>CM076398.1:10822209-11415418 GCA_038363315.1 Mugilogobius chulae | reverse complement strand
TTAGACGTTTTCAGAGACTTTCACAAAATGTGTTGTCAGTAAAAGTCAGGTTAAATCCAGACTTCTCTCTGACTGTTTAGCAGAAACACCAACAGTTCAGACTGTGAGCTGCAACGAAGAATTATGTTTGGTAAAAAGGATTTTTTTTTGTTTCAATCACATCAGTTTTATAGAACGGCCATTTTTGAAAATAAGTGGTTATATGTGCTTTTTTCTTGATTGATTTGAGCTTTTGGTGGTCTTAGTAACTCTGACAATATATACACAAAATAAATCATTTAGTTCTTTTTTTCTATTTGGTAATATATATTTGTAATTGACATTTTAATAGAATAGTCTTGCAGTAAATGATCAGTTTAGTAAACCAGTGATCTCAGTCCTTGGGCCTTTGCCTCTTGTATGGATTCAGGCAGCCTTTGTGCTCTAGAAGTCATTACTTCACCTACTTAAGTCTCACAGCGGTCGTTCAACCTACAAGTGTTACATCACGTTGTGACGTCTGTGCTGATGACAAACACCTGCTGTCAAACCAATCACACTCCTCAAGTCACTCTTTCCACCTTCTCTGTGCTTTTATAGCAGCTGTTTGAAGTGGTGTTTGAGGGAGGCAGTTAGGACGATTAGCTTCAGCTTTAATAAAACAAAATACAGACACGCCCACCTCCACAAAACCCATTTACTAACCTATTGAAGTCTTTTTCTATGGTATTGTAATAATAAACTCTGACACAAGTAGATCAGAACATGTTTACAGTTTTGTTCAAGGAAAGCCAAAACAGATTGATAGAAATATAACAGGCTTCTCAATTGCACTCTCAGCAATGAGCCGCCTCTTCATTTGAGATTTAAGCCGTAACAAGCAGCAGATTTTAAATGTATGTGTGTTTATTTTGTTAGAAAAGGGAAAGTTCTCCAATATCAGATTTTTAGATTTACGATTAGTGCAAGACTAATTTCACAAGGGATTCTAACAGGTCAGAAACTTTTATTTTCTTTGTATTCTTTTTGTCAAACGAACAACTTTTTCTCCAGTTTGTGATCCAGTTTTGTCAAAAATGTTTAAATACAATTTTGCTTTACTACGTTTGTATAAAAATAAGACTAACGAGAACAAGAACGAAGTGTCAAGGAGAGAGAGAGAGAGAGAGAGGAGAGAGAAGAGAGAGAGAGAGAGAGAGAGAGAAAGAGAGAGAGGAGATGAGGAAAAGAGAGAAACGAGAGATGAGGAAAAGAGGAGGAGAAGACAGGTCAAGAGAAGGGGCAATATGAGAGGGGGTGTAAAGAGAAGACAGAGGGGAGGGGAGGAGAGAGAGAGGGGCAGAGAGAGAATGGAAATAGACAGGGATGGAGAAAGGAGGGAGGAGAAAGAGAGAAAGGAATGAGAAGAGAGCTAGGGAAGAGAAAGAGGAGAAAAAGTGGGAAAAGGAAAAGAGGAAGGGAGAAGACGAGGAAAAGAGGTTAGTGAGAGAAAGAGAAGAGTGAGAGAAGAGGGTGGAGAGAAGGACAGGAAAAATAGAGAAGGGGTGGGTCGAAGAGAGAGAGAAGAGAGAGAAAAGGGGAGAAAGGGGAGAGAAAGAAAGTAAAGAAGAAAAGAAAGAAAGTGGGAGAAGAATGAAAGAGAAGACAGGAGGAAGGAAAGGAAGAAAGAGAGATGAGAAAGAGAAAATAAAGGAGAGAAAGGGGAGGAAGAATGAGAGGAGTTGGGAGAGGGGGGAGCAAAGGGAGTAATGAATCATAGTAAAGGAGAGAGAGAGAGAGAAGGAGGTGAAACCAGACTTAGACGAGATGCTCAGCTTTATCTGTGTCAGTATTTATAGTGTTGAGTGTCAGTTTGAGTGAGTCGTGCAGCGTTCTCTGTGGGTGGAACCATACAACTCATTAACAATCAGAGCATGAGTTGATTTATTCTTCCAAACTGTGACAAACCCTGAAATTCCATGTTCATTTAAAAGAGCATACCGTGTTTATTTAGGTTGATTATTATACTTAGCTTGATCCATCTTGGTTTGTTAAGTCAAACCTTTACAGACGTTTGCAGCAGTGAAGACGAATGCACTTTTACATTTCTCATTTCTTGTTTTCTTCAGTCGCTGGATCACTCAAACATTTGTCTCATTTAGTTTATAAAAGAGGAACTTTTGAGGAACAATCAGCAGTTTTCATCTCATGTATTTTTGCATTTGGCTGTTGTTTCAGACTCGTTCTGTTCTCTCCGTGTCAGAGCGACTAAAGTAATAATAGTTGCACGTTAAGGGACTCAAGTAAAATAGTACAGTTATTTGTCTGGTTTGACTGAGGAGTATATTATTGAGTGAGGAAGAGAGAGAGATGAAGGAAGAGAGGATGGAGAGATGAAGAAGAGAGACGATAAGAAGGAGAGTAGAGAGAGATGAGAAGAGAAGAGCAGAGAGTGAGAGAGGGAGAGAGAGAGAGAGAAGAGATGAAGAAGAGAGAGTGAGAATGAAGAAGAGAGAGAGAGAGAGAATGAAGAAAGAGAGAGAGAGAAGAGAAAGAAGAGAGAGAGAAGAGAGATGAAGAAAAAGAGAGAGTGACAAAAGAAGAGAGAAAGAGAGAGAGAGAGTGAAGAGAAGAAGGAGAGAGAGAGAGTGAGAGAGAGAGAGAGAAGAGAGAGAGGAGAGATGAGAAGAGAGAAGTGAGATGAAGAAGAGAGAGAGAGAGAGGATGAGAAGAGAAGCGAGAGGAGATGAAGAACGAGAGAGAGAGAGAGAGATGAAGAAGAGAGAGAGATGAAGAAGTGGAGAGAGATAGGAAGAGAGAGAGAGAGCTGAGAGAGAGATGAAGAAGGAGAGAGAGAGATGAAGAAAGAGAGTGAGAGAGGAGTGAAGAAAGTGAGAGAGAGAGTGAGAGAGATGAAGAAGAGAGGATGAAGTGAGAGAGATAAGAAAGATGAGAGAGAGAGATGAAGAAGTGAGAGAGAGTGAGAGAGAGAATAAGAAAGAGGAGAGAGAGATGAGAGAGAGATGAAGAAGAGATGAAGAGAGAGTGAGAGAGAGATGAAGAAGAGAGAGAGAGATGAAGAGAGAGAGAGAGTGAGAGAGAGAGTGAGAGAGATGAAGAGTGAGAGAGAGATGAGAGAGGAGAGAGAGAGTGAGAGAGGATGAGAGAGATGAGAAGGAGAGAGAGAGTGAGAGGAGTGAAGAGAGAGATGAAGAGAGATGAGAGAGAAGATGCAGAGAGAGGAGAGAGAGATGGAGAAGTGAGGAGAGAGTGAGAGAGAGATGAAAGAAGAGAGATGAGAGAGTAGTGAGGGAGGAGATGAAGAAGTGAGATGAGAGAGTGCCAGAGAGAGAGAAATGAAGAGAGAGAGAGAGAGAGTGAGAGAGAGATGAAGAGAGAAGAAGAGAGAGAGAAGAAGTGAGAGAGGTGAGAGAGAGATGAAGAAGAGAGAGAGAGAGTGAGAGAGAGATGAAGAAGTGAGAGAGAGTGAGAGAGAGATGAAGAAGCAGAGAGAGAGAGTGAGAGAGAGGATGAAGAAGTGAGAGAGAGAGAAGTGAGGAGAGAAGAGAAGAGAGAGAGAGAGATGAAGAAGAGAGAGTGAGAGAGAGTGAAGAAGTGAGAGAGAGAGATGAAGAAGAGAGAGAGAGATGAATGAAGAGAGAGAGAGAGTGAGAGAGAGAGATGAAGAAGGAGAGAGAGATGAAGAGAGGAGAGAGATGAAGAGAGTGGAGAGAGAGGAGAGAGATGAGAAGAGAGAGAGAGAGTGAAGAGATGAAGAAGAGAGAGAGAGAGAGATGAAGAAGTGAGAGAGAGTGAGAGAGAGATGAAGAAAGAGAGAGAGAGAGTGAGAGAGAGATGAAGAAGTGAGAGAGAGTGAGAGAGAGATGAAGAAGAGAGAGAGAGAGTGAGAGAGAGATGAAGAAGAGAGAGAGAGATGAAGAAGAGAAGAGTGAGAGAGATGAAGAAGTGAGAGAGAGAGTGAGAGAGATGAAGAAGAGAGAGAGAGAGTGAGAGAGATGAAAGAAGAGAGAGAGAGAGATGAAGAAGAGTGAGAGAGAGTGAGAGAGAGAAAAGAAGAAGAGAGAGAGAAGTGAGAGAGAGATGAAGGAAGTGAGAGAGAGAGAGTAGAAGAGAGAGTGAGAGAGAGATGAAGAGATGAGAGAGAGAGAGTGAGAGAGAGATGAAGAAGAGAGAGAGAGTGAGAGAGAGATGAAGAAGTGAGAGAGAGTGGGAGAGAGATGAAGAAGAGAGAGAGAGTGAGAGAGAGATGAAGAAGTGAGAGAGAGAGTGAGAGATGAAGAGAGAGAGAGAAATGAAGAAGAGAGAGAGAGATGAAGAAGAGAGAGAGAGTGAGAGAGAGATGAAGAAGTGAGAGAGAGTGAGAGAGAGATGAAGTGAGAGAGAGTGAGAGAGAGAGATGAAGAAGAGAGAGAGAGATGAAGAAGAGAGAGAGTGAGCGAGAGATGAAGAAGAGAGAGAGAGAGTGAGAGAGAAGGCAGCAGGAAGGAAAGGAAGAATAAAAAAGCGGTGAAAAGAGAGATGAGAAAGAGAAATAAATGAGAGAAAGGGGAGGAAGAATGAGAGGGAGTTGGGAGAGGAGAGGGGGGGGGGGGGGGGCAAAGGGAGTAATGATAAATAGTAAAAGAGAGAGAGAGAGAAGAAGAAGAAGTCTTGACTGAAGGAGGAAGAGAGGAATGTGTGTCTGTGATAGAAATAGTAACGTCCATAATCGATCCTCAGACTCCAGGACGGATCATTGCCTCCAAACAAACTCTCTTTATGATGAGGATTAGAAAACAGATGATACAGTTGATCATTTTTACATAAACACACGTTATAACCTTAAAAAAAAGTCTGATTTCTCTGTGGCTTTTTAAACTGGAGAGATTTTTGTATCTGAGTTAAAGTTGAGCTCATGATTCAGAGAGTGTGGCGCCCTCTGCTGCAGCTCACTGTCACTGCACCTCAGTCACAGAGAAAGACGCTGAGAAGGAAGAATCTGTAAACCCGGAGGCCAGCACCGTCCCGACCCGCACTCAGAGGCTTCTTCTTCTTCTCTTCTGTGTTTCTGGTCGTGAGTCTCGTCAGAGAAAGGGTGACCAGATTTTCAAAGCTCAAAACCAGGACACCATCATTTAGCCCCCAAAACCGAGACATTTTCAGAAGAAAAATATCGTTTGAATTTTGAGTCAAAAAGTTCAGATTCTTTTGTTCCTGTTATATGAAATGTATTATTGCATAACACTGTTAGAACTAAAATTAAAGTGGCCAACAAAGCTGTAAACCAGAAGTAAAATAACTAAATAATATGAATATGAATAACTGAAAATAATACAGTTTGAAAAAACTAAACTATTGCACAAATACTGAAATACTTTCACTAACAGAGCTTATTCTGACTTGTGTTTTAAGCTGGAGTGCTCCTTTTTATGAAGATTGGGTTTGCATAGAACTCTGAGCAGCTATCATGAAAGTTCACCCCGTGCAATTCCAGCTTTTTCATTGGTTTATAAACTGCCATCACTGCCATGGTAACTGTTGTTGATTGACAGGCACATTGCCCAAAGAGGACACGTTTAGAACCACACGCCGCTCTCACTGACCTGTGCAGCTTTGGCTATAAAAAATAGTTGTTTTGTATCTCTCAGCGACGCTCTGAAAACACGTGTAGATTTAGCGTTTTTAAAAATCAGGACACACGGGACGGTGCATGTGCAAAAGTGGAACAAAACTATGGTTTTGGGGGATTGGCACCCCCAAAACCAGTAAAGTACAAAGTAGTGGTTCCCAGTAAGAGTTTGTACTGAAGTCATTGTACGTAAGTATATACTGTATATGCAGAGGTGGCAAAAGTACTGAAGTTCACTACTCAAGTAAAAGTATAGAGGTTATGCACTGACAGCATTTTGCTCAGCAACATTTAGAATGAGTGGCATTTCTACAATGTATTTCTTTGTTGTCGTGGCAACGGCTTGTCTGTAACAACAGTTGATGATTTAGGACATTTTAACTGCAACAACTGACTCAAAAACATCTTTTTTAAGAAGAAAAAGGTAATAAGTTCAACTGTGTGTGATTTCAATGTCTGATAAATGTGAGAAGCTAAAGTTTATCTGCTTTGCTACAACTGTTGACTTGATTTTCTTTTTTTACATGTCAGTTACAAACCCAGTGCTCAGTAGACTTGTGGTGGGTTGAATTTGTTATCAAACTGTAGTTTAATTTTCCTGTTTTAGCTGTTTATTGAACTCTTACAAGAGAAATGTCCTTTCTCTCCATTAACTCTCTCAGCATGAACATTTAGAATGTGTGATGTCACCTGCAGAACCTCTATCGGTACATGTGTAAAAAATGACTAGCAAAGTCAAAGTCCTGCTGAAATTCATTTACTTGAGTAAAAGTACAAAAGTAAAACTTTGCAGATTTAAATGTAAAAGTACAACCACAGTGTAAATGTAACTCTCTCGTCTCTAGTTGTTAAAACGACTAGAATTCAGCAGATTCATCTTAATTTGAGTTATTTTAGCCAGATTAGAATGAGAAAGCTCATATTTGGAGCATATTTCATTTGTTTTTTTTTAGACATTTCTGTCTGTTTTCCAGAGATTTGAGCTTTGAGATGTCTCTTTGCTTGATGTCCTTTTTATTGATCATAATAAATGGTCACACCAATTACACCACTTAACACTGACCCTTACTTAGGCCTTTTCCTCTTCTTAACCTTTACTTAACCTGTGTAACTTTCTGATGCTGGTTGACTTGTATAATCCATTTGAAATAAAAAGATAAAACCACATTTTGCGACATTCTCCAGTGACACAGAGGAGTTTTATGCTTCAGGTCGTCTCAGTGCGGGTCATAAAGTGCAGTCTCCGCCTCTGCAGATTCAGACTCTTGTGATAATAAAAGCTGACAGTAAAAGGAGCTGTGCAGACACGACGCTGACGCAGTGAGTATTTCTGCACGTTTACATTAAAGAAACCAGCTTTTCTAAACTACAAACTGAGACACATTTGAGTTTCGAGAGTTATGACAAAGTGAGAGTAAATATGAACATTATTGTAGTTACTTTATGTCTCATTCAAAGCTCACGTATTTCTCTCTTGTGTTTTATGATTTTAAGCCCTGTTTCTCTATTTTGTCTAAAGAAGAGTAATATATTCCTCTGTTTACTGTTGGAAAGTGTCAAAGTGCTGAAAAATCAGGACAACTGGGACAATCAGTGGTTTCTGAGACTTTGCTGAATCATGGGACACATAACTCTAACTGGGAAATTAAATAGGGACATCTGGTCATTTGAATTTACATGTAATTAGACTTTCTTTGGTTCAGAGCAACAGGGAGTAACATTTGTTAGAAAGATTACATCCAAAATGCAACAACTTACGAACAAAAAACAGCAAAGTGTGGTCTTATAGTTCTATCTGTAAAACAATATAAGATGAACTTTGGCCCTTGTTGATAGTGTAGTTGGGCTTAAACTTTACGACTCATGTATTGGCCAATGTCCAACCAATAAATACATTTATAATCTTCAAAACTAGGCCACATAAAACAAGTTTAGTTCAGCCAAACACATTTTACTGAAATGTGTTAGATTTGTTTAGAACAATTTTAGTCATAGGTTTGTTCTTATAAACAATCTGTATGTTCTGTTCAAATGAACTCTTCTTCTGATTCCAGCTCCTGCAACATGGACCCACCTGGACCTGGCCCGGGTCTAAACCCAGACCTGGACCTGCTCCAGACTCTGTGTCTATGAGAAGTGACTGGTCTAAAGACTGGGATCCAGACTTTAAAGAATCTCGTCCTGAAGAGCAGAGGTAAGACTGACATTTGAACAGTTCTTTTCTCACTGATAAACAGACAAACTGAGCAGGGCTGTTACTGTGCCACTGCCTCCTCAATCAAACACTTTATTCAAATTGATCCTCTTTCCTGTTTTGTCTTGGTCATGTGAGAGTTAAACTTAGACATAAAACAGTTCCAGTTTAAAGTTTGTTCTCACCTTCTCAGAGGCGTAGTACAACACTTCTTTGTCGGCTCCTAAAACATAATCGTGTTTTAATTTTAATTCGTGAAATTCCTTAAAAAACGAGTACATTTGTGTATGGGTTACATCATGATTTGAGTCCACAGTAATTTGAGGACAGGTGAACAGATTTCTTGGCTTGACTGATTGTGAGAACAATAAAGAGTGCATTACAGGGTCGTTTATTCACACAAACTCATGTTTGAAACTCAGAGTTGACTTTTACCGCTGGTTAACTGCTCAAGTCTTCTCTATAAAAGGCACCAGAATGAACGGCCGCTGCACAAGACCAACCGCCCGCACATCTCCGTAACAGGTTCAGCCACCACCAGGTCCACAGCCGAGACCATTGGGACACACCACAGGCCAGTGTTGGCCAGAACCATTCGTAATCGCCTCCATCAATCAATCAATCAATCAACTTTATTTATATAGCACATTTTAAAACAACTCTAGTTGACCAAAGTGCTTCACAACAAGAATACATTTAACAGTGAACAATAAAAGAAAATATATATGCATTAAAGTTTGAATCCATGCTGACCTGTATTCGACCATATCGGCCATATGTTGGATCAGTGCTTCCTCCAACATCGCTGAGCTCGGGTTGAATGGTGCACTCACATCGTCGTTGGACTTTGCAGAGGTGGTCCCAAGTTGTGTTCAGTGACGAAAAAATGTTCCAGTGCTTCAGAGCAGATGGCCGAGATCGGGTGTACAGGAGACGCTGGGAGAGGCTGAACCTTGTGTGGCCAAGTGAACCGGTGCACTGGTCCCAGTGTCATGGTTCTGGCAGCCATGTCGGCAAATCACCGAACAGACCCGGTTTTCATTGAAGGAAACCTCAATGGTCTCCGTTATCGGGATGAGATCCTGAGGCCTGTTCCAGCACGACAATGCGCGACCCCATGTGACCCCAGTCATGATTCTGGACTTAAATTCCATTGAAAATGTCTGGGATCTGCTCAGTGTGTGTGTCCACTGACGTGAACATCCTCCCGAAACTCAGCAGCAGCTGAGGGCAGCACTGGTGGAAGAATGGATCAACTCAGACACTACTGCCGATCCATGAGGCTGAATAACCTCTGTCCAGGGCCAACGAGGGTCACATGAACTATTAACAGTCTGGTGAAACTCTGTCACTTTTGGTTTGGGGGTTGCTCTATTGTTTGGTTGTGTTATTGGACTCGAAAATGTGTAAACGCCACAAGAGTTGGTCTGAGGATTAGAAATCGATGTAGGGTTCATATGAAACAGGTGAATCTCAAAAATAAAACTGTTGCGTTTCTTTTTTCCTTGAGTGTACTTTTCTCATTCACTGTTGCTAATACACTCACACCTGTGTTTTCTACTTTACACATAATAATAACTGACTCATTTATATTCACTCAAATCAGCTCTTTACTAAACCACAAAACATGTTTTTATAGAACTGCTCGATTATGATGTAAATATGAGTCTCAATGATTTAAATCAAAATTGAAGTTATAATTATTCATATGATTATTTGTTCAGAGAGAGCACAGAGCATTAGAGCCTCTTAAATGCAGAGGGAAGAGATAAAATCAAGGTAATGTTTATTAAGGACAATGTACAATCACATTAAGCACAAAGGCAGAGACACTAGTCCAGATTGTAGCTTTTACAGCTAATTTCCATCTGTCGTCCTGGAGAGACTCATGCTGCGTTCCCACCAAACGCGAATGGCGCGGCAAAAACGACCAGTTTTAATGTTAACTCTATGTAAAGAGGCGTGGACGCGCGAAGACATGTACAGCGGCGAGAATTAAGCGAAATGGGCGGCGCGAATAACACGAAACTAGCGAATTGAAGGGCGCGATATAAGCGAATTCAGCGGCGCGTTTATGCGAAATGAGCGATGACGCGCGAATAGGTAAAACGGGAGGGGCAAGCGAATGATGCGAAAAATTCGCCAGAGTTGAAAAATCTGAACTTTTGGCGTCTTTTCGCCTGCGTCAGCCAATCAGAGACTGTGCTGTGTGGCGATATTGGGCAGTACAGATGCTGTTTTTTCAGTCATTCTGTCCAGATAAGGTCCTTCTTGTGGCCAGTAAGCAGTTACATATAATAAAAATAAAAGATACAATGGGGTCAGCCCAATGCGGTCCGTCCCCGTTTGCGTGCGGTTCATTATGTAATAGGGTCCGGTGTTCTTATTGCACAACACGGGACATGCAGCGCCCGGTGTTTAATGGCACAGGAAATAGGACTGTCTTCATTTGATGTGCACTAAGCACAGATCCAGCTGCCTTTTTGCCCCAGCCATCTTCAAATCAATACGGTATTTTCATAAAAACGTAGCTCAGAAACGAATTATTGAAGAATTTGTTCATAGGCCTATTTATGATTTGTTTCACTATAGTGCGTAGTTTTGACAGAAGTCTATTGACAGCTGTTGGGGCTTACCTGCCGTCCCGTTACCCGACCCCGCGGCCTTTATATGAGGGCCTTAGCTTTCGACTTATGCCCTAAAATTAACATTTATTTAGAGAGAAAAATTGGTAAAACAGTAACAAAGGGTGCACAAAATTAATTGTTATATTAACTAAAATAAAACAGTGCCTATATCTGTTTAAGTTTAAAAACTAAATTAAAAAAACATTTACTTAATAACCCAACAAAATAGAAGCACGAAAAATGAAAACTCAAAGTGATTCAACGAATTACAAAAAAGTTTTAACAAATTCGACCAAAGAGCCACTCAAAACACAAAAGTTGGCTCATGATGAAGAAGGCCGTGTTCAGCCGCGCGCCTGGGCCTGGGATGTCAGGCTGTCAGACTGAGCGAGTCAAAGCATAAAATAAAGCAAACAAAACAAGACTGCTGCGTCATGGAGCAGATTATTCCTATAGCCTATGTATTTTAAAGAACAGCTAAGCGCGTCTAGTAGGTTACTTTTTGCAACTCTCACTGTAGTTTGAAACTGGCAAACTGTAGTATTAGTTAGGCTCTGAACGAGACGTGCGGCGAGGAGCAATTATTTTATTTAGACAAGCAAAAACGAGATTTGAAAGGTTCATTGCCTTTGTCTGTGTCGTGAGTAGCTGTGGCGCTGTCTACCCTACAGATGAGGAGCTCGTAGTGCAGCAGGACGACCAGGACCAAACCAGAACTCAACCAGGTCTAAGCATCAAGAACTTTTCTGATTCATGTCTAAAGGCATAGGAGTTTTACAGTCGATAGTTTTTTATATCTATTTATTTGTTTTGCTTATTTACTTAAATCATATGGCACCTTAGCTTTCAGAAAAACTAAAGATTAAAACAGAAACGTATAATCAGACCTGTCTACGCAAAGAGCGCACTGGCACAGCGGTGCATGAAGCAACAGCGCACAACAATCACTGAACCTCACATTTACCACGCAAAACGACCACAATGAATCCACGTTTGAGCTGCGGCTAAGCAAGGACGTGGACACTTACCTTGTTGGGAATAACAAATCCATGTCACGCTTTGGCACCTGCTCTCTGAAGAAATAAATCCACAAAGCGAACGCTGTCCATTACCGCGTGTTTAAAATCCTGGCAGAGCCGTGTCCACTCGCTGCAGGCCTATCTATACCAAAAACAATCCGTGATTTTGCTCAAAGCGCTCCAGATCCTCCAGCCGCTCGTGCACGTCTTGTCAGTAGTTTAAAACACAGCTGGAGGATTGAAGGAGCATTACTGCACCAATAGCACGGATGAACACGATCCAACGCAGCTCCAACGGTCCACCAGTCAAAAGCAGACATCCAGAAGCAAATACAGAAACGAATGAAGTCAAAAAGCTGCGCTAACTTGCTTGTTTTCGTTATTCACCGCGATGTAAAGCTTTAAATTCTGTGCCCCGTGTTTCACACATGCGCCGTAGCTTCTCCTCAGGCGAATAATACAAATTACTCGCGCGACTAAATTCTCAAACTTGAGCGTCTATGACGCGCGAATTAAGCGAACGAAGCAAAATATTCTGGCGTCATTTATTGGGCGGCAAACGCGTTTTTGCAGCGCCATTCGCGTTTGGTGGAACGCAGCATCACAGAGTTACACAGCAGGATACAAACGTTGTCTTTTTGTGTTTGTTCAGCGTGATGGTAATCCGCTTGTGCACAAGAGTATTATTTTTCAAAAATGCTAACATCTTGCCGGCAGTTTCATTTCCTGTTTAGTTCATTGCAATGAGGTTTTCACTCCCTCAGTCTAAAATGAAAAATTACTAAAGATCAGGCACTGAACAGTGAGTTTTTGGTGGTTTTCTTTGAAAACATGTTAAATTCTTTACAAAAGAAGAGAATATTTCACCAAAGAACCAAAGTGGGTTTATAAAACGATGTGTTTGTCTGTCAATGCTAATGCTAAAGTCTAACAATTTGAAAGTAAACAGCTTCAATGCACAGAGCGGATTATGTTTAAATGACCAACATGTGACGACACGGTGAACATCCCTGTTGTCGACTGTTGTAAATGTTTTCTACAAGTGTAAAGAAACTGTCTGGGACCTACTGAACACACTTATGACTTAATCATGATTACACAATTACACAAGTTTTACTATTGATTACAAATATAATTATAATTGGAGTTTGATTAATTACACAGCCCTATGTTATTTATTTAATATTAGAAAAACAAACATTTGGAGAAAACTTAAAGCCTGATCATTATGAACTCACACAACCATGAATATTAATATTATTATACGACACACATCAGTGTATTAGATCGATTAACATTAACATTAAAGTTTACCATAACAGCTCTTAACTGTCATTTGCTGTGAGGAAACTAGTCCTCAGGACCACAGTCTGACACCTGCACCTTCTTATTCAATGTTTTTCTTTTCTGACATGGATCCACCTGGACCTGACCCGGGTCTAAACCCAGACCTAAACCTGCTCCAGACTCTGTGTCTATGAGAAGTGACCGGTCCAAACATCCTCCTCTAAACTTTAGAGAAGCTCCTCCTGAAGACCAGAGGTAAGACCTTGTTAATCCAGAGCTCTGACATGTTCTCAGGACAGCGCCACCTGTGCTCATCCTTCATCAGTGCAAACAGTGTCCTGTGTTTGAATGGAGCTGCTCTCAGTCTGAGACAGATGAGTTCAGGTGGGACAGGATCACAGGGTTTTCTACAGATTGTACAGAGTCTCAGAGAATCAGCTGCTCTGAACCAGGACTGCTCTGAACACTGGAGATTAGGTTTATTATGGCTTTGGATTTAGGTCTTTCTTGAGAATCAGGACAAAAACAGACTTTGAAATGACTTTTTAAAGCCTTTTTTGTTTTGTAACCAATGTTTAACAATATTGAAGTCAGTGTGGACACCAAGTGGATAACACAGTAATAATGCTAGCTAAGAAAAAAAGGTTCGCTGTACAAGTGGAGGATAGACTGAAACAGGAGTGTGTTTAGATCAGGGACGTCAAACTGCAAATTTTGGGCAGAAAATCGCTGTCTCTGGACTGACACATGAACATGCCTTGTGTCATCATGCACACGTACTGCAGAGTGTAAGTGCAAGCTCTACGGATTCTCTTTGGATGGCATTGTAAGGCTGAAACTTTGAAAAAAAAAAAAACGTTCTTACATGGATTCAATAAAGCGGGAGTGCAGTAGGCTGAGATTGCACTAAAAGAGGCGGGGCTATGTTCTGGCACCGAGAACTAGTCTTCTGATTGGACAAGGATGTTTTATTGCATTTTATTCAGGCCTTGATTGAATAAAAACCTTGCACCTACGCCTTAACAACGAGCTGTCCCTGCATGAGCGTAAAGTAAATAAATGATTGTATTGTTTCACAGGGAGCCAGGCCCAAAGGAGCAGCTGGACGCCATATTCAGGGTGAGTCGCCCACGACCGCAGCATGTGTGGGCTTCTCTGAGGCTCTCCTCAGGTTCTCTCTTTGACTAAAACTCTTCTCTTATTGTTCTGTTCCAGCGTCTGGAGAAGGACGTCCTGACTTTTGTCAAAGAGCAGCTGCAGAGGCTCCACAGGCTCCTGGCCTCAGATTACCCAGAATGCTCTGAGAGTGAGGAGGAGGAGCAGAGCAGCAGAGAGGTTCTGAACATCACCCTGGACTTCCTGAGGAGGATGAACCAGGAGCAGCTGGCCCAGCGCCTGCAGCACAGTAAGAACTATGTTACTGTCCATCTGAGGAACAGCTCCTGGATCTGATCTGTTTAACTGAACTTTACAATAAAAATACATGATTTACTCACATCTGAGTGAAGATGTTTTCACAAATCAGAAGGAGCTTGAGCTGACAGTGGTTTGTTTCTCTGTTTGTGTCTTTATTCAGAATCTGCTGTTGGAGTTTGTAAAGATAAACTGAAGTCACATCTGCAGCAGAGGTTCAGTCGTGTGTTTGAGGGCGTGGCTAAAGCAGGAGACTCCGCCCCCTGAACCAGATCTACACAGAGCTCTACATCACAGAGGGCGGAGCCTCAGAGGTCAACCAGGAACATGAGGTCAGACTCATGGAGAGTGCGTCCAGGAGAGCAGCCGCTCCAGAGAAAACCATCACATGTGAAGACATCTTTAAAGCCCGCCCACATTCACCAGAGCCAATCAGAGCGGTGCTGACAAAGGGCGTGGCCGGCGTGGGGAAAACAGTTCTGACTCAGAAGTTCAGTCTGGACTGGGCTGAAGGCAGGGCCAACCAGGAGCTGCAGCTGCTGTTCCCGTTCACTTTCAGAGAGCTCAATGTGCTCAGAGACAAACAGTTCAGCCTGGTGGAGCTGCTGCAACACTTCTTCAGTCCATCCAAAGCTCTCTGCAGCTTCCAACAGCTCCAGGTGCTCTTCATCTTTGACGGTCTGGACGAGTGCAGACTTCCTCTGGACTTCAGCCGAACCTGGGTCCTGACTGACCCCACAGAGTCTGTCTCAGTGGACGTGCTGCTGGTAAACCTCATCAGGGGGATCCTGCTTCCCTCCGCTCTCCTCTGGATAACCACACGCCCTGCAGCGGCCAATCAGATCCCTGCTGAGTACGTCTCCATGGTAACAGAAGTCAGAGGGTTCACTGATCTGCAGAAAGAGCTTTACTTCAGGAAGAGGTTCACAGACGACACAATCATCTCTCACATCAAGAGCATCCGCAGCCTCTACATCATGAGCCACATCCCGGTCTTCTGCTGGATCCTCTCCACAGTTATACAGAAGCTTCTGGAACAAACAGAGGAACCAGAGCTGCCCCGGACTCTCACACAGATGTACGTCCACTTCCTGGTGGTGCAGGCCAAAGTCCAGAACATCAAGTATCAGCAGGGATCAGGAGCAGACCTTCACTGGACTCCAGAGACCAGGGAGATGGTTCTGTCTCTGGGAAAACTGGCCTTTGAGCAGCTGCAGAAAGGAAACCTGATCTTCTACGAGAGTGACCTGAGTGAGTGTGGGCTGGACGCTGCAGCGGCCTCAGTGTACTCCGGAGTGTTCACACAGGTCTTTAGAGAGGAGCCAGGCCTGTACCAGGACAAGGTCTACTGCTTCATCCATCTGAGTGTGCAGGAGTTTCTGGCTGCTCTTCACGTCCATCAGACCTTCTTCAGCTCTGGACAGAACCTGCTGTCACACCACACTCCTCTGAGAGTCCTGAGTCTGAGGCAGCCTTCTACTGCTCTGCTGCGGACCAGGCCTTACAGAGTCCAAACGGACACCTGGACCTGTTCCTGCGCTTCCTCCTGGGACTGTCTCTGCCGACCAATCAGAGGCTGCTGCAGGGTCTGCTGACTCAGACAGGAAGTAGCTCAAGGACCAATCAGGAGACAGTAAAGTACATCAAACAGAAGCTGAATGAAAAGGGTTTGTCTGCAGAGAGAAGTCTGAACCTGCTCCACTGTCTGAACGAACTGAACGACCACAGTCTGATGAAGGAGATACAGGAGTATGTGAGGAATGGAACATTCTCTAGTTTAAAATCTCCTGCTCAGTGGTCGGCTGTGTCCTTCCTCTTACTGTCCTCAGACTCAGACCTGGAGGAGTTTGACCTGAGGAAATACGATGCCTCAGAGACAGCTCTCCTGGGTCTGCTGCCGGTGGTCAAAGCCTCCACCAAAGCCCTGTGAGTCCAGACTGTGTTTAAACTCTTGTGTCATGGTTCTAGTCTCTAATGTCCCTCTCTGTCTCAGTCTTTGTGCCTGTGGACTGTCTCCTCACTGCTGTGGTCCTCTGGCCTCAGTCCTCAGCTCCTCCAGTCTCACACACCTGGATCTCAGTAACAACGACCTCCAGGACTCAGGAGTGGAGCTGCTGTGTGACGGACTGAAGAGCGCCCCCTGCAGACTGGAGACTCTCAGGTGAGTGTTGAATCTACTTTAGATTAGACTCACCTGTTCCAAATGATCACAGAGAGAAAATAAATTCAAACTAAACCACATTTTTAAATGTATAAACCATGAGGCCAATATGTATTTGATCATTTTGTGATTTTTCAAGTTCTCCCACTTAAAATTATGGAGAGGTCTAAACATTTCTATTGTAGATGCATTTCCACTGTGAGAGAGACAGAATCTAAAGAAAAAAAATCTGGAAATCACATTTATGATTTTTTTTTTTTTTAAGCTATTTATTTGTGTTTTACTATGTTAAATAAGTATTTGATCACTTGAGTCAAACTATTTTAATATTTGGAACAGTAGCCTTTGTTCACTATTCCAGCAGTCAACAGTGGTTCTTCAGCAGGTTGGCTCAAACTGCAGGAGGGATTTTGATCTACTTTTCTATACAGATCTTCTCAGGTCAGCTCAGATCTGGAGACTGGTGAGGCCACTCCAGAATTTTGATATGATTCTTACTGAGCCACTCTTTGGTTTTTCTGGTGTGTTTCTGGTCATTGTCATGTTGGAAGATCCAGCCACGACCCATGTTCAATGCTATTACTTTTTGTCCAGTATTTCTTCACTGTAGGTATTATTGAGGTGATACTCATCCTTCTTCCTCCAAACTCAGCGAGGGGAGTTTAGATCAAACTGTTCTCTTTTGGTCTCATCTGACCACATGACCTTCTTCCAGTCCTCAGAGGCGTTGCAACAGGACAGGCAAACCAGGCAATTGCTTGGGGCCCCCTAAGACAAAGGGCCCACACCAGTAGCGGCCTCTCTACCGGCCCATCTAAGACGCTTTCGTTCTGTCGCATTTTCCCCGATCCGGGACAAAAGTAACTCCATTCCGCGTATGAAGTGAAAAAACCCATGTAGTGAAAAAGTCCAGTCCATGTTTTCCAGTGTGCCCTGTGTTTTCCACAAGCTAAATCCCTGCTTCCAGAAAAACTCCACTCCACATTTTCCGATTCGCCTATTGTTTTTCACTTGCTGGATCCAGACAGCGCAAGTATGTCTGGCTGCAGCCCGCAGAACGAAGGACACGCCCATTTCGAAAGACACGCCCACTTCGAAAGACACGCCCCTTACGACAGTAGTGGAGTAGTGACGTATTTTGGCGAATATACAAAGACACGCCCCCTACAATCCGTATTCATACAAAAATGTCCCAAACCTATATTTTCTACAACTTTACCTATATTTTCTACAACTTTTTTGTTAGTAAACTCACCTTTTTATATAATAGTGTTATCAAATAAGCAGCACCATTATTTTTTAAAGCTTTTTGTTAGTAAACTCACCCATTATAAAGTTTTATCAAATAAGCAGTATAATAAATGTCAAAACCAAAATAACCCAGGGGTGTCTGTATAAAACAATTTATAATAGTGCACAAAGACATTTTGTTGAGTTTGTGTATGTAGACTTTTACTATAAGTATAGTTAATTTAAAAAAGGGAACTTTAAAAAAATCTATTTTAAAAGTTTCCGAGACAAGCCAAATGACACAATCTCCAGTAGTTTTCACTTCAAATATTCTGTTGCCAAATGTTGATAGGATACCACAAGGGTACCAGATCTAAATGTAATGCTTTTCCATTTAGAATATCGGCGATTTAACCATCATGTTCTGTTTTACTGATTGGTGCATGCAGATTTAATTTTATTTTTCCAACATTAATGGACTCCAACTTTAAACTTCACATTTTACTTGGCTTCAAAAAACACTCCCAAACAAGTTAAAACAAAGGTATCTTTAATATTTTGATAACACAGGACCTTTACCTAAATTGGAACGACAGTTACTTGTCTATTAGGCCAACAGTTACTTGTCTATTAGGCCAGCATTAAGCCTCACGCCCTTCTCCTCCATCATCTCCAAAAAACAATCCATTTCTTCAAAGATTTCAAAGAAAAAGACAAAAGGCTCCATGATAACATGGAGTCTTTTGTCATCAAAGGTGTCACGCTCCAATATAAATTCTTCCAGAGCCTGTGCAGCGCTGGGGCCGTCCATTTGAAGAAAGCATGGCAAAATGACATTTCCTTTAATAATTCCATCAGCCCTCAAATTCTTGATGCACTCGCATCCCAAGTGCATGTCTTCAAGATTCTGCATAGAATGAAAGAAATATGGTAAAACAATGCAACTAAAAAACATCTATAAAAGCCAACTCTGTCAAAATCTCATTTTTTATGCACCATGAAAGACTACCACCATCATTCAGGTGCTTTTACATAGAAATATGCCAAAAGTCCACTTTGAAAACTTTTTTATGACATTAGCTTTCCAATTATTAATTTTCCTACTTAGCTTGCAAGTGTGTGCCTCTATAATTTGTGTTACCGGTGTGATGTCAGGAATTTGGACTTCCTCTGTAGTCATGTCCTCCATGATATCCTGTAAAAACAAAAGTCACTGACAATTAATCAATTAAATGCAGATGACAGATGTCTAAGAAAAGTCAGTTCTGAATATCTTGTGCCATGACTTTCGGTTTAAGGACAAATTTAATTTACATACTTACCTCAGTTTCCTCATGCCTTCTTTTCCTGAGATGGAAAATCGGCTCCCTGACACCTCGCAGGACTTCTGCTGATGCCTCTGTTCAGTGTGCGAACAGCTCTCCATGACTATGGTACAGTTTAGTGGGGCAGTTATTACATATACCAAACCCATATGAAATACTGACATAATGCCATGACCAGTGTGAATGCCAATATGTGAATTACTTGTCTAGCTGGAAATTTTCCATCAGCATGACGCACCACCACCTCCTCAGCAATGGCATGTCCTCCTGAGTAAAGTCAAGTGAATCAACACATTAGCAGGGTTAAGTTACATCAAGAGTACATTGAAATTATCTAAACTTACAATTGTATAGTCAAAATGACCATCAAGTACAATGTACATTGCTGACTGCACAAAAAGAAGACAAGAATGATGAGTGGGACAAAGAGGGGATGACAGGATGTTTAAAAACACTATTACTATATACTAAATCTCACCATTAGCATGAAAATGCCACAGTCATTGCCCATTGTTTGCTTAGGAAAATTCTGCAAAAATAATATCACCATATACTGTATATATATATATATATATATATATATATATATATATATATATATATATATATATATATATATATATATATATATATATAATATATATATATATATATATATATATATATATATATATATATATGTTGACCCTCATGAATTCAGGCAGTAAATTTTGAAATCTCGTGCTTACCTCAACATCAAAACCAGTTTTTTCAGCCCAAGGTCCAGGGTTTATGCTGTTTGCTATATTCCTGTGTATCAAGCATAAACATTTAAATAAAACAGCAAATAAATATTATTCAGTCTTAGAAAGGACTGGTTGTATGAACATAACCAGTTAAAATCTGAAGATATGAACATGACAGAACTTTTAAACAAACGCATGCCATAATTCCTGGGTAGGAAAATGTTGGCCCCTGAAACTAACCTTTTGTAAGCCCGATTACTGTGATTTAAATTAGTTTAAGAATGAAGTAAGATGCCAATGTTTTAGTCATTTCATCTGATTGCATTCAAATCAGGCCAATTAACAAGTCAGAATGGATGGAGGCACAGATTACAGCTTACATTACCTAGAAATGCAGTTAACATTTTATTTTGATCTATAAAAAAAAATTATAGTATTGTTTTTATAGATATAGTATAACAAAGGCCTTTTTCTTATAAAGGCCAATATTTTTTATCCAGGATATCTTTTTACAAACAAGATTACATAAAAGGTTGGGGCATTGTAGCACTTACATTTTATCTCATTCAGTTTTTATTGACAAACTGTGAAGTGACCCAACTTTCCAGGAATCTGGTGAGTAAAACTAATAAGCATGCAAATTGGTCATAGGAACGTGACTACCTTGGAACACATTCTTAACACATTCACATAATTCAACCTCAATATAGCTGCATATGTCTGGTGAAAACCCTGTGGCGTCTGACAATATTTTGAGTCAAGGAGAAGAATCTCCCGCACACCAGGCTTCAAGATCTGAAGTTCAGAAATATGTGTAAGCTCTAAAATGACATTCAAACCAAAAAACTTTACAGTACTAAAATCAATGTTAGGCAAGACACCAAACAAACAAACAAACAAACAAACAAACAAAAAAACAAAAAAGGGTGAAAAACCTGCTCAAAGACCTGTTGAAACAAAGGTATTTTGAATCTCATAATGCTATCAGTTTGATCTAATAGATGTGACTCTACCAAAAAGTCAATAAAGACGTGGTAGGCTTGGAAAGCACTGAGGAAGGCAAAAAAAAAAGTGGCTATCTTTCATCAAATTGCTTTTTATCCCCTAGACATGGAGATAATTGTACAATTAACTCACTCAGCTGAGAAACTTACACATAGCTGGTAATGTCCAGGGGTCCAAATTGGAATTACAAAAAAATCCTTGGTTTCAATGTCGTCCTAATTTTAAAAGTGAATGAAAAAGTCAAAAACATCATACATCATTGCATTCGACAAGAAAAAAAATATTGACTCACAGGTACATGCAACAATGGGTCACAGTTGTGAGGGGGCAACCATGTTGACACGGCGTACAAGTCTGCTATGTAGATACTCTTCTCCTATGAATTGATTTATTTTTATTTAAAAACATATTGCCCAGACCTGGTGCCACAGTTAATCCGTAACCCTGACTTAACTGTACCTTTGCCATGGCCATTCTGGACACCAACTCCAAACATGCATTTCCGATCTACAGAACATCAACACATACAGACACAAGGTGATATGCTTGAGGCTCTTATGACCAATTGTTGTGAATTTACACTGACAACACACACTCACAGTTGATTCCATGTCTCTAGTCAGACCGAGACTCTGAAAGTCACCTCGAGTGAGAACAGCTCTTCCAGTTCGAACAATAAGTTCAGTTACTGGTTTTCCATTATCAAGTACATAACACAGCTATATAAAAGGTAAAGTTGTAAAGAATAACAATCTGTCTTTTGACTCGTTATCCAATTTGTCTACAAATAAGAATACAGACCAAAGCATTTTGTGAAGGATGAAGATGAAAGTCCCAGCTGGAACGACAGGCTAATATATTCTCAGTGCTTGTTAATGCTTTACAGCACAGGTGTCAAACTCAAGGCCCGGGGGCCAGATGCGGCCCTCCACCTTGTTTCATGCGGCCCTCAAGGTCTTATAAGGTTTACTTGAATTTTATTTAAGTACCAGAAGTAATCTTTATGCCTTGACCTAATGAAACAATTGGTCTGAAACTTAAAGAGTATAGAGGGATTTTTTGTTTATCAACACGGGAGATGCGCGCGCACCCCGCCTGTAGAAAGAGCCTCCGCACATACACACAACAGTGGAAACAAGTCTAAAAAGCTCCGTTGTCAGCCAACGTCAAGAGTTTATCACTTTGCGAAAACAAAAGGCATGCTGCTAAGCTAACATTTATGGATGAACTTTGATCCTACGACCCTTAGAAGTTACTTTAAGGTAAGTGAGAAAAACGGCGAGAAAAACGCTGACTCAAGCTTTAGGGACAGACGTCTATCAGACCGGTTCATACCTGATGAAAACAGCTAGCTGTCGTCCCGTTTCGTTGTTTAATTCGAACAAGTTTCCCAATGTAAACAAATGGGAGGCGCGCTTTCTGCAGGACGCAAGCGCAGTAGGGCGGAGAGTGACGTCGACCCAAAATCCCTCTATAAGTCATTTTTCAGACTAATGCAGATGTATATTCAGTTGTTGTCACTTCAATAAATATACAATAATCAAATACAACTATTATTTGACGTATATCAAAGATTAGTAAGGTTACAACCGGCCCTTGGAGGACGACCCCGATGCCAATGTGGCCCTTTGTCAAAATGAGCTCGACACCCCTGCTTTACAGTGAGGTCCACACTGGTTTGCACCTGATGTTGAAAACAAAGAATTATTGATTTTTACGCTGAAATGTCAAAAACAATATAAATATCCTAGCTACTTCTTATAATTGATATATACGACATAGAAGCCATACAAGGAATATAATTCTTACCCCCCAGGGACTGCTCCACATCATGTTGTTGTGAGGCTTTGGTCACATCCTTTGAACCTGCACAAAAATGTTTTTATTTTTTCTATGCCAACTCTATTACATTGTATACTATGATTAAAATAAGCACCCAAAATGGTTTTCCCAAATTCATCCAAAATGACATTTCCATAGGAGAGCTTTGTCAACTCCTCTACTGCCTTCTTGTTTATATGTTCATTGTGATGGTGTAAAATATTGCGGACGAGAAAGATGTGGCTTGTTGGGGAAAGCATGTTTAAAAAGTAATTATTCTTCCTCATCTCTGCAAACAATTGCTCAGCAACCTGCGTGTTTAGCCAGCCACAAAGCTCAGGAACCACTCGCCTTAGGGAGTCTCGTTCATCCTTTGTATTGTACTGATGAAAGGTGTCATACAAAGCATAGTGTTCTGCAGAGCCAGTCACAGGGTGACCACCAACATCAGCAGGTTCTTTTTTACAATGTAACCAGGGGAGCTCCACCTTTAGTTCCCCTTTTTTGGCAGCTGTTATGTTCTCAGGTGTAGCCGGTGCAAGCCTCCCTTCGTTTGGTGTAAAAGGTATATCCACAGGTCCCCGTAAGTTTGTATGGGCTGCCAATCCTCTAGCGAAATCATACACCGTAATGTTGGGAAAATGCTTGAAAGACAGCAACATGTCAGCATAATCCCTTGGACTTTCTGCTCTCAGGTTAAACTTCACAGCATTTACAATACCGCAGGGGCACAAGATGACTGCCAGACCACCTTAGTAAAGAAGTAAACTTGTGTATTACTGATAAAAATCTTAAAATAACATACTTTTTTGTTCCAAAAGTAACTGAAACTTACCAGATGCTCCCCAAACTTTTTCAAAAACCTTATCATATGTACTGCGTGTTTTCATCTCCTCCCTAAGGCGGAGGAGGAGGTCTATTTGGAGCCCTTGTTATCGAGACCACAACTTTTTACCAAATTTCGCAAATCTTCAACCTGAAACAGTATTTGAAATTACATGAAGAAATTATAAAAAAGAGAGGCATGTCCCCACGCTCTGAAATACATAATATATAGTCTACAGTATCTAAAATTTTAACTTCAATTAAAGACAATTCATTTGTGTAGACGTACTGCATTAGACATAAAAAAAAAAAAACACCTTCAATTTCACCAACTCATCTGAAAGGCGTTCTTCTGACACCTCGATGTCAGCATTGTTCTCTGGACATTTTGTTGACCTTATTTTTGAAAACTCTGTATTCCAGACAGAGTTGCTGCCTCTTGTTCGAGGGCCGATCCATGGTGCCCATTTAACATATGACGGAGGGACACAACATGGATTGGTACGGTTGCCTGGTGGATGCAATTACAGGGAACATGTAGTCTTAAACTTCAACTAATTTCAGACAGCAATGGACTGTATGTCTGATCCCATAATCTGGGTTAACTTTTCACAAATCCTCGACACACAATTTCTTCAGAAACAGAGTGCCAGAATGTCTCAATATCAACTCTTCCATCAAAACCAGGCGGTGGATCTTGCAAATCACTAACTGAAATAAATGGCTTTGTCAAGAAGAGCAAAATTGTAACAAGTCATTGATGGGATGCCAAGCAAGACATCAGCACCTACCAGACATGTTGAACACACCCTTCTTATGTAAATCCATGATGACCACTGGTGGATGGTCACCACAGTTCACACATGAGAAGTTGTAGTCATGTGCTGAAAGGGCTTCAAAATGGAGGTACCCATGTAAAATAGAGTCATGATTCCCAATCTTCATTTGGTATGTTCTTTGTAAAATGTCCAACTGCCTGCCAACTGCTGTGTGATTCTGGAAAGAAAAATTAAAATAAAGGGATAATATCAACAATTATACATTTGAGTAACATCTGTCTGAACAAACACAAAGACACACCTGTACAGAGTGTCGCAACAACAGGCATAAATTAAGTGACATAATAACGTGGTCATCAAAATTATGCAACCCTTCAGTCCATTCCTGGTACCTGTAAAAGTTTCCACAGATACCACACTTTTCACATATGTGGAAACATCTGGAAGATAAAATGTCACTTAATTACATTTGAACACTGGCCCATATGTAGATTATTGTAAACCGCATCACAATTTGATACATACTTCAATAGTGCTCGACACACAGACATTTTAGCCTTCCGGGTGATGACTATAGGGTCTGAGAGGGGTACGCTACAGTCATGGCAGGCGGTCTCAAATGGGATTAGATGTGTGGGAAACTCTTTCTCACTGAAGTGACATCTTCTGTCAGTTCTGCTGGTATCCTTTTTGATGACAATAAATATTTCACAAGTGAGGTCAAGGTCTTTCCTTCTGGAGGATACTGGCTGTGGTTCCCCAGCAGCACAGATTCACTGCCTGCGGGCACGGTGTTGATGATGTCCTGATCAGTTGTGCGAATTTTCCTAAAAAGCCATGGGTGGGTCTGATTCAAGTGCCATTTTGCAATGCTCTTGTGAGGGCAACCAATTCTTGGTCTTGAACACGGGCAGTGCCAGGTGTTCCGGGTCTTGTTAAAACATACAATTACTCTACCCAACCTGGCATAGTGTGAGATGTTTGTTTCTAAGACAGACACATGCATTTCTGAGCTTTCTCCTTGTCCAACTTCACAATCTTGCTGAGCGGTGAATTCACAGATTCGGCCGCAGCTCGTCTTTGTAGACAGGTTATCTTAGTTGCATTAGATATCCATTTATTAGCCACCATGTCATTTAGAATATCGTCTGACAGATTTGTGTTGTCATCTTTGATAACGGGCAGTAACTAACAGATCTCAAATGCATGCACTGGAAGCCTAACCTGGCCAGCCAGATGGTTTATCTCGCGATATTTGTGAATTCACAAACACGAGTTAAACCATCTGGCCTTCCTGCCGCCCGATTCGTTTGCGAGTCCGAACCAGCGGTGTTTCGGGGGTGTTAAGACGGCTGTTAGTGCCCTGCTGCCGCTGCCGAGTCACATTCGAGGTAAACAAAGATGGCGGCTCTCGTGGATGTACGTGTTTCTGCTGCTTTTGATGCAGTTTTAGCAGAAATACGGAGTAATTTCTTTTTGAAAGAAGAGCTGTATGTGTGACGCGGACTTGTAAGGTAGGCCCCACACCCAATCAGCTCGAAGTATTTCACTAAACGCCCCGCCTTTTCTCGAACGCTTTCAGCGAGTAAAGTCCCAGATGGATATAGTGAGAACTCGGATAGGAGTTCAACACAGATCCATCTGGCGTGAGCCAGGTTACTGGAAGCCCATTACCCCACTTCTCTGTGAAAACTCCAAAGTTTGCATTTTTCAAGTTCACAGAGAACGCGATGCTCCCCTAACCACGTGCGCTTCTGGACATGAATGGGATTTGAGGACCCACAGAAGACCCTCCTGACTGCAAAAATGCCTTTTCTGTTGTCCACACACACAGAGGATAGGTGATGGTTGCATTAATGTCAGGTACACTTGATGAGTGTCGTCTTCTTATATGCGTTTTTATGTTTTTAGTGTAGAGAACCAAATTGCAAAATAAACATGTCGTTTTTGGATGTGGGACTTCTTAAGTTGAGTAGCTGACGTGAGTAATGCAGTTTGTTGTGCTGCTGGGCTTTGTGATGTTGACGGTGTCTTGATGTCCGTAATATTCAAAGGCATGTCTGGTGAGGTGACTGGTCCCGCTTGTGTGGTGACTGGACATGGGAACGTCTTCACGGCTAAGCTCATCAATACTGGCCCTATTGAGATTGATGACTGGTTTGAAATAGATGGGGTTTGTAGCTTCATGGTGTGAGGGCACTTCTGGAAATGGTTTATTGTGGCTTGTTTTGTGACAATAACTTTTGAGCATAAACAATGATAGTGGGGAGATGCTCTATTTTGACATTTGTTGAAGCATTTGTAGATTTTATAGCCTACCAAAATAAAACAAAGTAGATTACAAAGTATTCATTGTCAATGCACTGTTTTCCGTCTGATATACAAGATAAATTCTCTCGTGCAACAAACTTAAAATTTATATATGCTTTATGTAACAGCTATGCAAGTACTGACAATTACCATTATGATGAAGTGCTGATTTTTCATGAGTCAACACATGGACCGCCAGGGCTGCAAAATCGCCCACTTTTGGGCATGCTGTGCAGCCAAACTGGTCCTGGTGCAGCCTCACAGGCTGCATGCCCTCCTCCACCCTACAAATTGTTGGGTGGTACTGAAAAGAAAAATATTACGTTACAAAGTAGGTCAGTTGGTATTTATCACATTTAAATAAAACATTCATCATTAAGTCAAAAGTAGAAAAACAAGCAAGCTGTGCAAACGAGTCCCATGCCAACCAATGTATAATGCTAATTCATAACGGGAGAAGTGTTGACTCACCCGCTCCATTGAGTACAAAAAGACCGCATCAGAAACCTAAGTTAACAATTGATATAAGTTTTAGGACGAGGTATAACATTTCAAACAAGAACGGAGCAAAAAACATACCTGCATCGCAGCTTGTCGCGGCCCCTTTCGTACCGGTGACCGGATTCGTCCAGCTCGCTCTCATTTACTAGACAGGAAACAACTTTAGCTCCTCGCTGATGTGATTATCGCCACCTAGTGCAAAGACTCACGACACTACTGCTCAAGACACGCCTAATTCGAACGACACGCCTATTTCGAAGGACATGCCCATTTCGAACGTCACGCCTCCATCTTGCGGGCTGCAGCCAGACCCTACTCAGACAGCGTCCAAAGCAGAGAGCGACCAGCGAGAGATTTTTTTAAACTGAGGTTTGACAAGAGGAGAAAAAGAAAGTTGAGAACTATGATTTTGCACTATAACCAGTAGTGGGAGAGACGGATCTTTCGACTAAACCTCCCCTTTGACTCGATGGAACTTTGCTTAGCTTTGCCTTTTGGATTGGACTGCCTTATAAACAACACGGAAAGCACACGGCTTCTTTTCATTCCAATGGGAAGCAAGGTAAGAGCTTTGCTTTTGTTAATTTGGGTCAAATATGACAAGCCAGTTAATGTGTGTGTGAGATTAACCTGGCTGTTCAGCGCTCCGGTGTTGTTGGTGTGTGCGTTCTTCCTACTGCAGTGTGTGTGTGTGGTGTTGATGTTGCGCTAATGCCACGTGCTCCTGTTATGATCGTGCAACCTGCGTACTTTTCTGGACTGTGGATGAATTGTGCCGACGTCGTTTGTAGTTACGAGAGGAGGACTGGCGCTCCGTCCGAATTCATCAAATTGTCCCCATAGCTCCTAGCTCCTTAAGCCAAAACCGGATGCACGTGACCACACGCCATATTAAGAGCTGTCCGGATTGTCAGATTAGTTAGGAAGGAGCTAGGAGAAGGAGCCTGTATGCTTCCTATCATAGCTCCTTTAGCATAGGAACCATATAAGCTTCCTAACGGCGGTAAGAGCTATGAGACATCCCACAATGCACTGCACAGATCGCTCCAAAAATGAAGGAATATTTATGACAATATGAACTGTGAATGATGAGTTTGTAATGAATGAAAGTTTTACTGCGTCAGACTTTAGACACACAATACATAAAACAAACTTTATAAACTTTGAAAATATAAGGTTTTAGTGCCACATTGCCTTCTCTAAATGTATTACCGCATCACTTAACACTATTTACGTGTGAAGAAGTGAATCTAACAGAGGAATCACACATCCTGCATATCCGCTGCGCAGCGCTGCTCCACAGAACACCTCCGATTTCGTGCGCAAAGCCTCTCCTATTGGATGCATGTTGTCCCGCCGGGCTGCGCTCCGCCAGGCTGCGAAGCCTCGAGGAGCACGAGAAGAGCATGCGCGGAGAGTACAAGTTTATGAAATAAAAGTTTTAAATTCAAGCCAAAATAGCTCTTTATTGTGCAGCAGGAGTGCAAAAAACGGCCGTGTTTGATGGGATCGCTCTTTGGCTCACATCACATGAGCTTACGTGTGTTTTCTCTCCCCCACGAGGGCAAAGGCATTACGTGAATAAGTCCGATAAAAAGTATTCTCTCGTCAGTGTTTCAGTGACATAAAGTGAAAGTTTACAGCCGACTGAGTTAAACTGGCAAAGCAACTATGCATATAAAGATTAAATACAAGTGCTGTGATCAAAATAAAGTCTGTGCGAAGTGTTTTTACCTTGAAATTCCGGACGTAGTTCACGCTCTGTTTCCTGTTTGGTGCGCTCTGATCTGTTGAACTTGATCCGGTCGGAGTCGGGCGCAGAAGATTTTACCGTTGATCCGCAATTTTGGCGGACGGCGTTGGAAGGACGGAGCTGAGGCGCAGACCTGCGCAGCGCATATGCAGGATGTGGAACGTACCTCATTCATTACAAAGGCTGCGCAATTGCTGCGAAGGTCGTAGCACTGCGCAGCGCAGCGGATATGCAGGATGTGGAATCAGCCCGTTACGCCGGGGCACAGGCTCATTTGCATAAAGTCCGCTACAGCGGGGAGAAGGGAAAAGGGAGACGCGCTGCTGCTGCTGCTGCTGCAGCAAAGCAATACTGGGATATATTTGTCTTTTCTCACACAGACTGCTGATGGTGAGTCTGTTATATTTATTCTGTCCTGTCCTGTGCATATATAGACCTACTGTTTGTGCTGTAAAGTGTTGAAGCTTCGTGTTTAAACTTTTTACAAAGATGGCTCAGTCTGAGGTTTATCGCTTTTTGTGGAGAAACAGTGGGTGAACGCGCCCTGTTCATTGTGTATACTATGTCTGTGCAGGTCTGAGTGAGGTGAGCTTCACCGCGTTATATCTGCAAGTCCTTTAAACCACAGTACTCAGTAATCAACTAAATATGACAAATACGAAACATATTACATACAAGAATATAATATTTAGTCGTATTGACATCAGTTATTTTTTCACCTGCCTCCTCTGACCGCACGTCACTGGTGACAGTCATCATTAGCTTCTTCCATTTCTAACGACTGCTCCAACTGCTTGGAAATTGTCCAGTAGTTCTATTTCCTGCTTTGAGAAGGTCTACAATTCTGTCTCTTGTGTTTTTTGACAGTTCTTTGGTTTTGCTCATGTTAGTAGTTAGACTTTGGACTGATTGGACAGTTGTCTTTATGAAAGTTAACGACACCAAACTGGTGCTTCTTAATTAGAATCATGATCAGAGTGTAGTTGGACTATTAAAAAAAAAAAGTCTTTTGGGGGAATCTGGCTGATAATCAAGTGATCAAATATTTATTTGACACAGTATTTTACAAATAAATTGCTAAAATAAAATCATACAATGTGACCTCCGATTTAGTTTTTAGATTCTGTCTCTCTCGGTGGAAATGTCTGCTCCCTCACCCAACGAGCTCACCTGTTCCCTATCCCTCATCAGCAGCCACACCTCCTCCTCCAGCTGCAGCTCTGCTCCCAATCAGCCCCTGACTACAATATATAAGCCACATGCAGACTGTTCATTCATCGATCAGCCGTGCTGCGCGCTTATCTTTTTACATCACAACAGAAGACTGATGAACTACGCGTGGTTTTACTACTTACTCAATCTCATCAAAGACCCGGAATTGTGCTCCAGCCTAAAGTTTCAGATGAACTGCTCTATCTGGTTGTTCTGTGTATCGGTGGCTTCCTTCGCATCGATTCTACCTCACCGTGCTGTTCTGGCTTCGAACTTATCTCGCTGGTCGTTTTCTGCATTCACGATCTGCTCCGGATAGACTCCACGCTGTTCTCTCTGCCCTCGGCTCAGCTCTATGTCACAGCGCCACAGTCGATCATCGTCTGTCTTTTTGTCAATCACTCAGATTGACGCCGGAGGAAAAAGTAGCCTGGACCCAGCAGTAAGAACACTCATCATGATTAACATAAGCGGCCAAAAGTGATCCGGTCAGAAGGACGCAGGCTTACGAAAACGTGGCTTACGGCTCAGCAGCAACCCCACAGCGGGCCGTTCTAGGTAAGCTGTCCTCTTCCATGCACCCTCACTCCTTGATCCCACGTATCTTCTACATTCTCATTGCACATGCTCGCCTGATATGTCACAATCAACTAAACAAGTTCATTTTCCAAAGAAACGTCGTATGCTGCTCTCATACTATCTCATATTCACCTAAACGCTATGTCTATTACGTGTCATATTAATTTCCTTATGCCCGAGCTTCTGTTTATGATACGTCAGTCACCCCGCTCTGGGATTGAGTCTGTTTCGTCATGCTCATTCAACCGCAGTCCACCGATTCTACAAACTCATTCACATCACGTAGGCTATACGTTCGTAGCGCTGTTTTATCGTGTTCCAGACGCAGTCAAATGCCGATCTTACTTTCCGCAGCCTCAGCCCGCACCGCTCACTAGTCTTTCGAAGAACCCGCACTGCTCCGCACAGCCACGTCGCATCAATCATTTAATATCATTTTAGGCAATCGAAAAGTGTCGCTGCAGCCGACTTCATTGCTTCGTCAAGTGGCCATTATTCACTCACATTTGTAGTAGGCTACAGTTGATGTGTATGTCGTGTTTTCGTGCGTTTTTCACTCGGGCATTTCAACCATCCACGACATCTCACCCAGGTCTTACTCGTATCCCCTAAAATGGAAAGCAATTGGGCCGCTCATCTTAATCAGGTTGTGGCACGCATTCAATTAAGGACAATACGTCATCAGCGCTGGTTCGCTTCATGCTTTTCGTAACGTTGCTTGATCAGTGTTGCCAGATAGCAAATGTTGAATTATCATTCCAGCACCTCCATAGGTATTGTGTTTCGTTTTATAATAATCACTTCAGGCCAGGATAATTCGTATGTCAAAAACCCTAATAGAAGATTCCAAATTGTTCCCAAATATTTCAATAGGCCGGGATAATTCGCATGTCAAAAACCCTAATAGAAGATTCCAAATTGTTCCTGAATATTTCAATAGGCCATGTTTCTTTCATGACACGTCGCTCTCCAGGAGTTGTGTACACAGCTAGTCTTTGACTCATTTCAATTTAATTAGATGCGATCCGATTAATAGCAATCAACCATCATTTTAGCATAGTCTTGCTTCATGCACGTTTGAGTAGCTTATTTTCTGATTGCCGAACATCTGCTGTACAGCATTTACGTAAACTAATTCAGTCCATCTTAAATTTCTTGGAAGCATGCTTGCATTATCTTGAGTAGACTCTGTGGTCTGGTCATTTAAGTACAAGTAACCAGTAATTTCATGCCGATTAGCCAGTATTTGTATCGTGTAGATATGATAGTCTGCTGCGCAATTCTCTCTGACATCGTCTAAATGGATGCTGAATTCCGAAACTCAAATCAGATTTGTTCAGAATGTTTGCGCAATCACAAGTTGCGCTATAGTTACATGCTTTTAGCTATTTTTTTGGTTTGGTTCAGAAGTAAATCACATGCACACGTCCTAGTTATAACGATGCTCGATAAATTAGTAATTTTAAACATGTTTCGAGGGGCTCTCTCATCCCCGCACGTGCTATACACCTTGGCCATCCAAAGCAGTTCCACGTCTCACAGTTTGCTTGTTTCTTCGACGAAACACTAAGCCTCACTTTCATTCAGCAATCCGGTCAAGAATGAGTTTTGTCATGTCCAACGCTCAGGTTCTTCATTAAAAGCTCTGTCGAGTCTTGCAAGTCATTACATTTGAACGTTTCGATATGATTTTGAACATCGATTTTTGTCATTAAAAATCAGTCATTCGGCCGTGTGAGCACTCAGTCATACGCATTAAAGTTCAGCATACTCTTAATGCCACTTTTGGGGGGTACTGTTCCTACACGTTAGTTTCTATACTTACCTATTCAAGGCAATCTCACATTCCTCCCTAGCTCATGCTCTTCTCTCCTGTTAATGCTAATATCTGTTTCGTTTTCATGCAAATCACTGGTGGTGGTTTCAGTCATATATTTTGGCATTCGCATCTCCTGCAATCAGTTAATCTAGCAGTCTCATCCTTCAACAATTGTATGCAAGTTTAATTCGCTCTCCAGCTCCACGAACAGCAGCCTCTCATCCTTAGCTATGTCCTATTCTCCAATCCTCCCTTAGACATGCATACTTCTTTCATCTGGTTTATCGTTTGATTTAGATCTGTCACCTTAACATTTTTATCTATTTTCCTAACCTCTAGGAGCATCTATGCAAGTATTCAATAAAGGCACTCCCAGAACATCTCTCCTGCTTTAGCTCATGTTCCACAGCCCTGATTCATTATTTCGGCGTCACCTTCTGCTCCTCATCAAGACAACCCATTGCACTTTAGCTACATTCCCCTAATTATGCCACTCATCATTCCTCCAGTTTTTCATTGTTATACTGCCTCATCCCTGCTCATTGTACCATTTAGTCTGTTGCTCATCTCGTTTCAGTCCCTGCTAATCTCTGCTGCCCATCTTGTTTCAGTTCCTGCTCATCTCTGCTGCCCATCTCGTCTCAGTCCCTGCTCATCTGTTGCTCATCTCGTCTCAGTCCCTGCTCATTTCTGCTGCGCATCTCGTCTTAGTCCTCGTTCATCTCTGCTGCTCATCTCGTCTCAGTCTTTGCTCATCTCATCTCGTCTCAGTCCCTGTTCATCTCTGTTCCCATCTCGTCTCAGACCCTGCTCATCTCTGCTGCTCATCTTGTCTCAGTCCCTGCTTTCTCTGCTGCTCATCTCGTCTCAGTCCTCATTCATCTCTGCTGCTCATCTCGTCTCAGTCCTCGTTCATCTCTGCTGCTCATCTCGTCTCAGTCCCTCTCTCTGCTGCTCATCTCGTCTCAGTCCCCTGCTCTTTTCTGCTGCTCATCTCGTCTCAGTCCCGCTCATCTCTGCTGCTCATCTCGTCCTCAGTCCCTGCTCTTCTCTCTCTGCTGCTCATCTCCGTCCTCCAGTCCCTGCTCATCTCTGCCGCTCATCTTGCCTCAGTCCTTGCTCATCTCTGCTGCTAATCTTGTCTGTCCTCGCTCATTTCGTCTGTCCTTGCTCATCTCTGCTGCTTATCTCGTCTCTGTTTTGCTCATCCCTGGCAGTCGTGCCGCCTCATCTCTGCTCATCCCTGGCAGTCGTGCCGCCTCATCTCTGCACTCCCTGGCAGTCGTGCCGCCTCATCTCTGCTCATCCCTGGCAGTCGTGCCGCCTCATCTCTGCAGTCCCTGGCAGTCGTGCCATTTCATCTCTGCTAGTCTCTGGCAGTCGTGCCGTTTCATCTCTGCTCGTCTCTGGCAGTCGTGCCACCTCGTCCGTGCTCATCCCTGCTCGCTTCGCCCCTTTATTACCTTCATCTCAGGCTAGTTGTGTTCAATCTCAAGCATGTGCAGTGATCACTAAGAGAAAATTTTCATTACAGACGTGAGCTTATTTTAGTAACATCTGCACTTGTTCATGGCTACAATCAAAATGAATTCCCGTTAATTGAACTCTTCCCTAACTTCAATCTAAATGGCTCATTTAGGCAGTCGTGCATTTTCATCTCAGTCATGCCGGTTTATCCCCTCATATCAGCAGATCATCGTTGGTTTTACAGCGCATATCAGTTATCTGTTAAGCGGATCAGACCCCAGGCACCTCTTTTGGGGGAAGACATATATTCCAGATCTAATCGACTTAATCTGGCCGTGCTAATCATCGCCATGTCTTCTGCTGGGGTCTGACCGCCAAAGTCATGTATTCAATAAAGAATCTTCTAACACACTTTTGTTGTCTGAGTCTCTCCAGGGTGAAATGGAGCTGGCGTAAATTCAGCCTGGAAGACTGTCTGCTCCCTCACCCAACGAGCTCACCTGTTCCCTATCCCTCATCAGCAGCCACACCTCCTCCTCCAGCTGCAGCTCTGCTCCCAATCAGCCCCTGACTACAACATATAAGGCCACATGCAGACTATTCATTCTTGTTCATTCATCGATCAGCCGTGCTGCGCCCCACCTCCTCCCCGTCTCCTCCGTAAAGGCTGTTGTCATCCTGCCAGATGAGTTGTTTTTCCTCTGCTGATGGACTCTGGGTCTACACTCGAACACTAACCAGCTATGGAGGCATGTCAGTCCAGTCACATCTACAGCCTGTCCGTCCATAGGAGTGGATCTCTCCTTCACCGTGGTTCTCCTCGAGGTTTCTCATTTTCCCTACTGGGTTTGGAGTTTTTCCTTGCCGAGAAGGAGGGTCTAAGGACAGGGGATGTTATCCTCATTGGTCACTTTTTGGACCACCTTCATCGCCCTTGGTCTCCTCTGCATCATCATCTTCGCCCCTAGTTTATTCCTCTACCACCACCAGTGTGCAGCCCTGGGGGAAGACATATATTCCAGATCTAATCGACTTAATCTGGCCGTGCTAATCATCGCCATGTCTTCTGCTAAGTCATGTATTCAATAAAGAATCTTCTAACACACTTTTGTTGTCTGAGTCTCTCCAGGGTGAATTGAGTTTCATGTTTAAATTAGTCAACAGATCTGTCAGCTACACAATAAACAGGCTAAAGGCTCTCTGATCTCGATATACCTGTACTGTAAACTTATCTGATTCTACAGAGAGCAACAGTGAATCAACTGAATGGCATTTCTGATTAACTGTCTTTGGGATTTATGCTAATCCGCTTGTTCAGATATTTGAAAACATGTTTAATCCAGAATCATATGATATGTAATAATACACATACTAGATAAAAATCTTGGAAGGTGTCACTTTATCTCCTAAACCTGCTCATAAAGGTTATCAAATGAGGCTATTTTCTCTAAAGCTACAGAGAGCCCAGGAGTAACATAGATAAAATGTAGCTTTGTTCTTTAACAATGACCTTTCATCTGAGAGAGGTCAGATGACAGAGAATAGGTGGAGATAAGTCTATCTCTTCTGAAAAAGAGGTGGAAATAAGTACAAGGAGTCCATTTTCACCAAAGAGGAGTCATTTTGGAAAGCACGGACTGGAAAAAATAGAGTAAAGAAAATGTTCAAAGGTTACAGTTGGGATATGATACTAATGCATTAATAATAATTATGACTTTATTTTGCATTTCAGTTGAACTTATTATTATTATTAATATTAATAATAAAAAAAAAAAAAAAAAAAAAAAAAAAAAAAAAAAAAAAAAAAAAAAAAAAAAAAAAAAAAAAAAAAAAATAATAATAATAATAATAATAATAATATAATAGTATAGTATCGACAGAATGCCTAGGACTAGTTTGCTTTAGTGCCCTTCTGAGGTACAGCCAGTTTTTGAGTTCTGATGGGATCAGGTTTGACAAGTAGGCAGGGCGACTTGAACGGACTGTCGACATCTCAAGCATCTAGAACAGAACAGAATCGAATGGCAGAATTTGTCCTCGGCTTGCTTATTCTCACACAATATGTACAAGCATACAGAGCATAGCCAAACAAATTTCAGAAAATACATTTTAGTACATAAAATGTACATTTAAGCTCTTTGTAGACATGCAAAAGAAATTACACTAACTTGAATGATTAAGCATATAATTGGCACTGTGCACAGACCTTGAGTTGGCTTGTGTACGTTCAAAATAGCTAACTTCTGTACATACGACCATTTCCTGTTAGCATTAGCATTTAGACACAAGTGTCCTCTGGTGAAATATTCTAATATGTAAAGTCTTTAACATCTTTTCTGTAACATTCACCACAACTGTCTGATCTAAAGAGTATTTATTTGTTTTAAACTGATGAAGTGAAAACCTCATAGAAAATAATTGAACAGGAAATGGTTGTCTGTACAGGATGTAGTATTTTGAACGAAAACAAGCCAACTGCCCGGAGCCAATTGGCAGGAAATGGTCAATGAATAAAGATCGCACCTATTACACTTAGCCTATTACACATCAATGAAAAACAAACACAGATCTCAATTAGATCTGAATTTATTAACAACAATTTGAACAATGGGAACTTGAGAAACAGTGGGTTGAATCTGACCAGAGAATGTTGTGAAAAGAATTTCATGGTGAATAATAGGAGACTCATTGCATTAGGTGAGTGAGCAAAACATGTAGACTGTGAAAAAGTTTAAAATTACATACCTTCGTATATACCTTGATTGCGTTTTGAAGAAAAATGTGTACAAAGCGATTTTAAAATTATAGTATAAAACATTAACATCACTTTTCAGTAATTTGGTTCAAATTGTTTTCCGTCTGCATGTTAAACATTTACACAGTGATTTGACGTGTGGGTTTTATGTGAAATATTTTGTAACCATGTCTAGGTAGAGTGTAAATACAGGTTTGTATTCTGTTCTGGCTGTGTCTTGTGCGCCTCAGAACTGATCAAAATGCGATGGTGAGATGTGGATGAAAGAGTGCGATAAGGGAAAATCAAAGCCGTGATAAGGTTGGCTGGTTTTGAGGGAATAGAACAAAAAGGCTGCGCAAATTGATTTTGTGATACGCTTTTGTGTACAGTAAAAATAAAAAGGACACTTCTGAGAGGTCTGGGATTTGAAGTGGTGGTTTTTTGGATTTTATCTTCACTAATTACTGTGGTAAATTACATTCAATTTGAGCCACTCAAACATTTGTTTAACACTGTTACAGTGAAAATAGTACAAATATTAAAGCTTATTAACAAAAAGAAATGAGCTTTTATTTGTATAGCACTTTTCACAGACACAAGCGCTTCACCGAGACTACAGCGTTATCCACTCTGCCACCGTGCCGCCTGTAAGACTAGGCTTTCACTGGAGTTGGGTGAAGCATATCGAATTTTGATGTTTTTGACAACCTTAAAATTAGGATTTTGTTCAAAATAAAAATACTGTACGTTTTATTGTGGTTGGTATTTTTAAAGCGTAGCTGTTAGATACTGTAAGTGTCATTAAAAAGGATTTACATCTAAACAACGTTCATTTTGGTTTAAAAGAATAATTATTTTGTTGTTATTAAAATTGGTTAAAAATAGATAAAATGCAATAATCGTATGTATGTAACTGTTGTACATTATACCCTCACATGCTCAAAAACTTCCAAGCGGGAGCCACGCAGAAGGCAGCTTAAATTGTTCGCTAACTTGCTACACAACGTTTTATACATGTGTATTCATATTTTTTTTGTTTTCATGTTGTCCTAATTTAGAGTGACCAGACGTCGCTATTTACCTGGGACAGTCCCTATTTTAAGTCCTGTGTCCCAAGTCCCAATAAATGTATACAACACTTTCAATTTGTCCCAGTTTTACACAAAGCAAGTCCCAGTTGTCCCAGTTTTAGACTATTTTAAAACCCAGTAGTAGTAAATATGGAAATATATTGATGTTTCTTGAGTCAAAACTGAGAGAAGCACCTTCAGAATTCTCTCAGATTTCATGCTAACTCACAGGAAAAGATGACAGTTAACCGACTGCACACTAACATACAGCCTTTTCATTATTTTTTTTATTACTTTTAATTCCCAATCAGATGTGTCCCAATTTTGAAATTTGAAAATCTGGTCACTTTATCCCAATTAGACTGTATGTTGTACAGAGCTAAAAGGTGCACAAGTTTACTGTTTTATTCGCCAAAGACCTCTGAAGTGACAGGCGGCTACGAGGTAGTTAATTTGTTAGTGTCCTTTTGTTAGCATATTGAATATCTAATTGTACTGTCTTACCTTGTCCTGTACTTCTCAAGCGTTTCATGGCATTTGTGAAGGCTATTAAATGAGTCCATACTCGAGAAACCGTGGGCAGTGCTGTCATTGAGGAGCTACATACACTGCTGGTATTTCAAAGCAAATTCAGTAAGGACCACAAAATGCAAATAATGTTTATAGAATTTTGATAAATGTGATGATGATCTTGCTGTATGACTTGGCTTCAATGGGGCCTGGGCTCCCGAGTCTCGTATCCCCTGTACATGAAAGATAAGGCAAAGAGTTAGATTTACAGAAAAAGGAAAGGAGGTGGAACACAAAAATGGCAGACAAAGGTGGTTTGTGAACAGGTGGTTTTAAATGGTGTGGCAACTGTGTGTGGTGTGGTCCTGTTCCCGAACTTAAGAAAACAAATTTACCTTCATCATACAGTAGAAATTATAAATAAAGTACAAAAGAAGTTTCAATTAAATTATAGTACAAGGCACAAAATAAATAACTCTCAAAAAAAATATTTAATTCTGACAGTTTTTGCCGCACTATCTAACTTTTTTAGTCAGGCTTTTGGTCAACCCTAATTAAGTGGAAAACACAAAGTTTACTCATTTACATCTAAGAAAGTTAGTTAGTCCGACTTTATCTTATTGACCTTGTCTGGCTAATACTATTCAGTTTGTAAATTCAAACAAATGAGAGAAAATCTGTGTTCTTCACTGTTATATTTTGATCCTGTAATGCTGCTCTAGACTTTACAGCATTGTACTAAAGTTAGTCATATTGCATAACTGTTACGTATGCTTACGAAAGACATTGTTTTCTCTTGCGTAATCCAAGCTACTTTGCGTCCACCTACATTCTCTTTATCATCTTTAATCCTTCATCTGACTCTGTGCTGACCCCGGAAAGTGAAGCATTGCTGGAGATTGGTCCTGTATACTTCTGTGTATCCCAGCTTTTCTGATAGTAATAGGCTTTGTCCTGTGCTCATACTCTGTCTCTAGTCCAGCACCAAACCTGTCACTTTCAGCACAGATGCTTTTTCGTTGATGCTCTGAGGCTTGAGGGAGTTATGGCTTCAGCATCGTCCACATGATGAGAAACAAGACTCTGGATACGTTATACATCCCACATAGATCACTCAGACAGGACACGTTGTTTTATTATTCAAGCGGTGCGCTGACTCTGCGTCACCTCTGCAGCAGCTTGACGTCTGTCTCATAATCTGGTAGTGTGTTTACCAGACATGCCCTGTTTATTTATTTTTGCATCTCACGAAATATTTTCATTCAGTATTGGTTTAAAATCAGTTCCTGTTGAATAATCCTCTGTCTCTCTCTGTTTCTCTTGCTCTCTCTCTGTAACAGGATGAGAAGAACCAAGTGCTGATCACCAATGCCTGGCTCCAGCTGGTAAATATGTTTCTTTAACTTTTTGAGAGCTATAGGATGTAAAGGTGCTCAAAATTAAACTCCAGGGTGTAAGCTTTGCAGATAATGATTTTCCTCTTTAGAAGTAAAATTTCTTTTTGGTCTTGAACTCAAATCCAATATCTCTTATTGTAATGCTATATATTAGTTCAGACAAATCAAATAAAATTTCAGATGAGTTTTTATACAACCCATCTTACACCTAAGATATTGTTCACTGCACTATTTTGTCTATCTGAAATGAAATTAGTATGATTTATATATAAAGATGTGGGGATTTTACCTGATTTTGATATAGGCTTATCTAAGTGGTAAAGTCATCAGTCTTACTTGTTAACTGAGGCTAGTGTGCTGTGGCATGCTAGCGTTGTTTTTAAAGTTACTAAATGAAACAGCAATAGGTAAATAGGTTTCTGTTCACACATGTGTACAAACCACACTGTTGTTTACATGTTTGATGATGTCTGATGAAGATTTGTAGTAGATGCAGCAACAGGGTGTCTCAGTCAGTGATCAAGATACTAAATTATCAGACAAGTATGATATCAATCACAGTTTGTCTTTAATCGTACAGCTGTTCAAAGATTATTTTTTGTCTCTCTTTCACTGTGAGAGCTAAGAGTTACGACTCAAGATTTTTTTCACAATCAATAATATTTGTTGGCAGATAACCCAAAATTGTGCAGTGGACTTCAGCTTTAGTTTAGCTGATGATGTTAAGAAAGAAACACAACCTTAACCACCCACTAATAATTAAAAAAAGCAAGAACACATTCATACATATTATCATATATTAATTGGTTTTAGAATCATGAAAATCTTGCTTTGTTGCCATAGCCATTTTTATTTCAGAAAAAAAATGAATACTGGCATCACCCATGTACAGAAAGCTGGAAGCCATGAGGCCACAAAGAATTGTCACCAATGCAGTACAAAAATGCAGCTGATAAAATCCATAAAATCAAGTTTCTTTCCGACAATAACCATATACCTAATATCCTAATGGTAAAGACTGAATAAACACTTTTTTGTTTCCTCGCTGACCGCCATGTGAACTATCTTTAATCCTTTATAATAAATGCATGACTTAATCTATTCAGCAAAGGTGGATTTAAGATAATCTGTAATGCCAAGACGTCTACCTTGTGCTTGAATTACACTATCACTTCAACCATTTAGTGTTTGTACAAAAATTGCCATAATGCATTCAAATAAGAACTGTTGAACTGCTTATGTCTGTGCATTGACTGAAATGTCTTGCAACATTTTTATTCTTCTGTGTAGTTTGGCGACACACTCTGTGCAGATTGAGTCTGCTGTGTTATTGTGTTGACTTGTCCCTGATTAGACTCAGTTGTTGTTGTAAAGCCGCAGGGTTTAGTGAACTGTGAATGACCACGATTGGAGCAGTGTCTAATGCTGCGCCTCGCTGCTTTTCTTGTCCTGCCTTATTGAAAGTGAGCTGCTTAACTCAGCTTCAGAATAAATTCCTGTAAAAAATGTAAGTTATTCATGTGATAAATCAGTCAACCATCAAAAGAAAGTTGGGAATACTGTATTAGCTAGCCATGAATCTATTTGCCTGTTTGAATTTTCAGGAATGAGCAATTGTAATGACTTGGGGGGCACATTTTAATGAGTAAATGAATTTTACAAACGTCTAGTGAAATAACCTCAGTCCGGAGTTACTATGGGTGCATTTGCATAACCACTAAAATGTGAATAATCAAATATCTCAGTAATTTGGTCTGGTTGTTGGTGGGTGTTTACAAGCCTGAGAGAAATTTTATTATCGATAACTGTTTGTGTTAGTTTTAATAGTTTTATAAAGAACTGCTATATTCAAAGACAAGTACAATTGATTTTGAAGCACATTTCTGTTTTGTTTTTGTCATTGCTATTATTTCCCACATTGCCTTTGCAAAAAACAGAATAACAGCGATTACACAAACAGACTTTTAGTGTGCATGTAAATACAGCGGTGTCACAATGTATAGGTGACTGATGATAATAACATAATAAGTTATTGCATAAATAGCTGCATGGTATGTCTAGCACCTCATCATATAAAATAGATTATATAAGACAAGATAAGTAAATATAAATTAAATATGTTATGTGTGGGGAAAGGCCATTAGAAATGTCACACCCCACACTTTATCAGATTGACTGCTGACTTACAGGTTTGAATCTATCAATTATTCAACAAGTCATCTCCTTAATACTAGCACCAGTGACTAAGGAGACTAAGGAGACCGATTCAGCAGTTTTCAAGAGGCACCAGCAGATATCAAACAGCTCAAAGACAGAGAGCAGGACTCACAGAAAAGGGGCAAGGGTTGCCTGAACAAGCTGGAGGATTTAGGGATTAAATGTGACCGGCCTACATCTGAAAGCATAGGATTTGACGTCAAACATGTAATGATCTCAAGAACTATCATGCAATGTGATCCAAGGACTGTAGTCCAACAATGAAAGAGTTACTAGTAGAATTGTAGCTAATACACAAAAAGCTAAGTCTACCGCAAACTAGATTAGAGCTGCATAAATATAGTAATCAAAAATATCAAATGGCAAAGGCTGCAATTGTTTTTAGTTAGATTGACCTTTTATATGACTGCGACAGATTAAAAAAAAATCAAAACAAACAAATAAACAAAAAAAAAAAAAAAAAAGGCAGCCAATATTTTTTAGGCGATATGCAAGTTTTTGTATATATTTTTTCTATTTACATTATTACATTGACTCCCGCACAGAACAAATATGTTAGGCTGGAGTGTGGTCATATTTTCTGCAGTTTCCTTTTGACTTTGCGTTTTGATGTCAAACTTGCATTTAACAAAATACTGTATTATGTATGTGTGATAAAAAAATATACTCAATTAAAAATGGTTCTATCTGTAGTTTAGACCTCTATAAAGAGAATTTATAGAGGAATTTCTGAAATTATGGGATATTTTACTCTTTGAACTTAAATGTTTTTTGAAAATGTAATCTAGATCACAGCATTTGCAGGTGAAATTGCTATTCACTTTTATTTCTCAAAATGGTGCTGTTCTGTTACAGATTATAATTACCTAAACAGCTTTATTCCTCCACAGTTCTTTTTGTTTTGCCAAAAATTAGAGCAAACACAATGATCAGTCTATTAATATGTATTAGACAGACAGCCTTTTGCAGATGGTACATTTTGTGCGCACTGATTGTCTGTGAGCTATTGTAACATTAATATTTCGGTTGTCACGTTCATTACACGTGTCTGCGCTGCTCTCTCCCTTTGGTCTACTGTTCACAGAGTGAAATTTCACACTACTTTGGATGGGAACCTACTTGTCTCAAATTAGTGATGCTTTCTTAAATTTGTCTTATGTAACTGCAGCCCTATTCTTAGGCAGCTGTTACCTCGCGTAGCCCACTGTCCTCCTCATCTGTTTCTGTCTGAAGTTAGTGGGCTGTAATTTGCTCATTTGGCTGTGAGAGATACTTTTACGGCCAACAAACATGAAAAGAAAAGTCGTGGTGAAGTGCCAAGGCTGACTGATGACAACAAGTGTAGTGATTAAGTCATTAGGCGCTTGACTGAGTATACTTGAGAGGAGAAAGTTTTTATAGTCACACATTTAGACTAACCTAAGTAACCTGTGTGTTTACATAGATCCTGTGAACAGATGTGGCCAGTGTACTGGAACATGTGAACTAAATGTTTATTTCCTCAGGGAGTACACTCTATACTGACAGAATTTGAAAGTACGAAATATGATTCAAATGCACCAGCACCTGCTTTTACAACTTGTATAAACGACATCGTGTATAAACCAAAGGCATACTGTTTCTACATTCTGTTTATGTGCAGAAATGTGGTCTGCGTGCTACTGGTAGTATGCAAACTCCTTTTGGTGCTCTTCTAAACATTTAATATTACCTACATTCATTTTATCTTTTTCGGGTTGTTGTTTGGATACTTTCTGGGTTAGAAGTCCAAAACTTATGTAGCAATGATGTAGAACATTTTTAGACATTATTTAGACCTGGTGGCACTCTGAAAGTTAAATGTTATTTTTACATGACAGTTGCTAGAATGTAACACGTCTCTCAAATCAGGAAGACATCTGCTAATAGGCTGTGGCATTCAGAACATAAAAGAGATAGATTCTACAATAGATTTTCATATCTTAGTACCTCCCTTGTATGTTGATTCTGCAAAGATCCCGTCTTTTGTGCTATTTTTTCCCTCCATTTTTAAGCTTCCTCCTGTTTGTTTGGACACGAGGATGGACAATGCTTTTTCTGATTGGTTAGTTCTGTCAATCATGCTTAACTGAAATGGAGAAAAAGGGACATGATAACAGATCAACTGTCTTTGTAGAGTATTATCAAAGCTTACATGCCGGATAGGCCAAAGACATTCATACATACACTCACTGATTACAAAACACTGTCATGAAAATGAGAAAAATAAATAGATAGTAGAGGCTGGCCAGAGCTCAAACAGGAGAGCAGGGTCATTGCCAGGGTTGGTTTGCTTGGCACAGCCTTTCTGCTCTACTGCCAGCTAAAGAGTAAACATTTAGAAAGAATGTCTATTGTAATAAATAGCTTATTCTCTTTCATGAATTAAAAGAACACCACAAAATAATTGTTGTGGGGAATCTGTTTGAAGTTTCTTAAAACTGTTTGAACCTGATTTGTACATTCTTAAACATGTAAAAACAGAACTTCTTGTTCTTTGGAGCAGTCCAGCAGTTCTTAGCCATCTCCAATTATCCAGCGCAATGGATGTAAAAGCACTTTTCACAAGTCTCTAGCTTAATAACAGCACATTTTGTGCTTCACAGAAAATGAAACACTATTTAATTAGATCCAAACAGCGCACTGCAGTCTCATTCCATTACAGATAGATGCTTTTACAATTGACTTTATTAGACTACATGAAAAGAAGGTATAGTCCTTATTGCTTTGCGTCTAGATCATATATTTACAAAGAACAATAAATGTTAAGCCCAAGGTAGCAGTGGTAAAAATGCATGGACATTTACATAATGTGATCATCAGTAGTGGTAGTGGGTTGTGTTGCTTCTTGCGACTTTGTTGTAAACAGAGTGGCGTAGGCTCCTTTCTGCTGCTCGTTTGTTTTGTAGCCCCAAACCAAAGAGAAAAAAAAGACAGAAACATATTTGTATTCAAATTTAAAGACATTTTCTATGCCTATGGGAAATTCATCCAGCCGCCTGGGCTCATATTTCATGTTTAGCACTTTGCTTGCTCCACACTTGTAAGTCGGTCTCATTTGATTATAAGTATCTATTCATTTATTGTGCCTTGAAATGCAATTTCAACAGGTTGTCAACAAGGTGATGAAATTGACCACAAAATCATATTTCAACCAGAAAAATAAGTTGAAGTAGTGGCAAAGTCACATGGTGCATGGATTTTTTGGCAACATTCAGATTGCAATTTAATTTTAATGTAAATGTTTTGTTCACAATTTAAGCATGTCCAGGACTCCTGACAGAAAATTAGAGCTGGCCCATAGTATAGGCAATATAGGAAAACACTAAGGGGACAGAGTGAACACACCTATATGTTCTGATTATCACAAACTGCCAGCCACCCCCCCCCCCCCCTCCTCACGCCAATAGGATAATTATTCACTGAGTTATATTGTGATTAAAGAATATGTCTGCAAATGTAATCACACAAATTAACCAGGTAAGTATGGCACTTTTTTTTTTATTACTGCAGATTCTTTTAGAAGAAGTCCAAGGACACAGTTTAGTTCCGCTGTCTTCTGCGTGTTGTAAAAAACAGAAGGGATTTACTATTGTGAGCAAGATGAACTTTTGCCTAGGGCTCCAAAAAGGCTAAGGCCGACACCGCAGAAATCTTAAAACAATTGCACCCCATAGAGTTCGAATATCTAAACTGGAGGGTTACCAGGTTTTACACAAAAATGTCCAATTGTAGCCTAGAACTTGGCTTATAGTATGTGTTCAGTGATATATTCTAATTTTAGTTTGAATTTTTACAGCATTGGACAGATATTTATTTGACATGGAACCCAGAGTCTTACCCCGGAGTCCAAAACTTGCGCTTCCCCTCCAACCTCGTGTGGGTCCCGGACATCCTGCTTTACAACAGGTACAACACACATACACACTATATTTGTACTACTATTGTTGATGTCTTCTTCTACCACTTGGCCCATCTCTTTACTAATACATCCTGGCTTATTTGTATTGATTGGCCCATGATGGCCGTGCCCTGTACTGCAGCACTCTATAGATTTTCAAATGCCACACAAGAGATTAAGGGTTGTGGATTTCCAGCGCAGCTATTGACTTCTGTCGTAAAAAAAAAAAGTCACAGCAGAAGCCTCTTGAAGCCATAGTGATGCTTCAAAATAAATCAATTTACTAGCAAGGACCGCACTATTCAAAACTTGTATGCATGAACTTTTTTGAATTATTGTAAGCATGAAATCAACTAAGAATTTATTGGCAGATAAAAAGAATAATTAAAAGATGATGAGGGGCACTGAGACACAAATGGTAGAGTGTGTGGCCAAAGAAGGGACATAGGAGAAACGTGGTCCTACTTCCGAATTAAGATAACAAACTTAAGCTCATTAAAGACTGTAGATATGTACCATTGGGGTCAGCGGCTAAGACTATTTTAAACTGGCCAAAAGTGGACTGAAACATTAAAATAATTCATTAAGGCATAGGTAAAAGAAGGTAAATCAGAATTGGATTAAGAATATTGTAATCTGATGTGCCATAAGGTTTGTTGCAGTCATAAATTGTTAGTTATAAATGTGACATAAATAGGTATGTTGCTTGGGAACTGACTGATTTATCCAAAATTATTGAAACATTTTGTATGACTGCGTAAGTGTGAGATTGTTACCTGTTCAAAATTCATTTCAAGACTTTAAATTGACAGTTTTGTTATCCAATTTTGGCTGAATTACACATGACAGGTTTTCAGCTAAGCATAATGACGATAATTATATTTATGATTGCACTAAACATTTTGCTTGTTTTCATCCAGTTTAGTTATTTTGATGAGGTTTATGCAATTTGGCCAGAAAATAGAGATCCGACATGTCCTAGTAGCAACCATATTGTAAAAATCTACTTGAATTACCCAGTAGGTATGATTTTTCAATTAACTGCTAACATTTTTATTTTGTTTTGTTTGTTGGTTGTTTAAACTCCCAGGAAACTGTGCCAGTTGTGTATAAATTGTGTTTTTGATGTAATCATTTTGATGACACAAGTGCACAGATATTGTTTCCTTATATTTTTCAACTTTTATTTGTCAATTTCTTCAAGAATTGCAAGTTTACTGCTGTAAAACTATAAAAAATTATTTATCACATGGCTTATCTGACCAAACTTTATCTTAATTAGAAAAAATAATCACAACACAAGAAACACTCATCTACAACATATGACTAAAGTTGCACTGTGTTACTTTCTGGAGGTGAAAAGCCAGCTACGGAATTGAGTAGATACATAGACATAATTAGTAGACACGCATTTGGACTCTGATGCTATCGAACACTTTGCATCTGAGCTAGTCAAGTATGAAGAACTCTGGTGCGCTCTCCTGTTTGTTTTCCTATAGCCGTTGCATAAGCTGTCAAAATACGCAAGTTATGAAAGATGTGGCGAGTGTCAGCTGGTACAAACCTGCCGACCACATTTAGCAAAGGTCAAAGCCTCGCTACAACTCACTGTTGAGATTACAAACTTTTTTATAGGCCAAGTTTGAGTATAAAACTGTTAACGGCTAGCAAATCTTTCTGATTCAATAGTGAATCATTTAGGACTTTTATAAACACTAAACATTGTCTAAACTAGAGTTGTCAAAAAAATCGATTCCCCAATATTAATTGATACTAAAACTGGTATCGATCCACGATACTCGTTTGAACAAGAATCAATATTTTAAGCTCCAACCCCCCCCCCCCTCTCTCTCTTGCACGCTAAGCCCCGCTGTCTGATAGTAGAACAAAGCCCAGTCTTAATGTAAAACTTCATGAAACAAGTTAATAATAAACAAATAATACATTAAAATATTATAAGAAAAAAAACATTAAGTTGGCACCGTGGTAGCGGTATCGAGTATCGAATTGAGTTGAAATTTTAGTTCGTGACAACACTAGTCTAAACAAAAGTAAACAATACATAAACATCACCATATAAAACTTCACTTCTCTGGTAGGAGTGTTCGCCAGGTTGTAATGCATTTTCTGCCAATGAATGTATCAGTTTGGAAAAACATAATATAACATTGTCCAATGTTGTTTAATAAAGCTTCATATGAAACAAATCACTCGGTTTTGCTGAAATTGCTTGTTTTAGCTTGTTTTATCCATAAAAGTACAACCTCTGCCATTGTGTTCAAATGATTTGTGTCAACACCTCTACTGGAGGAATATGGCGTCGTGCTGTTCGTGATGCAGCAACAGAGCAGAGCTGCTGACTGCGCTTCTACTAATTTAACTATGGAGTAGATATAGAAAGTTACAACCAAATAGTGATAATTGTGTTTTATGGCAACATATAAATAGAGGAACATCTTTTCCATAGAAACAATCACAAGGAGGCCAAATAATAGTCCATTTTGCGTTCAACAACAATAAAAACTTTTTTTTTTTTTTTTTTTTTTTTTTTTTTACGTCTATCATAAAAATCCAAATAAGAAAAACATGCTTTTTATTTCTGGTCAGAAAGTTACACAGTGCACCTTTAACCATTTGTAACATTAAAGCTTTGTAGATGTGTGTTTCTTGTGTTAACCAATCCACATGATGCATACATTACTTAAACACACTTAAGTGGCTGTATACTGTACCTTTACACAAGGGCAATCAAGTATCTTCTGTTCTTTTGCCCGTGTCTAAATAAATGAGTGAAGAAAAGGACGGAAGGTCTAGAAGCAGCACAAATGATGCAGTGATGCAAACTGCCTTTGTCACGGTGCCTGTTTGAATTTACAATTTCAAATCAAGTAGGTTGCCAGTTCTGTTGTTTTCCTCTGCTGACTGAGGAAATAAGAGACGCTGACCATTTGCAAAGCTTAACATAACAAAGACCTAGCACTTTTTCAGCAAATTAATCCACCATTACATGACTTCAGCCTGCTTTATTCAGCATTCTTACTGTTTACGACACAGATAAACTCAGTGTATGTGTGTTTGGGCTTTAATGGTTCTTTTAGGTTTGAGATATATATATATATATATATATATATATATATATATATATATATATATATATATATATATATATATATATATATATATATATATATATATAAGTTCTTTGTTAAAAAATTGATGACAATTATTTATCCTATTTAGACTCATAAGAGGCCAAATGCATTATTTCGGTACTTGATGTAAAAGATCTGAGAAAAGAGTTGCCAGGTCCGCTTCTTTAAAGCAACCTTATGCTTCTTATTTTGGAAAGTTGTTTGTGAATTTTGACAGTCGCAGGTTGCATTTTTTACTTGCTCTTGAGTGACACTTTTATGCTGAAGAAGAGGTGATTTCAAACCATTTTCAGCTTTGATTGAAGAAAAAAATATCAATAATAACTGAATATGGTCTTTATTAATTATACAAATACAAGTAAGTCAAATTCATTAACACTGTGGTGAAACATAATGTTTAATTAACCAGTTATATTTGCAGACTAAGTTAAACCCAAAGACAGCTTGTGATTGTTCATTCATTATTAACAAGGTAAATTATACATACATGAAGGTGGCATTGCATAATACCTTTTTGTGAAAATATTTTATATCCTCAATCACAAATAAATTGATGTTTTACACATGCACAATTGGACAAATCATACACAGATTATGTATTAAGACATTTTTGTTGTGAACTATTATCTATAATAACATTTCCTTTTGAAAAACAGGTTTGGAGTTGGTTTGTTACTTCAGTTTCGCCAGAGCTTTGGCTGAATGTATTGTGCATTAGTATGTGCCAAAAAAGTAATCTTGCCTAAATACAGTCTGCAGAAAACACCTGCTCAACATTTAAGATTAGACTTACATTATGCAACCAGTCTGCGTTATTTCTCTCACAGTCTTTGTTGTAGCTTTCTGTGCTTGTGCTTTGTCTGAACACAGCCAGATCAGAAGAGCTTCAAATAAATAATATAACAAGTATTTGTCCTCTCTGACTTACATATATATTTCACAATGTTGTTCACTAAACTGGACACGCGACCGTTTGCTGCAGACTGTTTCATAATGTAAAATGTTGTCTCCCTTTTGTTTTTTATGTATGAAAAGCATAAACATTTATTTTTAACGTGCATGTGTACAATTGTCAAAATACTGTCCAACTTGTTGCAGGGTTAGAGACCAACAACCATTCACTCTCTCATCCGTTCACGAGGCAGAATTTACAGTGAAGCCCAACTAACCTAAACATGTATGCCTTTGGAGCTGCTAATCCCAGAGAAAACCCACGGTGACACAGGGAGAACATGCAAACTCCACAGAGAGATCATGAGAGGTTGATATGGTCCGACCCAGGAGTCGAACACAAAATCTCCTTGTTAGGAAGCCAGACTCTAACCACTCTGCTACCGTGCACCCCAAAAGATGAAAACTAACTAATGCTAATCCTAAAAAAACTAAACAAAATGTTACATTACCAATCTCAATTCATCAAGATGCTAAATTTGGTGATTCAGTATTGATACTCTGAGCTGTTATATCAACATATCATGGTGCTTATGCACACATTTAACATGTCTCCAGTATTCATAATTGAAATAGTTTTATTTTATGAGTTTCTCAACAAAAAACATGTGTTTGGCTGTTTAAAAAAAAGTGAAGAAACTGCATGTATTTTGAACTTCGAACTCACAGTAAATACATGATTTTATTATATTGTGTTAAATTAAATTCTATTTTGAGTTTAGAGCCTCTCGCATAATATTGAAACAAAGTTTGACATGTTAGTATCACGACAGCCTCATTGCACTGTTGCTCTACAGTTGTAGGAGTAATATTGTAATTGGTCATTTTGATGTAAATAGCTTTCCTACAGACCAGCTGTTTGTGGTTCCACGATGTAAAATGTTGGCAACAATTTCCGTGGTAACACTTAAAGCCATTATCACATTGCCTTTATTATGCTGTTTGCTTATGAACATTGTCACAGTAATTTCTAGAGCGGTAAACAGCTTCCATTAAAAGTCTATTAAAGCCCGGGACAGTCCATTGGGAGCCCACTGGCACCGTGCCCTTATCTTTGTACACAACGTGACCTTTTGGAAATGTGTTCTACTTATTTAGTGACGTGATTAAAATGTGATTAGGAGTATGCATCGACAAGCCAAGGCACTTTGCCATAAAACCATCTGAAATAACAGCATTTTAACTATTCTTAGTTTTGTGTTGCTATGATGCTAAAAGTTATTCATAATTGTTTATCGATACTAAATTTAAACATTGGTATCTCATCAGTAATTTTTAAATTCTCCTTTTAAATAGGGCTATAATTATGCAGGTTTTCAAGTCTACATTTGAACATTTTTTACACTGAAGAGCACCAAAAAGACTACTATTTTTACTACACTTAAATTCAAGAAGCACTTTAAATAAAAAAAAAATCTAACAAACAGGACCAGTTTTCCATGTCTGTCCCTACTTCTGAGTAATTGTGATCTTTTTCTCAGATCGTACAACCCTACGACACTTTAGTATAAATAAAACCTAACCTTTCCATCTAACTTTTCCAGACCAACTTTAAACAGTGTTAACAACCATAATAATTCCTATTACGGTAGATTTACTAAATGTCTGTAAATAACTGTTACTGCTTTGTGAATTAATGAGGCAACATTTATGCTTTAAATGCTAATCCTAACAAATGCATGCATGCATAAGTTAGCTTGATGTATTCAAAAGAGTCTCCCAAGGCTAATTTCTAATTTGTTATAACAGATAAAACAGAATTCTCTGCTCTTTTAAATTATTTCCCATGGCTTCTGTGTTTTGCACCATCTGTTATGTGAAAACAGTGATTGGATTCAGATTATGGATGTTGCTGTAAATCTGAATGGGGTAAAACCTTGTGCTGTTTTATGTCTCCTGGGCTCCGTCCCAAAGCTCTTTGCACAAATTTATGGTGTCCCTGTCCCACAAAGAGCCACCTCTCTTGTCTGCCCCAGCTGTAAGTGCTGGAGGGACTCAAACAACTATGTCCCAAGGTTGTGTCTAATGTAAAGCAGTTTTGTAAGCTCTTACTTTTACTCATCTAAATGTACCAGTAGTATTTAATTTACAAGAGTATTTTTTTCTAGCAGCTTTAGGTTAACAGTCTTACTTGAGTAAAACGTCTGATTTCTCTTGCAAGTGAATCTACAAGTGAGACAAAGTTTATGATGACAATAGTAAATTATTTGATAAAAACACCATTCCATCAGTTTTTCTTTTTTTTTTTTTTTTATTATGCTTTGAAAAATAAAATAACTTTCATTTGTCTTTAATTGTCCCACAAAATATTTATTTTTTATGTGCATTTTTTAATGTTTTATTTTTCTAATTACATTCTCCTTGTTTCTCAAAAACTATTTGGACCTGTTCTTTGTACTTTTGTGCTCTTATTTTCTTCTCTTAAATTTTTGGCTACACAGCATTTTGTTTCTGCCTATGAAATCTGCAATTATGAACAGGTTGTGAATTTCTTCTATTATTTCTATAGAGTTGTATTAGGTCAATCTTGTTGTCAGCAGTTACCGGTAATTGATTTTAATATAATTATCTACATTGGTATTATTAAATTCTGAACACTGCAATTAAAGATCACAAGAGCTATTACTGAGTAGTAAATTATTATTTAAATTGTAGGTTATTCTGGATTATTCCATTTTTATTGTAGTTTTACTTCAAACTAACCATTTACTCATTCACCACAGAATTTATTTGGAGCAAATTTGGGATTTTTGTTATTATCACATTGTCAAATATGCTGTAAATAGTGTTTGCGAGAAGAGAAAAATAGTACTTTGTCATTTATTAAAACTGGCACTAAAAAGCTCATCCAATATTAACTGGAATAAGGAAACGGCTAATACTAAACATTCACAACTTTTCTCTGCAACAAACTTTAGAAAAAGCTCAGTCTTGCTGTAGGACAAAGAGGAGAACGTTTTTATTCCAGTCATGCCAAAGTGTCATTTATTTTGTGCTGATAATGACTGTACTAATTCCCCTCTGTGTAAAGGACGCCTCGATCACAGACTGTTTGCTCAAGATGATCTTTGAAATGCACTTCATTCTGTCTGGCTCTCATCCACCATCTGTCCTTCTCTTCTCTTTTACACTCACTTGTGTTTTTAACTTTCAACCTCTGTGATTTTATCCCGCGTTCCGCTCCTTGGCTGCTCATTTTTACCTTTTATTCTAACATTTTCTTGTGCCTCTCTGCAGTGCTGACGAGAGGTTTGATGCCACTTTCCATACAAATGTGCTGGTCAACGCATCAGGCGCCTGTCAGTACATCCCTCCAGGTAAGACATCTGTTTGCAGAGCAGGGCAAATCTAAAAAAAAAGTCAAAAGTTTGGTATTATTTTTGGGCTGAAACAAGCTAATTGACTAACTCCAACTAATCAGTCACAGATGAACTTTAAATTGTAGCATTTTCCTTGTTTCAAATGGTTTGGGACTGACTTCAATGTATTACTTCTTACTTCAAGTCAAATTATTTCTGTTTAAGTAATATGTACTTAACCTATTGGCAAATATGTTTTCTTATAACCAGTAAGAAGAGCCTTGAAACCCATGAAGTATTGCATTACAGTACATAAGAAATTTAACCTTGTCCAGCTAAAGTGACTTAAATCCAGATAAAAATTCAGACTGTAAGTCATTGTGTATTTTAAACACGCTGAAGCAGACCTGTTTGTAGAGATGTTGTATAACTGAATCACACAGGTAAACAGTGACAAAGACAATTTACTCCTCCTTTGGTCAGTGGCGCTACTGTACGACAATCCAATCTGCATGAACCACATCACTTCAAACAACATGGAGCGCATGACCAAAGCACTGTTGGATTGTATTATAGTGTTTTATCGGATCTGTTTACAACCTGCATGTTGCTTTTCGTTTGATTTAGGTTATTTTTTAACAAGCAGTATATTGGAAAATGTGGAACTTGCATGTAGGAAAAAAGCATCACCACTTGGCTGCTCTGACTGGTGGTGTTAAAACGCCTCATAGCTTGCAGTAACCTTACAAGCCAGCAGTTTTAACAGTCACACTAATCAGTGGCATGACATGTTATTTTTGTGCCTCTTTTAAGTAATGGAGAGGCAAATGAGGCTCAAATCAGTCCTAAATTCTGTGACTTTGCTTGAATCTAAAAGTGAACAAGATTGGTAATTAGACTTTTTCTTGGACCATTGCTTCTGAAAGATTGTCTCAGTGGCATCAATGAATGGGTTAAATGTAGAGGAAAAGAGACAATAAAGTGAAACTACCGGTAGCTTTGATAATGGAAAAGATAATAATAATAGTCATAATTATTTAACACAGAGTTGAAATCACAATTATTTGCTTAAAGAAAAAGGCAGCGCATTAACATAGGTTAAATGCAGAGAATGAACAGATAACATGAGAACAGATAACATTTTGGAAATTTGTTGTGAAGTGTAAAGACACTGCTTGAGGGCTATCATACAATAAAAAAAACACATATGGATATATGAACAGACTTATGAGTTAAAAGATAATAACCACGATAACTTGATTACACAATTTTTGCAAACAGACCAATAATCTTAACTGAAATTGAAATCTGATTAATAGCACTAACCTTAACCTTACCTTGCCTGATTCTAATGTCCACATATTCCTTCCTCTTCCCTCAGGCATTCTGAAAAGCACCTGTTACATTGACGTGCGGTGGTTCCCGTTCGACATCCAAAAGTGTGATTTGAAGTTTGGCTCGTGGACTCACAACGGCTGGCTCCTGGACTTGCAGATGATGGATGTGGACATTTCGACATACATCCCCAACGGAGAGTGGGATCTCGTCGGTGAGAAGCAGAGATGGCATGCTGACATTTCTGACAAAAAGACAGAATTTAACAAACTTTAAACGTCATGTCAGTGTATGAAGGTAGACATGTAGTCCGTGTCAGCTGCTTCAGATGGGAACACTTCCTGATTTAGCTGTCTGTCATGCTGACCTGTCTGGTATTTAGCATTATGTAGGGGTAACATATTAATCCAAGTCAATGATTGATTGATTTTGAACTTTAGAAAGATAAAAAGATATCATTTTATAAACTGACTTTTAGTAAGTATGATATTGCAGAAAAAATTGAGGGTATTTCTTATGACCCTAAAATGAATGAAATAATATTATTACATTGAAACTAGGGATGCACCGATACCACTTTTTCCGAAACCGATCCGATACTTTATTTTTCAGTGCTTGCCGATACTGAGTACCAATACCAGGCATTATTTTTTCAGAAGTCCTGAAACTGTTGTAAATCTCCCCAAAAAAACCTACTTTTGCAAAAAAAAAAAAAAATAATAATAATAATAAAATCTAGCATTGACATCCCACTCTACAACAGTAACATAGCCATGGCCATGTAAATAATTACAACTGTTACTGTTACCATAATGTTGATTGATGAAATAATCAGAAAATAGGTCCTTTAAGCAGAAATCCTCAAAAGCCCTGTGTAAGATTTTTATAAAGCATGCCTTGTAGTTTACTAGTTTCATACTAAAATAATTATTTGTTAGACAGTTGCAAATATCAGTAAAATGCATTAAGATAAAATAGTTTTATTTATTTATAAGGAGCCTACCTTGTGACTGCTGCGTCTCCTCACATCTGCTCTCCTCCATCTGAGCCACTTCGGTACATCCCTAATTGAAACATTTACAAAATATACATCAATATAATTTTTTTGAGCTACCTTTTAAACTTCCAAAATTAACCAGGAAAGTATGTTTTTGTTCTTTCATTTCATTATTTAGAAGCGAAACAATCTAAAAAGCATTAGACAACTATTAATAAATAATGTTACTGTCTGGTGCACATTTAATGAACTTTTCCTTTTTGTTTCCAAAGTGAAAGGGTTATTTTGCAAAATAAGAAAACATACAGTTAATTTCTACAATAATGCAATGTAAAAATGGTCGAAATATGTTTTATTTTTAGCATCTAAAATCCATCTCCATGAGGTGGACAGGACAAAAACTCATGGAGGGTCCCCAGCTGGCAGGCAGGCAGGCAAAGGGGGGGCAGGGGGCAGAGCGGGGTCAGAGCGGGGTCAGTGTGGCAGAGATACATCTGTGTTTTTATGTAGTTTGTGTCCAGGTATTTGTCACACTGTAGGGACTAAAATCTATGCACTCTCGATTCTTGGGCATCACAATTCAGTCAATATAATGAGGACAAAAATCAGGTTCTCATGATGCATCTCCATAATTACAGGAGGCCTGTCAGAGTGCTACATTTGATAAGATCTTTTGCAAAAGATCGCTAAACTAATATGCTTCTGGACACAAGAACAGAAGAATAATTTGAGAATCGAGGTAAACACCTTTATAAATGACCCAAACATATGAAACAACAAACTTGAACCCAAATGTTGTTGGTTGATATCATGAATTAATCATTAAATATTGAACCCTGTTAGTTTTATATTTAAAAAAATGTACTCTCATAAACTGAATATTACTAAGTCAGTATATGTTGGCTGTCTTATTACACAACATAAGTTAAAAAAAGCGTTTTTTGGTTGAATGATAGACAGGACATGACAAAAGCTGCCAGAACTTTACTATATTTTTTTCTAACAGCTTTGATGCTTTCACTTTTTTTCCTTTTCCTTTATCCTCTTGTGCAAAATCTGAAAAAGAGTTGTCAAATACAAATTTTGGACAGCTAAAAAGACATTATGGTTAAGTTAATATAATGTCCCCAAAAGCATGTAAGTTAGAGAAGTGCGTTTGAGCGGAGTGTGGTGGTATAGTTTGTTCATGTGTCTGTGGTGGTGGTATAGTTTTTGTTCATGTGTGTGGTGACATCTGGCTCAGTGATGGTCCACTTAATTCAGCCACACACCTACACACACTGCTCTGGTGTCTCGCACAGACTCAGGTTGTGGCCAATGCATCTGCAGGTCGGCAATCCATCAAATTATTACACAACTAACAAAGACAGTTTCTCCCGAGTGTTCAGGTGACACTGTTTAAATGGAGTGAAATTGAATTCGTTCAATTGAATTTTGCATGCACAGACAGCCTCCAGACACGAGCTGAGCCGGGAGAGCTGTGTGCCCAAAAACTCAGATTGTGAAGTCAGTGATTACACGTTTCAGACAGAACAGTGCAGAAGCAGACAAAAGAGATAAGTGCATGAGGATTTGCAGGTGGATTTTAGATAGAAACAAAGGCATGGAGGTCTCAATCTGTTGATTGTAATGATAGCTCCTGCAGTATGTCTCAGATGATAAGGTGTGTGTCATACATCAAAGTCAAGCTTCACTAATCAGCTCCACACATGTTCCTGTCAGTGACTGACAGGTGCTTTATCTGTGTACAGGATCATATGTGATATGTTGTATGTTCAACCTAACAGTGCTGACAATCAAAAAGATTAACCAAAGGGGATTAAAAGTTTAACTTTTTGTCAGCAGGGTCAAATACATGTCAGCACAAACTTAATACTATAATTACATGCTAGAGATAGGTCCTGATACAACAGAAATATGATATCTCAAGATATGGGCATATCTTACGAACAGATTGAAATGTTATTAAATGTATGTATTTACCATGTAGAAAAACTAAAAATATTAGAATTTCAATTGGAATTTTGTTCAAATTTACCTTTTTGTTTCGGGTCTTAAACCAATATAGCCACCATCTGTTATGGGAGATTCTGTGTTCTAAAACTAGTGAAGCGACAGGAGAAGGTCATGTGTTTAATGAAGTCAAAGTTCATCTCACTCCCCTGGCATCTTTATTTCTGCTCAGGTGTCCCGTCCAAGCGTAATGAGCTGTATTATGAGTGCTGTAAAGAGCCATACCCCGATGTGACGTTCACTGTCACCATGCGGCGCAGGACACTTTACTACGGTCTGAACCTGCTCATCCCCTGCGTGCTCATCTCTGGCTTGGCTCTGCTGGTGTTCCTGCTTCCGGCTGACTCTGGAGAGAAGATATCGCTGGGTAAAGAAAGCACAAACACAATACTGTATGTTACAAGTCAATATGCGGCATGTGGCTTTAGGGTTTGGATGCAGACACTAAGAACATTATATTACTAAGCACTTAATGAAATGTTCTAATTGTTAGTGATCTGCTCAGTCTATAACTACACCCAATTCTCTCTCTGTAAAAGCATACTGTTTTGAGCAAAGTTCAGAGAAATCAAATCAATACTGCTTATTAAAAAAAAAAAAAGAAAGATTTTCAGCAAGTCTGCTTGTGCATGCTGACACGGTTTGCTTCTAAAGAAAATATTAAAACATACTTAAAAGACATCATGGTGAATTTGGATGCTTAGATAGCAGTAAGTAAGTGACCAAAACATGTGGGCTGATGTAAAAGTAAAACAAACAAAAAAAAAGCTTTTTTTTTTTTCTAAAAAACAAAATCATAGAAAAACCTGTATTTTTTGTATTGTCAAGGCAACCATGGTAATGCTTCTGCTTTACCTAGAATGTTCCTCAGATAGCATTAAACATATAGGCTTATTGGTTTATGTGCGGGACAGCACTGGCGAGTGTTGCGCTACACCTTGTGACAGGCAGGGGTGACTTTTTCTGCTTGCAGGTTGTGTGCGCATCCCCTTTGTTGATAAACAAATAATCTCTCTTTATATGCGTTTATGGCTCAAAAGTACATTGAAAAACATCGTTTCTTACAGTGAGTGTGCCTGCCTCTCTACAGAGCTTTTTAATGTAGCAAAGTTTAAAGCCATATTGTGTAACATTCTGTTGGTAAAGCAGTATCAACTGCATAAAGATAAGTTGATTACAGACTTTTTACTAAAAATCTTGCTTAGTGCAACTTACAGTAATCATAAAATAAAGTTGCAACTTTATCATAAAATGTGCTTTATTAACACAAAAGAAAAGAAACACCTGGCCTTGGAGATGTCAAAATGTGTTAGTACTTCAGTAGTTGTTTCTAAAGTGTCACAAACATGTGGACACTGCGAAACAGACTTGGCACTTTATTTGATGTCAGCCTAAATCATGTGTTTGTTTTTCCCGTCAGGCATCACAGTGCTGCTGTCACTGACGGTCTTCATGCTGCTGGTGGCAGAGATCATGCCAGCCACTTCAGACTCTGTTCCTCTCATCGGTACGACACCTCTCTCACTAATTACTGTTGGTTTGACCTGGAATATGACAAAACTAAAAACATTAAAACAGGGAAGCAATTATTGGAGGGTTTACACATCCTCAAGGGATACACAGATGTATTGCTTGATCTTAAAAAGAGCTGGAAAGTGTCCTGCTTAGGGGCTATAAATAAATATTTTGAAAACAAGAATCCACCAAAAGTACAATGATGGAATCTTATAGAAAATATTGAGAAAAATGCTAAAATTTATAATAAAATCAAATGATAAGTCAGTTCAGAATTAATGTGTTAAAGCATGTCTTTTATAAAGTTATTGTCACACAAAAATGAGTAAGAAAAGTTAAACAAAAAATATCTCTTTTATACATTGCAAGGTAACTTAAGTAGTTTTTATTAATGAGTTCTTTGGTAGCATAATTTACTATAAAAAAATATCAAAATGTATTCAAAACAACACTGACTATATACACTTGTACTGAAGGCCTCTGCTGAAATGTAAAAAAAAAACATTTTGTGCACTTTACTTTGCATTATTAATCTACATAAAAGCAGGGTTCTTCAGACTTTATCTCTAAGGGAAATATTTTGAAGCCTATGTGGAGTGGAGGTTACATGACAACAGAAATAAATCCTTTTAGAGTAGATTTATTGAGCCGACACACCTCTATTAAAGCTTGAAACATGAATTATCGTTCTGTATAACATCAAAATGTTTGTAAAAGCATGGGCCAGTTTAGCAAAAAGTCTGAGGTTAAAAAAAAAAAAAAATCTGTCAGTAATACTGTTAATAATAAAATGTTTATAAAATCCTGTTGGGTTACTAGTTACTTTGGACTTTTTCACTCTACATAATGCAAATGCAGCTTCAGCACCTCCACCTGCTCCTCCGTCAGTATGTTGTGTTGTCATTATATGTTGTTTTGACAGAGAGTTAGTTGTGAGGCCCAGACAGATACAGGGGGTCATTTACCCAGAAGGCACCTGGCCTGCGTATCACCCGCACCTGGATGTCAGTCTGAGATAGTCACAGCAGCACATGGTCACACCTCCGGGGCAGGACAGGTTTGGACAGAGGCTGACCAATCTGCTGCAACATGGACCGAGAGAAAGAGGGATGGTAGAGGTGGAGTGAGAGAGAGAGAGAGAGAGAGAGAGAAAGAGAGAAACAGAGAGAAGTAGAGAGAGACAGAGAGAAAGACGCATCATTGCTCAAGGAAAATCAAGTCAAGAGGTGCACTGGGCTCATTAGAACACAGCACTTAAACTAATGTAGTCAGAGCATCAACTCAATTAATTTAGTTTTTTTAGACTACTTTGGTGATTATTCTTTTGATAAATCGATTAGTTGTTTTGAATTTATACCTTACAATGAACATTTAGCGATTATTCTATAACTACTTTAGTTGACAATTATTTTAATAATGGATAATAACTTAATAACAGCTCTAAGTGCAGTCAAAAGAAAAAGACACACAACTGATGTTTTTCTTCAATATTTAAATTACCATTAGGTTGCTGCTAATGTGCATACTTGTTATTGGCTAATGTGATATCTATCAGTGTTGGTTCTTTAATAACATGTTTTTCTGCTTATCCTTCTCTATCTGCATTGTATTGGGTTTTGGATAAAATTGTAAATATTGGTCTTAAGATAAGCAAAAAACAAACACACAAACAAGACAAAATAAACATCAAAAAAAGAAACAATAGCTAGTATAACGTTGAAGGGAAAAAGGCTACAAAAGAGCAGATTAAAATAAATTCAAAAAAGGTAAATTAAAAACTTAAAATGAGGAACTAAAGGTCATGTTTCTGCCTTTAAAATTAATTTAGAATTAAACATGTTTCAGCACTTTTTCTTTGGGTTACTTACTACAACACCATCTGAATATTGTTATTGAAAGGTTTTGTCAATATTGCCCAAACCTATTTTTACTACATTGCTACGCTTTCATATCAACCTCTTTTACTCTTTTTTAACATGATAGTAAGACATTTTAGTACTTGATTTATGGTCCTATTAGGATTTTTTTTATAATAAAGAAGTTGTGACTTAAAGGGACTGTACCTGATTTTTGCATCCTAAAAATGTAAACAAACAGAAATAATGAATTTTAACCTTTTTCCTTCGGGCTACATGATTTCCCACGTAGCTAATGCATTCTGAGCTTCAGAATTGTTCATCATGATGAGTTTTAATGTTTTTTCACAGCTTTTAGCAGCAAGGTGAGTCACTATGCTAACAACAGTTAGCCACAATGCTAAAAACAAAAACAGAAAAAGTTGCACACAAACGGGATTTTATTAGACATAGACAGGACTTTGTGGACTAATTTCCACCTGATTAGATACATTAACAAGTCATCATGCTAGGGGGAAATTGTTTTAAGTTATCTTGTTGCAAAAAAATCGAGTAAAGTCCCTTTAACAAAACATTTACAAACTTAGGTAGCAGCTATATTTTAATCAAGTAAACCAGTTTGGATTCTCCAGACTAAGTGTAATGTGCCCATATTTACTAGAATGTGTATTTTAAATAAATAACCTGGCACCTAGAAGGTTAATATGTGCACCCAATTTAAATGTGTTCCCTATGTTTTACTTCTTTTTATTGTATTCATTACTTTGAGTAAATTGTTGACTTTTTTATACACACCGGTAATCATTGCATTTTTTTATTAGCAGGTGAAGGAATGGGACGATTCTGTCTGATTCAATTCTTGTCTCGATACATGGTTCACGATTCTGACATGTTTCATTTGTTAAGCAACACAAAACAAACATTTTTTTCTGTGAATTTGCCAAATAAAACACAACTTTTCAATATGTACCAATACTACTACTTTAATGTAGCTTTTAGGGAATTAAGTCAGTAGTTTATTTTAGAAAAGATAACAAAGCACTGGAAAAACAAATGAGGATCGAACCCAACACCAGAATTGAACTGAAGCACTATAATTGAATTATTCATTACTATTTTCAATATTGTCCCATCCCTACGAAAGATATATTTGTGTCACTTCTGTATAACTCATAGTCTGCCTTTAACAAATGGAACTGCTATTTGGTTATCTCATGTTTGTAAGAGCTGCACTTTTACCATTATTGTTGCTTTTTGCAACTACAATGCTTTATATCAAACAAGGTTAAGAGCTAGTTGCCTAATGGGTTCTATAAATCTGTATTAATATAATCCATGTTCTAATGGATCTCATTCATGTTCAAATCAGGTTAACATGACTGTGTGATGTTTGTCTCCAGCTCAGTACTTTGCCAGTACAATGATGATTGTGGGCCTGTCTGTAGTAGTGACTGTTTTGGTGCTGCAGTTCCACCATCATGACCCACACGGGGGGAAGATGCCGAAATGGGTGAGTCAACGATCAACAATGAATTATTACTGGAGCAGCTAACCTGCTGTGAAAAAGTACCTCTACCAAGTCATGCTCAGAAAAGAAAGTAAAATTCTGTAAATTATTTATGAAACATTATTAAGCACTAGTTATTTGTTTTTGCATTCATAAGGCATTTACTTACTAATGCCTTTAAAGTACATTTCTATTTGACTTTTTTTAAAGTCGCATATTTTTAAATGTTGGCATCAATAACCTAATAAGACCTTATATGTAGGGTTGTCAAAGGTATTAAATATCAGATACTAATCAATGCTAAAATAAGTATTGATATTTTCTCAAATGAGTATATAATATCAATACAAAAGATGATCACATTAACACAACACTATGTAACCTTTCCTGAACTGTTTTAGACTGAGCTTTAGCTAGAATTTTTTTAGGCTTCAATAAACAAAGAATAATATATATTTTTTTTCTTTTGTCTAAAACATTGACTCACAAATTTTACTTTGAAATGTATGTGCTGTCAAAATCAGTATTGAGAATAGGGGTTCCTTGCTATCAAACTTGATCGTGACAAGACTACTTATTTGAGAAATGTGAGATACAGATGACACTGCTATAGAATCCAGACTTCTCCCTATAGAGCTCCTGTACATACTGTATGTCATAAAATTTGTTGTGGCTGAAATTGAAGCAACTAATAGCAACAAGCCTGAAATGTAGCTTTTGGTGTTTATTGTGGTCTTTAAAGAAGGCTTTAAACCACAATACGTCCTAAAGAACAAAAAATATTTATTGTTTGCATTGTGTTCTTGTCTTTGGCATCTTATGTCTTAGAACTTAAAACAATTATAAAGTACACAGGACGGTCATGTTTGTCATGTCAGGAATTGAGTTAGAACTCTAGCCTTTTCAACAAAGAAAATGACATAAAAAATAATCAAACAAGCTTGGCTGATCTGCTGCAGAAATGGTTTATGAACTTCATGGACAGTACACAAGAGTTTTACGTATGATATCAGACAGAGTATTTCAGCTGTGGTTTTAACGAGGAAGCAATATCAGAAGACAAATAAAATTAATTTAAAATGTTACCCATTCCCTTGCCAGAGTGTGTTTTAAAAGACTTTAAAATGAGCGAACAGCTCATTTTATTACCTTTTGAAAATCTAACTTCACTTCTTTCATTCACAGATCCGCGTCATCCTTCTGAACTGGTGTGCCTGGTTCCTGCGCATGAAGAAGCCTGGAGAGGACAACAAAACCTCCGCCACCTCCACCAGCACCCCCACCTACAAATACACTCACCCCCCGCCTCACCACACCAGCACCAACAGCATCCCAATGAACACCATCCCAGGACAGGCCACTTCCGGGGCTCCAGCCACAACCAACGGAAACATGAATCTTTATTTCGGATACCACTCCATGGGCACGGATAACCCAGCCTTCCCGACCAGCACTGATTCCAGCGTTTGTGGAAGCACCCATCCCAGTGCTCCTTCTCCGAATGAGGTCCACATCGAGCAAACCAGGACTATACTTTTGGAGCAGATCCCGGAAATCTCTCGAATCCTGGAAGAGGTGCAGTACATAGCCAGGCGTTTCCGAGAGCAGGATGAAGGAGAGGCCATTTGCAGTGAATGGAAGTTTGCTGCAGCTGTTGTGGATAGATTGTGCCTGGTGGCGTTCTCACTATTTTCCATTATTTGCACCTTCACGATCCTCATGTCTGCTCCTAACTTTATCGAGGCAGTTTCAAAAGATTTCACATAAAAGAAAATATCTTCACCGACCGTTAAACTGTGCCACACTAGCCTCAATATGTCCAATAAGCCGCAAATGATGAGTTCACGGAAAAACACAACATCTTTCCTGCTATTTTCAGGTTTTTTGTCGGTGACACGTGGTGTTTCTCCTCTCTAAGATTCCTCTAGTGGATATATATGGCGCTGTACAGTTTTACATGTTGGAGACTGAATACATCAGCTGTTAATGAGGTCGAACACACCTGTATGCACTTTCTCTCTGTACTCTGCTGCACTATGTCATACATGTCACAATAGACATTTTACACATTGAACTTGTATGGAATATATATATATATATATATATATTATAATATATATATATATATATATATATATATATTTACGGAATGGAAAAGATTGTTAAATGTGAGGATTTTAAAGGAATTTATAACAGTTGTGACAACTCATTAATTTTTAATTCGCTGATATAGGGCAGCAGGTGTACACTGGTTTTAAGAGGAAAAAAATGTTTGTGGATTTAAATGATCTCTATTTATATAGCACTTTTTCACCTTACTCAAAGGAGCTTTACAAACAAAAATACACTCACCTAGTGTACACAGACACTAAGGCAGGAAAGATAAGTGTGTGGCCCAAAGACACAATGACAATCCATTGCATTGGCACCTGGTGTTGCAGTAGTCCCCATTCCAGTGGTTCTCAATGGGGGGCAAAAGATGACAGGGGGACGCCAGAAGTTTGTCTAGTCAGAGGGTCAAATTATAAAAATAATTTTCATGGAAAAAAGTTTGGGATCCACTTTATTTTACAACTTACCTTGCCCTGAGATCTACCTGGACTAGGCTTTGACAAGTAGATATGGCCACATGATTTAAAAAGAGCCCAGCCTTTTATTAAAAAATAGAACAAACTCGAGATATTTCTCGAGATATATATAAAACCAATGCAATTTGAATTTAACCAGCCCTGTTTTCTCTTTTTGGTCTGCACTGTTTAACGTGCACTTACTGCCATATTTCTAATTGCATTTGTTTTTAATTAGAAACAAGGATAGGATAAGACCACAAAAAGAAAAACTATAGGTTCCTACTATGATACATGAAGAAGTGTATGCATACAAAAATGTATTTAAGGTGAACTTTAACATTTTTTATCACATACTCATGCCACTTCTCACTCTTGCCATACAGACTTTGTAAAATAGATTCTCCATCTCATATTTAACATAAATCATGGATGTAATGTTATGATTAATTGTGCCATCTTTGCCATTAGTCACACTTGAAAACTGGAGTTTTTCTCAAACCCTTAGTGAAACTGGATCCACTGTGCTAACTGTCTTACTCACTCCTCTTTTTCAGTAACTATTTTTGTCAAAATTGTGCAGCATGTACAAGATAAAAAAAAAAAAAAAAAAAAACACATTGGGGGGAAGATGGTGGAAAGACAATATTTGCCAAGCGGATTTGTGATGGGACACACTTGGCTCTTATCTTTTAGAGAGCTTTATGTTTTTGCTCTCTAACACTCAGTGAAAGGCAAACACATTTTTGCCCCTAATCTCTTGCAAACAACATGCAAGCAGGATTACTGAATGACCTTACATAACAGATTTGACTAAAACCTTGCCTCTTGTCGTCACCCAAAGCATCTTTTTAACCCTCAAAAGTGGAAAGGCCATGTTACTAGAAACATGGAAGAGAACTCTAGAGCTTCTGCTTAGCAACAAGCTCCAACAAATGACACTTTGGAAAGAGCGTACAGCTGAAGAAGGCGGTGCATTGTGAGAGGGAATGGGTTGTGTAATGGCATTCAAGCCGTTGGAGATAATCAATAGAACAAGAGCAGACAAAGAGCTGCCCCCCGCTGTGTACTTTTCAGGTAAAAACCATTAAAATGTCATCTGAGTCATATGCTTTCAGTATAATGTGATGCCAACATTGCTGGTATATTTATGTTTCACAGTCTTGTCATCAAACAGAGCCTAATGTGAATGCTTTTAGTATGTGTTGTGCAGGAGGTGATGATGTTCGCACACAGACTGAGGAGAGAGGGTTTGATTTCGGAGTGCATTTTGTATCTGTGTTGTTGAACAAGACACTTCTCTCAAACTGATGATTTGAGTTCAGGATTTGATTGGTTGTTCTGATTAACAGATGTTAGAATCAGATGTAAATATACTAATGTGGACATTCGTACTGAGAACAAACAAAACAACAACAAAAAATAGAAGAGATGTTTTTTACAATGCCAGCATAGCTTAAAATTAGCATTGATATTTTTAAGAAACTCGTTTTATGCTTTGTCAAAAATATAACAATCTATGGCCCACAACATGAGCTTGAATGACATCTGATGTAACCAAAATGTCTATTATTACAGTACGGCAAAAAAAACACAGTATACTCTTTCCACTTTTTTCTTATTATATTGGTATTTGAATAGGTTGCGTTCATGTACTAGAATGGGATGCTGTCATAAAACCAGATTTCTATTAACAACACTTGCCATGAAATATCAACGAGGTAATTTCACACATCTGGTATTTAGTGACTTTTTGTATTACAACAAACCTCCAATTAAACAATATTCATAACGCATATTTCCCATCCTTCAGAATAAAAAATGTCACATGAATTCAACCTATTATTTTGAGTAACATTTAAATTGTTGTCTTATTTTGTCAGATTAATTTTCTAAACAATAACACACTTTTAATGGCTGCAATTTAACACAAACAATTAAGTTTTACTGATTATAAACCTCTCAATTAAATAGAATAGCATTTTGCCAAACTAAACAAACAATGTTTTCACATTTAAAAGCTATATTTCAAATACAGTCTGAGAGAACTGTGAATAAAACACAACAGCTTCTATCCTGGTCTATTTTCCTCTCACAAACAGGTTACTGCATCTGCCTGTTTGGGGGAGGGGTCTTGCTTAAAGCGAATATGTTGTTTTATATACGTACACTACTGCACTCCTTCGTTAGTGCGATATATGATCTGAGATGAACGTCGAGCTGCACATTATGTCTCCTCAGCCCTCAAATGTGAAGTGTAGCCCTCAAAAAAACACAACTTTTTTTAAATCACTTTTTCAAATTACAGTATTGTACTTTATCTTTTTTTTTGTGGTCTTTCTGTGCCTCATAACTTATTGTGTGAAAGGTGTATATTTAAAGGCTCACTGTACATTATGATTTTGAAAAGAAAATAAAGAAATATGTTAATAGCTGTTTTTTGAATGTTTGACATGCGAAACTCAAATTTTAATTTTTGAAATTACTTTAACTGAATTTGGTGAACACTGTACATTACAGAGTCATGTGAACTGCCACTTATAAAATGTGTTTTTTGTTTGCTCATATAAAAAACATTTTAGAAAGTCACACTATGTTGTCTAGCTCTCAGAAAGTATAGTTTGCCACGACCTTGCCTTCATGCATTCAAACCATTCAATTATAATCTAACACATTTATCTCAACGTGAAAACAATCAAAGCATCAACTCTCTCTTTCAGTTTCTTGTTTTCCTTCCAAGCTTAAATGGGTATAGCTGGTGTCATGTTTTTTTTTTTTCGTCAAGGTTTGAATTTTTGACTATGTTCAGAAAAGCATGATGAAACATTTTATACTAATACAAACATAAATACACCATTTTTTTCAAGTGGTGTTTCAAAAGGGTTCACAAACTTTGACCCAGCTTTTATACCTCCAGCGTTCAAGCTCAACATTAACAACATTTCTGAGCAAAAAGGAAATAAGTGAGTGCTTCAAGGATCAATTGGAAAAGTAAATTACAAGGACGAAGAAAGAGGATCTGCAGCACTTGCAAAAAAATAAAAAAATCCTTTTTTAAAAAACCTTGCCGTACTATTAGAGGTGGCCAAGGTTAGCCAGACCAGTCACAGCGTAGCAGCGAACCAGTCACAGTGCATCACTGTGGAAGCCCACGCTCAAACCAAAACCAATGTATTTCGGACAATTTTTTGCTGAGTAACAAACTATTTTGACTTAAAGGAGATTTTTGTGTGTGTTTTTGGAAGGAAAAAATTTTTGTACCTCTTCAACTATATTTGGCAAAAACATGATTTCTCAGGTTCAAATGCTTTGACCAGTCAGATTAAAAATTGCCATGACGCTTCATTTTTTTTCCAGTCTTTCTAGATGATAATATGTAGAACTCAATTCAGAGTTTTGCGCATATCAATTTGGTGTGAGCAGTGGTTAAATTAAATAGCATGAGCAAATAAAATATAGTTGACAATTTATAACGACAATATACTGTCAGAAAAAACACATTTCTCCTAGTCTCTTGTTATCTTGGCCTATGTAATCAGAGGGCCATGACTCCTAACAGCAAAAGCAGAGCCAGGCTGGACTGGATCAAACGAGAATTCACACTATACTATACTTTAGCACTATAGCAATGTCTCAGGGTTCATATCTCCAGTTATTGGTGGAAATGAACTTGTCCTCCATTAGAAGTTTCTACTTCAAAAATATCTACTTCTAATCAATTTATTCTACAATATCTACCACAGGATAATTCTCTGGTTGTGGATTTTGTGAACAATGTAAGCCACAGACCCGTAATGAAATCCTGGTGAATAATGTGTCTAATGTTTGGTGCCTGCATCTCTGTGGATCCTATACGTTTACTCTAATGTTATAAACGCACACCTGCACAAGAGAAGATCCATATGACACCAAGCTTCACGAAGCACGCACACATGCACCCTTCTGGCACTCAGATGGGGCCCTTCACATATTATATAGGTCAGCAAAAGGATGAATGTTAAACACAAACTGCAATAACTTTATTTGATGTAACTATTGTGTAAATGCTTATATTAACAATGGGCTTCTGCAAGGAGGGATTAATTTGTGCTGAGAAATTGCTTTTGCTCAATCATTAAAAGTTGATTAACCAATGTGACTTTGACAGCCAAAAATTAAGTATTTGGTAATTGCAGTTCACAGCTTTGATTACTCTCGCTGCACTGATTCAAATCTTCTCTGTGGACTTCTTTTAGGTCTCTTGTGTCACATTATCATCTGTTAAGCCACAAACGCACACCTCTATACACAGCGCTGGAAGATAATATTGGAATATTGAGAAAGCTTATTTTGAACACCTGCATTTAAGCATGGTTAAAAGCCAGAGCCATATTTTCTCACTAAAGCATGTATTTTTTTTTTTTAGCAATAAAAAAATCTGTAGTGGATTTTATTAGATACATCTTAAGTGCAGCACTAGAAACATTCTAAAAAAAAAAAAATTATATATATATATATATAATATTATATATATATACAGTATTTTATATATTGTATCCATATATGATTCCTCTGATTTGTCAAAATGTCAAATCAGAGGAATCAATTTTGATCTTTGAGCACACAATTTTACAATTACAATATTGTGTAATTAGTGCATCAGTACCTTAAACGGTTCTGATATGTTCTTTTATCCTATAAAATGATTTGATTTTGATTTGATTTGATAGAATGCATTATAATCATTAATAACCAAAAATAAAAAGCAGCTTTAGTTTTATGTCATGTGTTTTTTTTTTCACTATAAATGTGATGCAATTCAAGCGAAAGTATTTCAAGTATTTGAAATACAGTCTCTGATTGGATCATGTAAAGAGAACATACATTTTATTGCAGGTATGCAGTATTCTGTAGCTAAATACATTTCAGTTTTCTTCCCAGCACTGACAGTACATATCTAAACCATCTCAGTGTTGCATATTTTAGATAGAACTAGTCTCATCAGTTGTATACAAAAACTACTCTCGTCTCTCCTTTTTCATTTGTGCCGCATCAAATTTTAATCTTAGTTTTTTTGTCTCTGGACCAAAATAACATTTAATTTCAGGGCCATCTGTGTCAAACATTTACAGAATATTTTTCTGCCTTTGTCCTAATCCAAAAGGATGAAAATGCCTGTGTGGGATGATACAATATTGTTAATCTGGTTTCATAGTGACAAGGGGAAATAATCTCCTTCAATCTCTTCCTCTTCATTACAACTTTTTCTTGAGAACACCTCAGAATAGCCACAGTTACTCATGAATTTTAGCTCATTAAAAGATTGATTGAGGGGAAACAGTGTTAATCAGCTAGGTTAGAAGTTTGCCACTGCATTGGGAAATAAACAATACATTTTTAAAGGTTCATAAACTCATTTTAAACACAGCTGGAAAGGGACAATGGATTTAGTCAGTGTTTTCACCCCTGCTGGGACAGCCTTAAGTCCACCGAAAATCCTCTCCATCACAACTGAGAGCTTGAGGAAAGTATTTTACAATTTTAAAAGATTGTAACTGTAAATATAAAATAATTTAAAGAACTGGCTATTACTGGATTGTACGGTTTGCTAAAATGTTTCCGATTGGCCATTAGTATACTAAAAATTATGTCTCTTTTACTTTATTACTTTGCCTTTAAAATGCTGCACAGTATGTTGGCAAACTGTGTGAATATATAATCAAAAGTGACCAAAAACAACAAAAACTGCCTATGCATTGTAGCTTCTGTTTAAAAGTGAATGTGCTTGTGCTCTGCAGCTCTGCCCAAACATCACAGCGCTTAATGTGTTTGTAGAGGCGTATGTTATGAGTTTGGAGTGCATAACCTAAGTGACATAAACAGGCTGTGGATGTGTGGGGCAGAGGCGGAAACATTTGTTCATGTGAAGCTCATCGCCCCATTCTCCAGTTGACACTCATCTCTCTTAGCCAGGTCATGCTTCTTCATTTACAAAACATTAACATAGCTACACTCACCATCCACTCTTTTCGGTAAGTTAACATAAGAGCTTTATATATCTATTAGCATTGTAGTTGCCTCGAAAAGGATTGATGGACCTACTATATTATCAAGTCAATATTCTAGAAAATAACACTGTACAATATGTTCCAAATTTACACATGAAAAAGCTAGTCATCCAACTGGCACAACAGAGCAGAAGCTTTGGAGATCCAATAATCACTTGGTCGACTGGATGGAAGCATGACAGTCACAACAAAGTTTGTGGAGTGACCTGGATAGAGACAAAAGAGAGTTAGGGTTTTATTAAGCATACACATTTTTGGACTACATTCATTCAGTTGTAGTAAACGTTGCTATTTAAAATATTTTACAGGTAATTTTGCCCGTTTGTTCAAAGCTGATATTACTGATTTCTGGTTCAACATGAATGGCTGATGTGACTACTGTTACCTAGCAATCATACAATAAACAAGGGCCCAAATCCACAAATGAAATGATTGGTTTGTATGCTGGTTTGCTTAAACTGTTCTTGTTTATTCTGCTTTTTTTTTCTTGTCATAAACTTGACTTGAAAAATTATACATATATAGTATATAGTAACTATACACATACACTGTTAATTAGCGTCATGGGTATAGAGTATTTAGAACTATATATGCCAAAACCCACCAGTAGTGGAGAGGGTCCCGGCCCGAGCGGAGGTCTTGTACAGAGGAGCCTGGTACAGTTCGGGATCAGGGACGTAGTTCTGCTGAGGCTCAAAGTGCACCACCGGTAACATGGAGTTCATCTCTCGAGGTAAAGCATCTGCAATCACCATCTTCTCATCATCCCAGCGGCTGGCGTCCATAAACATCCCATGAACCAACACTCCGTCTTTTGGCTCAGGCAGCTTTTGTGACCACAGAAAAATATACAACTTTTACTAGTAGCCTCAAGTTAAAGCTTGCACATTATACATTATTTAGGAATTTTGAATTACTTTGGCCACTGTCGCCTTGTGCTTCCAGAACTCTGTAGTGTAAAATAAAGTATGAATCTGGGAAGCACCTTAGGGCATTAGTGGTCATAAACTTAATGAATTTCAGCTTCTTGATGAATGCAACATTGAAAATATATATTTTGCACAGTCAAAATATATATTTTGCTTCAAAATGGTAAAAAAAAAGTAAAAACTTAAGAGACCTTCTGCATTCCAGCAGAAGGAAAGTGCACAAAAGATGAAACCATGTGCATTTTAAACATTTAGGAGCTTCATGGAAATCCACCACTGAACTTGTTTTGTTTTTACAAAAGTATGTTTTTGTTATTTTTTTTTTATCTCAAAATGTCTGATTAGAAGGATTTTCAAATGCCTATAAAACAACAATGTAGAATAACAATTATTTTTAAACTGGGACCGGTGGCTTTCTTTTGTTTTACAACATGTCAATATTGCTAATGTTTTCTGTAAAGCTGTGAATATTGTTTAAAATTTGTAAAACCTCTGGCCGGCTATGGGGTGCAAAAGTGACAAGAGGGCTGGCAGGGAAAGAATAAAAAAATAAAAAATAAATAAACACTTAATGTATTGAATAAAAACAGCAAATGAAAAAAAAAAACCTTGAAACATAACTCTATGCACAAAGAAAAATAAAATATTTGCACAGTGTAAAAAGGAAATTACATACTCCCATCCCTCTTACCTCATCATCCATGTCAAGTTTTGCATTTTCTGGGAGACTCGTAGGGCTTCACTCACAACTGCCTGATCCCTGTAGGCGGGCACCACGTTGAAGCGAAAGTTTAACTCATCGATAGGCAAATTGTAATGCCTGGCATGAGTCTGCAGCACTCCTATAGAAAGCAGATAAGATTAGCTTTTACAGCTGTTTTCTTTTGCTGTTGTCATGGTTCGTTAAAAAGCGTGACATTGTTTTACCAGTGAGAAAGCCTTGAGGGAAGAAAAACCCCGAGATCCAGAATGATTTGGGCTGGCCACGTGTGATCCAAGTCTAGCAAAGAAGAGCACAGGAGAGGAGAAGCAATTAGCAATCTGAAAATAACTTTTTGGCTTTATGTGTTTAACAAACCATGATGCATTACAAGCCCAGCGCTTCTTATGGGACCTGAGAGGGGCTGAGTGCGTCTCTGGTGAGGTAGTGAACACGAACATTCTGACTCAGCAGCAAGAATTTTTGAAGCCGGGCCAGGGTCTCCATATTTTGGCTGTGCATGTGAGTGAAAGAGCAGTTTCCGTCTTTTCAATCTCACGGAAGAGAAGCTCAAGATGAGGTGAGATGACACAAATTACGAAATGTGCAGTGTGTGTGTTGCAGAGGGAGAAAATGGTAAAAGCCTGAGGGGAAAGACCCGTGTGTATATTTCATTAGCATTTTCTAATTTATTAAGAAACAACACCAGATACCATGTTTGTAGATAGAGGGAAATGTTGCAAATTATAGGTTTGCAAAAATATGTTAGTAATTAGAACTAAAATGAGTATCAAAACTAGATCTATAAACATTCAAAGGGGAAGTGTACAATAGTTGCATTAAAATATACTGTAAATGCATTTAATTAAAAAAACAGATTCATATTCTTATCTTTAAGCACAACTGCCACTTAATACTTTATGTCAAGATCACTTCAAACTGTGTTTTGCTAACCTAGCCCACACAAGATAAATATGTATTGAATTCGGATTTGAGTTCTTCAATTTTATCCATCTGGAACCTTCCCCGCTGAAAGTGTTCAGGTGAGAAGTTTAATCGTAATCACGTATTCACAAGTGTCACACAGGCCCCTCTCTGCTCTTCTTTCAAAAAGAAATACTCTGTATTTGCGCTAAACAGAATCAAAGCAGCAGAAACATGTCATCTTTGCTTTGGTTGATTCAGATGCTACTTGGTGCCGTCTTTGCAAACAACTCCTCTCAACCGGTCATACTGCAGAAGAATCCATCTGGCTGGCCAGGTTACTGGTTTACACTATTGTTCTGAATTAGAATTTTAGTCAAAGAGCAACATTAATGTCATTAACATTTTTCTGAATCTGCATATGCTATTTGAATACACACTTGGATAAAGATGATACAAGAATGCATTATTACATGCATGTTAGCACATGGGTCATTCTCTGAAAGTGGGACCGTTTTGCCCATTGGTTATTTGACAGGTTTTCATTAAGTAAATAATAGTAATTTTGTTTTAATTTTTTATGTAATATATACTACTAATGTGCCTCTAAAAGATAAAAAAAAAATTGCAGCCCAAGATCAGATGGAACTTTTTTTTACAACCTGTTTTTCAAAAAAATAGCTTAAATAATGGACCAAAAGTGTGACATTCTTATCCAGCAATAAACATGATGTAATTTCCTCATGTAAACCGATAAAATACTGCATTGAAACACAATAAAATGAAGAATAATGTTGGAAAAATATGTTTGCATTTCGTTTTTCTACTTTTTGTATTCAGTTTTGCGAAAATGAAGCCGAATTCCTGGGTATCCGAATGTAACTGTTGGCGTCCATATAAGTTACACCACGGCAAGTGAAGACTTTTCAACGCTCAGGAACCTTGCAGCGGATAAACGCCACTAATGTGTGTATTCAGAGATAATATCTCAAAAATCAACATTTTATTTAGTATATAGCAACTCTCTCAGCTAAAAAATGTGGTCCAGTTGGTGTCCATGCTACATGCGGAATTATGCTGGATTGAGAGCAATTGAAATTGAAATTGAAATGGCTATATTGGAAAAAATAGTTCTGCAACTTTCTTGACCATTATAGATTCTGTCAGTACACTTCTCAAAGATGGAAATTAACCTAAAAATAAAACAATTTTCAGCCTGGATGTCACACTATATAGTCCCACTTTCAGAGAATGACCCACATACATGACTAAAAAAGATCTAGAAGATTAACCAATTTAACTAAGACTAATCTTCAATTGCCCTTAACAGGTATCTGGGCAAACATATTTTCTTAGCAGTATATATGGATTGTGTGTTCAGACATTCTTTATTTTTCTTTTGATGTTTGTGTTTTCAAATGTCATTTCCCTTCTGTCACACTATCAAGGAAAGTTCTAGTATTGATAACACACTTTGCTCTTGAGTTCACCTGAATAAAGAATGTCCTAAGCACCAGATCTCTGACCCATGAAGCCAACGTTTTTAAAGAAGGGTATGCAGAGTTGGCCCAGTGGTTTGGGACTTGGTTGTTGAGGAAGCTTGTGTAAATGCGGTCCATCTCCTCAGACATGACCACCAAACCGCCAATGGCCTTCTGTAGAGTGACCAGCGAAGCCTAGGAGACAAAAACAATATACAGAGCCAACAAAGTTATACTTTAACAAGACAGAAGTGCTGTAGAAAGTAATATCCCCATTTTAACTGTAGAATTAAGTTCATAAGGCTTAAGAAAAACAAAAAAGATTTTGAATGATCATTAAAACATAAGTTAATGAACAAAGAAAAAGAAAAGTAGCTGCTTCAACAACAAAAATCAGAAGTACTGAGCTCAACTTGAAATTGACAGCGAAGAGTTTTTACTATAAAGTTGCTCAAGTTAATTCAGTGTGAATGATATGTATGGTGTATTTCTTACAATATAAACACATGAATCTTTTAGCAAAGAGCACAAATCATAAAAATGGCAATGTGCCTCACCCTGAGCACTTTGAGTAAATTGTTGAATCGATCTGCCTCCTGCCCCAGCACCGTCGTGAGCGAGTTCAGACGTCCATGTTCATCCCGGACAAACAGGGACTCTGCAGCTTCACTCATGTCCAGTCGGTCTGCCAGTGAACATAAAAATTCATTAATTTTTTACTGTTTGTTTCCTTTAGGGGTTACTGGAGCCTAGAGGAACACCCTGCACAGTGGTCAACTTATCACACATAGAGACACACCAGACAGACAAACAATCATTCACTCTCTCATTCAATCGATCGATCTCCTTATTAGGAAGCTAGAGCTCTAACCACTCTGCTACCATGCACCCCGACATAAAATTATACAGAGATTAGAGTATATCTAAAATATATACAACTAATTTATAATATACAAATATTGGGAGACTAATTCTGAGTCAATGTAAAAAGATAATTTTGTGGATACTGACCAGGAAGTTTATCCAAGATGGACTCAGCCAACTCACAGACAATGTCATCATTACTCTTAGCCCCTTCAGCAGCTGAGGACCGTGGGTTCACATCCAGTATGGTGCTGATTAGAGATAAAGTTTCTTGACGCTGAAAAAAAAGTAAAACTAATAATTTTTGTCATACATACCTATAATATGTTTTATAAAAATTGCTTTGAGACTGCAACAATACATACACATATTACTTAAGAGTTCTAACAAAACACATCTAATTTGGCTTTGTATTTTGATGCCGATGTGATGTAATTGTGTATGATAATTTAATACAAGTAGAACAAAAGTTTCAAGCACCGGCATTATCGAGGTGATAATTATCAACTATCACCTCGATAATGTTCTATCGAGGTGACAGTTGATAATTATTAACATACCTGAAAAGCCAAGTTTGCATTCTCGTGCATGCCAAACACCTCTGGATCATCAATAATAGGCAGACTTTCAATATAATCCCTGAAGTCCTTCAGGTGACTAGACTCTGGGGCATAGTAAATCCCTTACGCAAAAACAAATCAAAAGTTAGAAATGGTGGCAGTTTGCAGATGTTTTCTTTATCATAAATCAACATGAAATGAGTCGTACCTGAGGAGGAGTAAGTGTAGCCTGGAGTCATTGTTGGAGGTGAGAAAAAGCCTTTAAGAATGGTTCTTAGGCATCGTTGATCCCAGGCATCTGTCACTCTGCCTCCATATGTGATCTCACCTGCAGAAATATACATAAACAAACATCATGGTTTTTTATCATCCCCATTCCCTGGTTCTTAAGATAGACCAATTCATCTTGTAATAGCCATATTAACAAGGTTTTTATGACATTTAGAACACATGTATTAATTATTGTGAAGCATGGAGCAGTGTGTCCCTGGAGAGTTGTCAGTTGTTTGCTTTGTTCCCACCATGGCTCTTATAACCATCTTTCTACCAGCACATTAGAAAGTCCTTTCATTATTTACAGTTTGCCCTGGGCTGCGAAGAACTGCATTCACACTTGGGATCACCACTTTTGGATCTCTGGATGCAATGTTTGTTTCTTAGTTTCAAAAGTGCCAAATCACATAAATATTCCTTTCCAATTTAAAGGAAGGACAATTCAGTTTTTCAAAAATAATATACCAATAATAATTATAGGTGATCATTAGGTAGATTTGAATATGATGCTGTCATAAGGCAAGATGGTGCACAGCAACCAGTTTTTTCCTAATTGTATTGTCATTAAAAAAACCAACAACAAAAAATAAACAAAAAAAAAGCACAAAGTTTTGATCTGTGACAATACTCTTTAACCTTTTTTACATACAACAAAAATGTATTTAAAACAATATTTATTGGCCAGTAGAATATTGTGATGTCACGTGAACGCAACCTATTGTTGACTAAGTTAAATATGATTCAATGCAAACTGATGCAATGTAATTTTGTGGATACTGATCAGGAAGTTTAGATGGACTCAGCCAGTCAACTCAGAAACATTTTGTGATGGCGAATAGCTTAGTTACATTAAATAGTTGTGTTAAACACACAACTAGGTCATTGATGTTGTTTTTTCTGAAATAAAATGTTTTGAACATGAATAGTTGCATTACAGTATATGAGACACAAAGTAGTTACATAAGAGAGAGACTTAAGAAAAGTCTACAGGATCTTCAGACAAATGTGAGCTGAAGCTTGTTGGACGCTGAAGGCAGTGTAAAGCCGCTTTTGTACCAGAGAGAAACAGCTCTTTCTAAAAGAGGAAAGGCAATATCATGGTTGGTTTGAGCACAAACTCTCTGCTTCAGCCCCGGGTGGAGAAGATGACTGTTAGCATTAAGGATTAAACTAATAAGACAGAGAAGGGATAACAGCAATGAGAGACATCAACATGATAATGGAGTGGCACGCTCTGCTGAGACTTACGCTGCTCAAAATCATTTAAAAGTGTAATTGAAAACCAGATTAGCCAAACTAATGAACTTTAAATACAGGGTGCTAAATAAGAAAAGTGCTCTTTGAGTTCAGTGATAAATTCCACCGTGAAGACATTAAATTAAATGTTTGGCAACACAGTAATTTAAACTTATCATTGCATTAGCAAGTATGAACAAAGACTATTTAAATAACAATTGTTTATTGAGAATGATTCATCTTATAAAACTAAATTAATACCTTAAAATAATTGCCCATTTATTTCTTTATTCTTGCTCAAATGAGTACCATATCTAATTCATTTTAGAATAAGTTAGTATCTGGTTTTCAGTATTATTGGCTAACCATATTAAATAAGTTATCTGAATCCAACAATTGGTAGTAGGACTTTTAGTAGTGTATAACTATTATATAAATATTTTATAACATTTATAAATGGATAGTTTGAATATTGGTTGTTTCTTTTTCTTAATGTCAAGGATTCAGGAGAAAGAGAAAATGGTAATAGCTGCTTATTAACTTAATACAAATGACACAATTTAGTGACATAATATTATGCTATGATTTGTGTCTTTTGGGTTGCCACTGTTGTTAGTTGCATTTTTTCTCCCATACATTGTCCGAATCATTGCATCAACTGCAGAAAAAGCAAAAAACAAATGTGTAACAAGGTAATTAGGATTTGAGTACTGTACAATAAAGATTTCTAGAAAAGATAACAAGGTCCTGATTATCATGTGCCTTGTGTAATAAAGGCATAGTACTATTCAGGGTACATGGGCATCTGTTGTTGTTTTAACCTATATAAATGCAGTGAAGAGGAAGAGCAGGGTTCACAGCAGAGCGAGTGAGCGCTAAACAAACAGGACCACAGCTGCACAAGTGGAACAGGCCATCTTTGTTACAGCAGAAAACATTAGGCTTTTCCAATTGCACAAGATGGTACAAATGTGTGCACAAACAAAAAGCACAAAGATGGTGTTTTGACTGGAGAATAAAGCAGGACAAACAACCTCACAGGAAATGTTTCAGTATAAGGATTTTTGATGTGAGAGGTTTTAATTTAGTTTTTATACAAATATAGCAATGTTTTCATTTTAAGCAAGCTAAGAATCAAACAGCATACCTGTACTAATGAGTTATAAAGAGCTTAAAGTATCTTTGCTTTTCTGCTTGTAGGTGTAATAGAAGGGGACATATTTAGAGGAAGGGTCTGAACACAGTAAGAGATCAGACACAAAGGAGTTGCTAGGGTTTTTTGAAAATGTGTTGTAGCACCTAGTTACCACATTGTGTTTATGAGTGCTTTTCCCAATTTTCAAAGACTGAAAAAGTATTTTGAGGTCAGAGTGAAAGCTATCAAATAAAATACTAACAACACACTTCCAGGGTCTTTTTAAGCAAACACAAGTTTTACTTGAACTAATCAATATATTTTGAGCAAGTATGCTTTGTACTCCATTTGAGTACAGCAAATATCAGTTTTTATCAACCTAATGCTTATTCTAATATTAATGCATAAAGACTCCAGGTCAAGTAGCAAAAATCGTACAGAATTCCTACCAGTGATGTAAGTAAGTGCATCCCACGGGATGGAGCCATGTTTGCAGTACAGGTTGAGGTTAAGTAGAGCGCACTCCCTGTCACTATCATTGAACTCATAACGGATGTTCCAGCCTAGAGGGCCAAACTTCTTCCGCTCCTGGTCACATAAAATAAAACAAAAAGAAATATGTAGCATGATTTATTCATGTTGGTTTTATGCACATTGGTATTAAGACATATATTAGTTGCACTAAATAAAAAACCATTTGTTACCTGGATTATTGCATGAAAAAAGCAGATACCAAATACAATTTTTCCCAGTGATTTCCTAGAACGTGGTCCTCAAAAAAATTATTGTGATTTCTGTAAAGGCTCTTCGCATATTCGCTCGCAGTCCTTTGGGTGGCTCATTCGTCACCTTGTAATCACATGAATTATTCAAAGGAGAGATCAAGATGAATCAGTGCATTCAAGTATCAAATACTATAAAGCCTCTTGTAAAGGAATGTTTCATCTTTCATTTAGCACCTTTGGCGTTATTCATTGTAATTTTCTCAACAGTGTGAAGTCTGATATGAAAAAATGCATTTGAGTTCGTTTGCAAAAACAGATTGCAAATACATAAAAGCCTTATATTTTGCTATGTGTCGAGCAGTACAGTATTTTACAAAATATCTGATTGTTTTGTAAAAAACTGCTTAATCAAATTCCTGACTAAACTGCATTGTTATTATAGATGTAGACTTTTACAATATAAATTAATAGGCTATTGATCACTGACTAAGAACACTATGTTGTAACAAAATACGGAAAAATTGTTGTAAGGGAATGAAAATCTTATCTTATAAAAACAAAGACCAATCTCTTTGCAGTCAGTCTTTTCTCAAGCACAAAAACTGTTGACCCAGTCATTTTAAAACACTGTTCCAAGGTTGAATCGCATAGTGCTCCAGAAATTAAATACTGATCAATGAATAATCATGGATCACACTGCCACTTACAGGGCATATAAGTTTGTAGTCTTTTGTGTTGGCATGTACACGGTGTTTTAATTTCATTATTTAATTTCATTTCTGCCTTTTTTCTACCATTTTCTGCCTTTTTTGCAACATGACCTCTATGGCATATCTTATTATCAATTTATGTTATTTTACTTTATATGTGTACAAACCTTGACGGAGTTTTGCAATACTGTGACAGGAAACACTTTTGTGGGCATGGAGCTCAGAAACAAGCGGAAGTCTTCATGGATCTGCGTATCTACAAGAATAAATGAAGAGTGTTGTGTATAAATAACAAAACACCCATAAATACATAAGATACAGATATTTGAAATGTGTGTACCTGGTTCTGAAAATGTTTTTATAAGTTCCTCCATTGCCAACATCCAAGACACAGCTAAGTGGCAGTTCTGAAGAAATATCCAGTTCCCACTTTCATCGCTCCATGGATCATTTTTTCTGCAATTGGTCCTTGTCCCTGACCTAAAGAAATAGACTCCACCCTGAACAGAGGTAGAGCAAATTAGTAACTTCAAACTTCTGCCAGCATATTTTTCCTTATTGATATGCTATACCTCTCCAGATATCCTTGTTCTTTAGCAAAGCGCTGGAAGGCCCCCATGGATCAGAGCCTGTGCTGAGGATGAACACGAGGGGGGTGCAGGGAGACATGTCATTATACAGGTTCAGAAGGTCCATCGGAGGGTTCTCCACAAATTGTTTTCCCAGATTGACAATCACGAACTCAGTTGCAGCAAATACAACCTGGAGAGGAGAGAGCTCAATTAGTATTGTCAGAGAAAATCAATTATATTGATTTTTGTTTGTTCTCTCTAGCAAATAATGAAAGTGAGAATAATAACAATGTTGGATTCAGAAGATGGCTATCTTACAGTAATACAATCTATGACTAAGTTTTTAAATTTCTTTAAAACATTGGCAAAGCTCTTCATTAACTAGCATAGCAGTTGTTTATACATTTTCAGTTCACTTTGGGTAACAATTTATAATAATGAACAGATACAAATTATTTGCAAAAAAAACCCTGCAAATTATTAAGATAACATTTGCTGATCACTATTAAATTATTAGTAAGGATATACTAATAAGGAAAAAACATTTACTAATCATTTGCTTCTAACCTCTACTCTAAAGTGAGGACTAATTGTAGGCTGCATTTGAGGCAAACTAATGTAGTATTTCGGCTTAGGTGAGGGTTAGCAACAGCAATAAAACAAAAAGTACAAAATAACTACTAACTATCCCTGACCCACCGAAACAAGCCTAGTGGGGGAATTTTGTTCCGCTATTGCTGAAATACAAGATCAAATATCATCACAATACATCACCAAATCAATTTATACTAGAACTTCAAATTGGTAACCACTTTAGACTGGCTGGAAATAAATGATTACTAAATTTTTGTTTATTATTATTATTCAATATTCAATCATTACAATCTAATCATTTAGTAATGATCTGGTAATGATATTTTAAATTTATTAACATTTCTTTAATGTGTATTTCTCAACTTCTATGTTAATTTATTTACCTTCTCCTCCATTAAGCTCTTGATCAGGATTAACTTCTGGAAAGACCCCAGCCTCTCATTCCAGTGACCTCTGACTCCACCTGTTTTGGTCTTTCTGGATTCTTCAAGAGTGGGTAGATCTGTGATATAGCCCTGCCATTCCTCTGGATTAAGTGATGCTTGGAAACGCCCTAAAAAGATACAAGTGGATAAAAGTGAAAAAAAAAATCTTTTGATATCTTCTGAAAACACATCTGCTTGGAGCTCATGCATTGCATAAGATGTATAATGTCCTGAATATGCTTAACCTCACATGATGACCTTGCATAATACTAAAAGTTAAGCAGTTACCTAGTTTGATGCTGATGTGAGTCTTGATTATTTCATTGGATATGCCCTTGAAACAGTGCAGGATGTCATCAAGCTGAAAACAGGTCTTCCAGAAGAATCACTAAGCCATGGCACATCAGGACGATCTGGGTTTTCCTAAATTGACAAACAAAATAATTAAAAACATAGAGGCGGACCAAAAACATGCAGTTTTTTTTTTTTTCTGTAGGAAAGGAAACATAAGTGGTGATGCAAGACACATTTAAAAATCATTAGAGTTCCAGCTTCTGACAGTTAGATGACAGATGTATGAACCACAGTGAGCAAATGACTTCTAAAGGAACAAGTATGATGGAAAAAAGTGACATTAGCCTGTGGTGCTTCAAGGAACAACCTTTCGTCAAACTAATGCATATAAATGAGAGCCAAATGGTGGTGAACTCAGGGGTATTCCTCCTGCGGGCGAGGGTAGACGGTGATACTGCTAAAGTCTCTCAACCTTCTCAGCACATCAATAAAACCACAGTGCTATCTCAAAAGACCCTTAAATCTTTGCTTAGTGCTACCTTTTTACCTAAAGCGTAGTTCTTAGCATCACAAACTTCTCCCTGCTGGGAAAGGGAATTACAGACAGAAGGAGCGCAATGAATTCAAAGTCTCATTCAAAGAAAACCATTGAAATAAACCATTTTGAATTAGTCCTCTGGGTTAAGTCAAGCTTCAAGGACATTGGAACAACTGATATCAAAAACATTAGTATGCAACATGTGAGCTCACCCCAGCTGGAGAACTAAGATATTGTATTTAAATTTTTGTGTCAACTAAGTTTTTGAGGTGTTCTTTATGAGCTTTTTAACAACGCTGACATTGAAATAATTTGTTGTCATGGTCATGAAGCCCCTGATAGGTTTATAGGGTTGTAAATAAGGAGTTAATTTAGCATGAACATTACACAAGGAGGACATATTTGACATTATTAAATCACTCTCAACCACAGTACATTAAAATGCTTAGAACAGTGTCTCACAGTTTCTTCCATATACTCAAGAACAAAAAATATGTAGCTTAAACAACATAATTCTACTTTTATTGTAACATAGCATAGGAAGCACTACAGTACCATAACCATTACATGCTAGTACAATGTAAAAATAACAGTTTTAAAGTTATCTCTTTCATTGGCTTGTGTTGTTACCGTATTTTTACAGTAGCTTACCTTTTCCATGGAGGTCGCTCCCCGGAGGAAGAACTGCCACTCTGCCTCTGAGATTTCCCTTCGCTGTCTCATGATGTCGACACATAACATAAAGCTGTAAATGAGCTTGTGTTGCTCAAACAGGCCACGAGACACATTGATGTAAGAATTCAGCAGGCAGTCATCCAGGAGGATCTGAAGACGCTCTTCCAACACATCACTCTTCTCAGATGTCTCGATTGTGGTGACAAACAGCTGTTTGTTGTAGAAAAACACACAAATGAGTGATAATACTGATAAAGTTAGGATTAAGCAAAAAAAAACAAACAAACAAACAAAAAAAAAAAAAAACATTTATGTTCTACTTCATGTTTGTAATGGAACATGTTCATTTTATAGTGCATGTAGAGATTACTACATCTGAGCGTTAATGGCTTTTGTAAAGCATATTTTAACGTTTTAATGTTTTTTATTTGGGGTAAAAGAATAATTTTGCTCTACCTGTTTGAAGTACTTAAGTGAGAACTGGTACATTGGATCAATTTCAGAGAGACTGGCAATAACAAAATATAACACAGAACCGCGGGTGGCTACAGGACGGTATCGCTCTCTCGCCGTATTCATCATGACTTCAGTGGTCTCGGCTTCCTTTAGGCGAACTTCTATAGCTTTGGATGTCACCTGACAAAACCAAAACAACAGTTTCCTTGTTGACATTGATGCACACAAATGCAACATATTTCCATATTAGCTGCTGAAAAAACCTTGGACTCTTGCAGTGTTTGAACAAGCTCTTCATTATCAAGTATATTTCCTTCAGATGTAAAAAGTAGCTTTAAAATGCGGTCCTCAATATCTTTTATCTGGTTGCGGTCTTTGTTAATGCGAATAATCAACTCATTTCTCTGCTCTTCCAAATGAGGACTCTCCAGACGAACAACATCACTAAAATAACAAAGAAGAAGAAATTAGAAATTGTTGTTAGCCGAGAGAAAGAGCGAGAGAGAGAGCTGTTTTACCTTAACAGCTGATCTTCTAGGCCAGACTTGGTTACAGTGAAATTAATAATGGTGACTTTGATACACACCTGAAAAATATGGACACTTTTAAAGCAGAAACCAAAAACATTTTTTAAGGGTGTTCTCACATAAGGCAACAATATCTGTGTAAATTGCTCAGTCAGAAATAAAGAATATACACAGTGGACTGCTCAGCAGGTGACTTTGCATGAACAAATGCCAATTATTGATTTATTTGAAAGTCACTGCTCTGAAAAAGTTGGGACTGCGGGAACTATATTCAACATTGCAAAAACATTTAAAGAATTATGAGTTTCTCACCTCAGGGAGATAATGTGGATTAGCCATTTTTGTTGTCATGTAAAATCTGAAGTTTTTGTCATAGTCAATATCTGAGTCTCCAAGTCGGATCAAAGTTCGTCCACCTGATACAAAAGTCTGTTTTAGCAGAACAGGTTCCAGAGCTGGGTCCAAACTCTCTTTTAGCTGAAGACAAAGTAACAAACAGTCAAATGTCAGTGTTGTTGACAAAAATGTTTACCTCAATTATTTTGACACATTCTACCTCTTCTAACAGAACAGGCAAGCCGAGACGGATTGCATTTTCAAGGGTGCGAAGAAAATTTGGGTCTGTTAATTTGATTACTTTTAGACCATTTTTGCTTTCTTTGGAACGAATCCACCTGTTTGCCTATTGAAAAATGCAAATAAATAAATAAAACAAAAATTGAAAAATATGTATGGCATATATCATGCATAATTATTTTTTCATAATGTTAATTGTCTTTACCTGGTCCTGTGGATCTATCATCAATGGCCATCGGCGGCCCTGTGTCACCAGGATAGCATTCTCTGTGGACACTGTGTCTCGAGGCAGACCTTCAGTGTTCCACTGACGAATCACATAAGGGTCGCCAAGAATTTTAATCAGGCTGAAGCTGGAGCTGATGGGAATTTTCAGGTCTAAGCAGTGTTCTATCCACTGATCAATTAGCTGAGATAAAGTATAAAGCTTGTTAACTGAGATATAATCAAAGGATTGTTTGTAATAATCATTCAGTTCGACACCTACCAGCTGTCTATAGTGAGAGGTAAATGCTCCATAGTAAGCCACGCAAGCAGCAGCAATAAAGACATTGCCCACAATATTCGTGATCTCTTGTTCAAACTGGACAACACTATTGTCCCAGCGGACCTGCTCGTCTCCAAGAGCAGATGTGAGCTTTCCTGCTCTGGCTAACCGGGCTTGTGTCAGTGCCATGGTGTTCACTAGTTACAGAAGAAAGGATTTAAAGTATTTAACAACAACAACAACACCACACTAGCTAGTTAGTGTAAAGTAACTAGCTGAACACAGAGCTCAAAGGTAGAGGAAAGGCTCTTACACAGATCCTCCTTCTCTCTTTCACTACTCTCAAACTGCTCTTGTAGGACACGGATCTTATTCTCCACATCCATTAGTTTTTTCTGTTTCTCCCTCAGGGTTTCCATAGTCACATTCAGTTCTTGCTATATGAAATAGATGCACCAATGTTATGTAACATCATGAAGAAAGCCTAAGTTTAATCAGGTCTACTACATACTCAGCTACAGAAATCTGAAAATAATTCATTCAAATTGTTCAACTAAAAATAGCATAATCATTATAGCAGAAATAGTGTCTAAAGACATACTTGTGCTTTGGACAGTTTTTCTCTTTTAGGGCCAACTTCCTTCAGAACTTTGCTGTAAAGATCCATTGCTCTGACCCACATGCACATTGATTTGCAGGCTTTGGAAACTTTCTCTACCTGTTTACATAATCAAAGTTTACAAAATAAATTCCAAGGCTGCCGCGTCATTTATACTAGTCCTCAAACAAAACAATCAAGCAAACCTTTTCGGGAATGAAATCTGGATTGTTGACATATTTCTGCAGCTTTTGTAAGATTTGTGGCTTGATATTGTCTTTGTCATAGTCAGTCAGACGCCGGAGGAAATTTGAATCTCCGAGTAATTGTTTAGCACTTGACCAATCTGGTCTGGGGAGGAATAAAGTTGTTTTTTAGATTGTATAAGTTAACTCTGGCACAAAGATAAAAAGTACACAAACAAATACACATTCACCCAGGGTTTTTGATGCATACTTATGACTTACAACCAAAGTAAGATTCATTCAACACACACACCCACCCACCCCCACCCACATTTTAGAAAGCTGTGAGTAGAAAGAAGATAAGATTGCCCTTACTAAACATTATTATTTTGACCCAGATCAAATCTGCAGCCCTGCAGTGGGGACTGATTGATTAAATTAGAGAGGTGACAGAGGGAAGGGTGCCAAGTCATGAGATGGTATGGTAATGCTGACTTTACGGGTACAATATGTGATATTAAAAAAAAAAAAAACGAAACAAAACATTAACTCAGCAAAAACTGCACCTCAAACATTCAAACATGATTACTACTATTGAGAAGCTCACTCACTTGCAGCTGAGTAGGATACAGATAGCCTCCATGACAGTCATGACCAGATCTGGAGGTTTGGTGAACACTTTGATCTCAGAAATGTCAGCTTTGTCCAGGGAGTTCAGGGCTTGATTGGCTCCCTCAAGAGCAGGAAGTGCCTCATCCAGGTCTCTTTGGGCATCGTCAGCAATAGCCTGAGTTTCTTCAGCCTGGGACTTTGCAAGAGCCTCATCTTCTTTTACTACTCTACGGACCTGAACAAAAATAAAGACAAGATGAATGCTCTCCAATGGACATGAAATTGTAGTGAAAAAGTATTTTAAATGTAACATATTAAATCCATGATTCAGAAACAAATGACAGCTTTTTAATGGGTTGTAGTAATCGGCAAAAAGTGAATTGGAGCATATACCATAGACACAATAATACATACAACATCTGTATCCTATTCTATGTTGTGGTTACACGCCTACCTCATCAGCTTTCTCCTGATCAACAAAGAGTTTCTTCATCAAAGCATCAACATCAACAGACTTTTGTTGTAGAACAGGCTCCAAAGCAGACAAATCCACTTTCATTTTATCTACCAGCTCATTGGTCTCAAGCAGCTTAGTAAGGCCATTCTTCACACGATCCCTAGCCTTTAAAAAAACACAATCAAAAATACAAGATAGTACATATTATGTTTATAAATGCAAAAATAAGACCTCAAACTTACAAGAACTAACTGTTGCTTCTTTGTCCCTAGCATGGACAGGTAGAGGTTGATCAGCTCCAGGTATGAGGTGGGTGTGGTGTAATATCTGCGTCTTAGTTCAGAGTAGTAGCGCTCAGCCATTTCTGACACACTAACATGTATCTCCACACACAGGGTGGAAAAGCTCTCTTTCAGAGGAGCACTCCCGAAGTCTATGTTCTGGAAAAAGGCTTGAGAAACCGAAAGCAGAGCCTCTCGTGGCCACTTGAGGGGAGGAAAAAAGTACTATAAATGTGACAAAGAGACAGGTGTGGTTAAAAGTATACACACTTGTATAAACCAGTCAATAGTACAACAGTTGACGAGTGAAGGGAACATGCGGCACCGGGACCTGAAGGTATCACCCACAGGGCTCATGCACAAAACAATGTGCAGCTTCTCCCGAACACGAGATATGAAGTATTGAAAGACCTATTGAACAGGCAAGCATTTTGTCAATTGGCACCATTTTAGTGGAATATAAAATCCCCAAAATACTGTTTGAATTGAGTCACTGTTTTGTCATACTGTGCTTGTACCTCATCTCGGTTCTCTTCACTTATTCCAGCATTTTTTGCTTTTGGGCGAGTGGCTGCCAGGACGTGTTCCAACTCATCCTTCTCAAAAAGATTTGGCACTTCACCAGAATTCAGCATATTGTTGATGTCTTCCAAAAACTCTTCCACCACAATCTAGAATAATGAATATTTCACTGTAAAATCCAGAGATGTTGGATACCTATTCATTACAAGAGGTGTATTTGTACCTGAGTGTCAGTAAAGAGAAACACCATATCTTTGTCTTCAACACCAGCCATTTTATAGAGCCTCCTCAGATCTTCATGGAAGCTTTCATAGTTGTAGCCTCGGGTTAGCTCAATTTCAAAGCACCTATAGCCACACATAAGAGACGCTAGTCGGGTTAGAGACTGCTTTCCTGTGCCTCCCACCCCCACAAGGAGTGCATTTCCTCTCTCCTGGCGAATGACACGTGCAATTCTGAAAACAAAATGGAGAAGAAAATACATCAATAAAGAAATGCATTTACACATTAACCAATAACTTTAAACAACAAACTAATAACAACAAAATAAAAGCATGACATACCTAGAAACATGCTCAACAGCATCTTGAAAAAATACCAACTTAGTCTCCTTGGAGAAAGTCAAGTTGTAGTCGTCGAGGTAGTCCTGCAGGACAGCCTGAATCTTCTGTATGTCTGTAAGATCTTCATAAACACGATCCTCTTTCTCTGCAGATACCTATAAGGAATTCTCACAATTTTATGAACAAGCAATTGTTTTTTGAATGTCCATAATAATCATAATTATACCCTCAAAAAGTCCCCAAATATAATTGGATGTGTCACAAAACTTTCAGGCTCTAGGGTAATGTCAAAATATCTGCCTAAATGTAGTGGAACAAAAATTATTACAATAAGAATTTTAGCATTCAACATAACTAATGTATTTTTTCTTCTCTACTTACTGGCCATATCACAGATGATGGAATTGAAGTAAGCTTTATCCTGGTTATTTATAAGACGGTCATGAAACACACGCTGACATTCATGACAAAAAAGACGAAAGATCTGGTGCTTTGTTCTCACTTGATCAGAATCACATTGTAATATACCTGCAAATTTACAAAAACATAAGTCTTGTTTTTCACTCCTTCATGCACAGTAAATTGCATTTACACTGCAATGTAAGCATTGCGCTTCCTTGACAGAGTGCACAGGAGTGAGACTTGCATCTGTTCTCTGCAGAGCCCCACATTTCTCTTGTGCCTCTAAATGTGTTCTTTGAAGAGGTTGAAGCATTGCTTTGCATCTCACCTTGAACACACTTGGAAAGATCCCTGAGATTGAATACATAGTGGGACTTTGCCGGAGTGGGGAGCAAATCCAAACTCAAACGATTGTAAATCTCCACAGCTGCATCCACAATGTGAGAGGAGCAGGCCTTAACTTCCTCTGCAAACTCGGTAAGAAAACCATTTAGAATAGCCTGGAGTCGAGTTTAGACGTAAAAGGGGAATAAGAGAAAGGCGAGTGAGTGCATGGTCCAGCCTTACAAAAATAACGGTTGGGAGCTGAAAAGGTGTGACAGCTGAATAAAGTCCATATTGTGGACAAATGGATTGGTAGATAGATCGATTTTGCTCTGACCTTGAATATTTGTTTGAGGCACTGCTCTGATGGTGTGGGCAAACACAGCATACTGAAGTGTCGGATAAACCGAGGAGTTATTGGGTTGCGGCCTCCTCCCGGAGGAGCACATGCAGCTGCAATAGTCATGTCCTTGCGCAACAAAGAAACACTTGCATCAACAGGAAACACAAATGCGGTGTAGTAAGTTCAAATCAATGCACTTTTCAAAGACAGAAAATATAAACTGCAATTAAAAGGCAGTCTACAAAGCATTCATTGTCAGACTTGGCTCAAAAGAGTTCATACCTGAATTTCCTTCCAAAAGAACTTTCCTCTGTCGTAGAACCCAGAAAAGTCTTGGAACTGACGGAGAAGTTCGATGGGAGGCTGAGAACCATAGCTGTCCAACTTAGGCATGTTCAAGTCATCCACAAAGACTACCAATTTTTTATTACCAGGAGCACCTTTAAAAAAAAAAGATGGTGACCACATCATGCATTATGTGAAAAATATGCAAGGAAAAAAAAAGAATGGGGCCTGTATATGTTCTTTACCAAGAACATTTTTTCTCTTGTTTTTTAGTTTAGACTCAATTATTTCTTGAGTGCGTGCAGATGAAGTCTGAGCAGAAAAGTTGATGAAGATTGGAAGATATCCCTCTTTTTCTTGTATCCTGATTAGTAAATCTCGAGCAACAACTGACTATAAAGACAAAAAGATAAAGATATTTTTTCAAACTGTGTACAGTTAAAGAGTTTGTACTACACCCTAAATGCTTATGCCTACCTTTCCCACTCCAGTGTCACCAGTGAAAAGCACAGAGCGTTGCACAGACAGCAGCTTCTCCATCAAATAACCGTATCGCACAGTGTCTGTAGTTGGAACCAACATCTCAAAAAATGGCTGTTCAGTATTGTACTTAAAAGCAGGAATGATCTTGTCCCAGGGTTGCAAATGGATGTTCTTAAAGTTCATGTGTACATTCCATAGACTCATATAATCTGGAATCTGTAGTTCATGGTCAAAACACATGCATGTGTATACACATCTATTTGTACATATTTTCAAAGTAAACATGATAAAATTAAATCATAAAACTTTAATTTATCTGTCTAGTCCAGGAGTGTCAAACATGTGGCCCAGGGGCCAAATGGGGCCTCTGAGAATATTTTATGTGGCCCCAAGAATAATTTCGGATTATTATTGACAGTGGCCCTCGGTGTAAACAAAGCAAACATAGAGCCCAATAGGCCAGAGTGGAAAATAAGCCTTTGGAAATAAAAAGGCTGCTATTAATGAGATGTGTCCAAAAAAGGACACTCTGCATAAAACAATACAATTCAAAATAATGTAATGCAATATAAAGCAATTCAGTACAAATGTGCATTAATTGTGTGCAACACAAATGTGTACTAATTGTCATATATACATTTTCTTGGGTAGGCCTATATTTTTAAATGCGGCCCTCGACCAACTCCAACTCTGATCAAATCGGATCCCTGCTCCATTTGAGTTTGACACTCCTGGTCTAGTCAAATCCAACCAAGATACCAAATGGCTGTTGTATTTACCTCTGCATCTTTGTTGCCTTCAAATTGTTTCTTTACAAAAGCCTCAAAGGAATCCCAGTACGTGCTGGTGAGATTGCCCCCAACAGACCAAATGTAGCAGAAGATAAAGGTCTGGCAAACAACCCTGTTGAGATCATGTTGTTCCTAAATACAAAACAGATGCAAAAGATAAATCCTGTTGTGTTTAAAAATCCACATCCTTTGTAAATAAAGGAATAATAAAAGGCGTGATAGCCTTTTACGATTTGTATACCATCGTAAATCCAGGTCCTTCTGGGCCAAGCAGCAATACTTCGAGCAAAGAACAGAGAGTGGTGACTTTACTTATGTCCACTTGGCGAATAGCCTGTATGCAATTCTTTGAGGCAAATTGAAGACCCTTTTCCACATAGTTTTCAAACAAGCCAACGAGATATTTACTGACTGCCTCTGGAAACTGTAAAGAAAAGAAAAAACAAATCAAATGACGCTAATGCTTTTGAACATGCAAGGTTTTTAACCTCTTATTACTTATTGCTTTCTTGGGATCTTATTATAATCTTTAAGCTCTACATCAGTTGATACAAATGCTTTATTTTTCAATAATAACTATTGAGAAAACTACACTAACATTGCCCCTTGTTTCTGATTGTGTTGAAACAGTAATGGTATTCTGATGTCAAACTAGGTCTTTGAAAGATGTAGTTGCACTTGCAATACTTCTAGACAGCTTAGTTAAATGAGTATGAGTGCTGAATTTGCTGTGTCAATATTCACATGGGTCAGCAGGTAAAAAAGCACACAAGTATTGAATGTTTTGTGCACTAAACAAATAGTGAATACAACCTTGTTCCCAAGACCACTGATCCATGTCTGAACATAAGGCATCCATTTGAGCTCATCTGGATCAATATACACCATTCCACATCGACTGACTGTAGCTGGAGATGCCACAGCTAGATCTTGCACCTGCAAACAAGTAAACGTGACAAAAAAAATAAATAAATAAATAAAAAATGTTTAAAAAATTACAAAAATATAGGATCTATGCTAGACCAACCTCAAACACCATGTGAATTGATGGAGTGAGCTTGATACGTTCACTATTAGCCAGACATAGCATCTTGTTGTCATCAAGAACAGTGTTCATGTTCTCAATCCACAGGGCGTCCACTGGACCATCACATATGACCCACTTGTGATCGTCGGTGGTGTCGCTAACTGCATCACGAACACTTAGTGCCATCAGTCCATCAATCCACTCTAAGGTCAAATTGTTTACCTATTGAAAATAACACAATACAGTGTGAAGTTATTTTAAGATTTTCTATTAAATTAGTGATGGCCGTGAGCTATACCTCGCCATACAGTTCTCCCATTGTAACAGATTTTGGGTTGAGAACATAGGTTTTTACTGGCTGGTAGAAGGGGTTACTTTCTTTATTCTCTGAGTTATAAAGTGTCTCCAATGTGTCAGCCAGAATGGTGTAGACAGTAGTTTTACCCCCTCCAGTCGGTCCAACTAACATAACTCCATGACGCACAAGCATTGTCTCATACAACTGGATTACCTGAAAAAAAAAAAAATACAATTGTTTTTCTACCGTGAAAAATCCAGATGAAAAAAATAAATAAATAAAATAAGAACGAATAATGCTACTTTTTTGGTCATGGAAGGCAGAGGCTGTAAGTCACGCTTAACCAGAGAGTCTAGAATAGTAGAATGTAGCACTCCATAGTCATGCTCAGGGATAGTCACTCCAGGAAACAAATCAGACAGTATCCCGCTATAAGAATATATGAGCATATTATTAAAATGATAAGAAAATATATGAAATTTTGAGTAAGTGTACAAAAATAACTAATTAATCTTTACCCAAACAAGACAGAATCATCTGTGAGAAACTTTGGAAGGTTAGAGTCTCGCAAAGCTCTAATAAGCACCACATCTTCACTGAGGTGGGGATTACTTCTCTTCAAGGACCTAATACAGAAAAGTAAATGAAAACATAAGCCAAAAGAACAGGTAAAATAAAAATATGCTTATTTATGACAGTGGCTGTGACTACTTATATATTGTAAAATAATAGTCATGGTTATCTAATTCAAATGCAAGAAAACTTTTTTTCTTTTTCCTTTTAATAAGGAAGCTAAAAGAGGCTAAAAAGGTACAACATGAAAGTGTGGAGCAGACAAAAGTAGAGTCAGTAGTGTGCAATGGCAGACAATAAATCACAAGTCATTTAGGGCATCCAAAGCTTTAGCTAATAACAAACATTTAAACACATGAGTGTCGCTACATTGTGTGGGGGAGCATCAATTTAAATGGGTTTAAAAATCTATACAAAATGAACAAAGAAAATTGGGTTTTGCTATCTCCAAAATTGCTTACTCTATCTGTCTACCTGTTGTGTTTGTCTAATTTATCATTGATTGGTGCACAGCTCAAAATGAATCATCAGAGGACTAAACTTAATATGTTGCTCAAATCAATACTGGTTTATACTCATGGGAGTTTTTACGATTGTTCGTTGTAATGCGTAACAAAACCTATGTCTACAAGCACATTGCATTTGTGTGTATTTTTTTCTGACCCGGCCATCACCAGCACAGACTTGACTGCTCTCATGCCAAAATCATAGTGGTCCTGTTGTGACAGCTGCTCTGAGCATAGTTTATACATCTGGGTCATCTTCCTGGCTAATGTCTTACTTGATTCAAATCCTTCAGAGTACAAGATTACCTGAAGTAAAAGCAAAATATAAACACAAAAACACTGTGGCTTGATCAATTATACTTTAAAAAGTTACCTCAGCAATAAGAGCATAATTTGGGACCATCATAGCTATAGGTCTGAAAAGAGCCTTTAGATTGTCAGGCAGCTCTGTTCTTCCAGCATAGCCAGGATTCATAGTAATGAATGCAGCACAGGTCATCACCAGTTTGATCTCTCTTCCCTCAAATCGAAACCTTGAAAGCTTGCAAAGATTCAAAAGATATACATTGTCATGTGTGAATTTATAAAAAGCTCAAGTCCAAAGTGTATATGCAGACCTTTGCGGCTTTTGCATTTCGAATAGTGATAAGCTGTTGAGCAATCACAGACAACACTTCAATGTCAATTCGATTAAACTCATCAAAACAACACCAAGCTCCAGACTGAGCAAGACCACTAAAGAAGCGACCCATCATCTAAAAGACACAAGAACATTTGCATATGTTTACACATCATGTATGTTTAAACATAAATAACACAGTAGCACAAATCAAGCACGTTTTTGAGAACGTAACAGGATGTATGCTTTCTTTACTTGTACAACAGTGCCACCTGGTGTCAATGTTAAGTAAATTGAGAATTTGAAGGTTTACCTGTAGTCAAAAAGAATAGGTTTAAAAAAGAAAATGCAGGTTTCCACAACAATGTAGTTTGATCAAGGCTAACCTTGTATCCAGTCCATCTGAACAATTGAACACTACACATTGTATGGCTAAGGCTTTGGCCAGATCCTTAGTGGTTTCAGTTTTTCCTGTCCCTGCTGGTCCTGCAGGGGCTCCTCCAAGGTCTAACTGCAGAGCCCCCATTAAACATAAATAGCAACGATCCTGAAAACAAAACAAAGTGAAAAACAAACAAACATAAAATATATTAAAATGTAAATCTCTCTATCTATCTATCTATCTATCTATCATCTATCTATCTATCTATTAGAGAGAGAGAGAGAGAGGAGAGAGAGAGGGGTATACCGTAAGTGGTGTAATAACCAGCCTCGGACAGGCTCCGAGGTATTCATAGCCATAAATATAGTTGGACAAAGCCATGGTGGCGACACAGTTATCCAGATCCATGTCCCAGTAGTAACGTAACTGTCTTTGCCATTCAAAGTTTGACCTTGTGTCCACCTATAACAGTGAAATATTATAATTACATGTATTATTTGTTGTTGTTTTATTTTTCTGTATAGTCATGTATATTCACACTTGCTGCTAGCTAACGTGTTGAATGAAATGTACCTTCTGTTGCACAAGATCTGTGACAATGTCTCTTGCATGAACATCTATAGTGATGAGCGCAGTGATTATATTTCGATGTAAAGAAGGTAGGTGTCCTCTTACTAAAGCGGCCAAAGAATTCAGTCTCTGTTGAGAATTGGATATTTGAATAAAATAATCTATGTGGCAAATCAAGCTTTAAAAAGCATACTGAAAAAGCTTACACCAATGTTAATTTGTTCAAAGTGCTGTAACGCAGCAAAGTGGTCATGGTCCCCTTCCAGGCAGGCATCCATGTCTCTGCACCACATCATCTGAGAGATTGTTAGCACCACCTATTGGACAAAATACACAAAGTGACATTTATCTATACATCAAACAAAGACTTTTTCAGTGCAGGCTGTAAGATATGTTTTCTGATATGTTTTCATTTATAGTCGAATTTTATAAACACACAATTCCTTTTTCACACACATTTCACATATTGCTTTACCTGTGATGGGTGTCCTGCCACGACCCATTCCTCTCTGGTCTTGACCTGATAGTCTGCTATTGCAGCTTTACTGAGATGTCGCAGTGATGCAAACATGGCCTCCTCCACCTTACATAACCAATCTTCAACATTCCCTTGTGCCTTAAGACCTTTAGTCAATGACACCTGGCAAGAAGACAAAGACATTTCGAATTTCAAATTAATTTTACAGATAACAAGTAAGCAATTAAGTCATGCCTTTTGCTCTCGCAGACCTTTTCTCCCTCCGGGGAGATCATTTTCAAGATATCCTTGCTATAGATTCTGTCTTGTTCAGAATCTGCGTTATATTTGGTGTCATCGGGAGGCTTTTCAGGCAAAAGAGCAAACTCAAGACGTGTAATGGAATCAAAACATTTCCGAAGATGGGGCTGCACTGCCTGAGGATTTCTTGTCTGTGCCAAAATCTTAAGCAGTTCATCATTTGACAAGAAATAAAACCTGCAATGAAAATATATTACAATGGTCGACAACATATTAGTAAATTATTTATTTGTGACAATACCTTGGAAAAATTACTCTCTTAGACTCAAGATAAGCCTCAAGACACTTATGTATTTCATCCAAAAGGGAATTGTTGCTCCTAAAAGTCTCCAACAGGTCTTTGTTGAAGATGAATAAAATCATGTTGCCAGTTTTATCCTTTTGCACTGAATTACTATGCACAGTTACTTACGAGGCTGAGTAGCTGCTCTAAGTGCTAGAGGCATCGTTTTTACCTTGGACATAATCATCTTCCAAGACTTGTCCACCTTGAGAAACATCTTAGATTCAGCAGGAAGCTGCCTTCTTATATTTGGGTCTAAAAATATACTCTCAAGATACAGCCAGTTTCTTTGGCATGTCAGCCACTCATCCTGGGATAAAAACAAAATAAGATAAGGTGATGTATACAAAAGATACATAGGGATATCATTTATGAGTGTCAAATACAATATGTTTTATTTTACTGATTTTACCAGTGTTTCATTAAAAAGATGCAACTGTCTCAACAACTCATCCACCTTGGGTTTGATGCAAGAGACATATCGAGATGATGCAACTGTTCCAATATTGATAATACTATCATCCAATGCCACCTTTAAAAAAATAAATGAAAAAAAAAAAAATAATAATAATAATTAATAAATTTATAAAAAGGCATTTTGTTTTAAAATACAACAAAATGCATGTGCTGGTACTTGTATTTCATCAGTTCCACCCAAGATAAAAACGTCTTTGGAGTCACCATGAGACAGAACCGTGAATTCAATGTTCTTCCAAATATCCTCAACCTGTAATTATTTTAATATGCCTTTTTATCATGTTCTGTATGCTTAAGAAATAATGGGGGAAATGCAATACCTTCTGAACTAATGTCTCCACAGAGGCCTCCCCTGAAGCTTGTCCTGAAATCTGAAAATAAATGACAGCAATTTTGTATTTATTTAGTTTGTGGGTGTGTGCATGTAAGCATTATTTTAGATTTCAGGCATGTTAAACTAACAATGCACACAACAACAACAACAACAACAATGAAATATATGCATGTAAAATGACCTCTTGTATTTCTGACCCATAGTTGAACAGATCAAGCTCTTCTACTTGAGCAAAAGTAAGTTTCTCCACATCCAGTTTTTGTCCCACAATATATTCAAGAGTGGACCAATGATAAGATTTGATGCATGGATTACGGAGATCAGTTATCACAGGAAGCTAAAAAAACAGGATTAAACATAATTTTCTATCAAATGCTTTTAATTACAAGATTTCTTACTCACCCTGGACCTCATCAGTTCCACTTTCTCCTTAAAACTTTGAACTAAGTTGTTGCGTGGAAGCCCTTTCTCTAGTTGGCCTGCATATTTGATGTACTTGGTAACTTGTGCTGCTAACTGCTCCAGGTCTAGCTCTGAAAGCAATCTCTGGGTGTAAAAAAATAAAGAAGTTTCATAAGCTGGATACAAAAAAAACTATCTAAATGCAAATGAGTTATAATGATTAATTGACAGTACAATAATACAATTGTCATTTGTTATAACAATATGTTGCTTTGTACCTTTCTCCAATTTTCCTGTAAAGTGTCCCATTCCTTCAAAGAATTCCATAGCAGCTGCTTCAGCCGAACCTCTGATGTCAACATGTCCAAAGAGTCAAAGTTCACCTCCACCTGTTATCATTTATAAAGAAGTGAGATGTGATCTAGTCAACTAGTGAACAGAAGAACTGTTTTACATTAAATCTTTTCTGGTATGACATATAGGTGGCTGCTTTGGCACGAAGTTCATCCACAGAAATTTGGATTTCATCTAAAAGCAATTGCACTTTTGCAGGGTCTGCGTTGATATCCAAGATTTGCTTGTCCTGTGTATAAAATTAAAAGACATTAATTTAAGATAAGTTACCAATCTACCAAGATTGTAACTACCTGTGATTTATGATCAAGCTTCATTATTTCTTCTTTCAGATGTTTAACATCTTTCTTTAATGACACAATAAATTTTTCTGTTATGTCCTTTTCAGTACAAGCCATAGATAAATCAAGAATGTTCGCTTCCAGTGTGGAAATGGCAGGTTTCAATGAAGCAAATGCAATAGGATCTTCAGGTGGTGTTGGGACTGAGTAAGTGTCAATCAGATTGTACAGCTGACTGATGGTTTCTTCTTCTTCAGCAATACCACGAACCTAAAGAGATGTTTATAATAAAAACAAATCAGCTAATTACATTGAGCAAGTTAACTTACTCACTCTTGCTTGTATTTGGTCGAAGAAAATAAGGTAGTTGGCTAACTCAGCAGTGGTTGATGGACTAAATTCCAGCTTCATTTGGGCTTGAACAGTCTCTGCATAAGTAGCATCAACCTTGCTCTTAGCGAGTCGGTCAGGAGTTCATTGATGACCTAAAACAAGAATGGTTGCAAAAAAATCCAATAAAGAGAATTTGTATGTACAATGCTAAATGCTAAAATATAGTCTACTTCTGACCTCTAAACATTCACGAGGGGACTGCATGAGTTTCTGTTTGAGCTCTGTTTGGTCAACAAGAAGTAAGCCAAGGCTTCTCTTCTGTGGAATAGCTAAGGCTTCTTTGTACTGGTTGTGATATCGAGCTAAAGCTTTTTCAAAAAACAGCAAGCCTGAAAAAAACAAAAAGGTAATCTGATAATTTTTAATAAATTGGGTGACAACACCATTTGAAAGACATTTTACCATGTTCTTTTTGTCGTAATCCTTGGACATCTAAATTCTTGTTTTCCTTGTAGAATGTCTGAAAATGCCCAAAAGTCTGAGCATATACACTTGCAGTATCAAAAGCAAAGTTAATTGCTACCTGATGGTCAAACAAAACAGTAAAGTTTGGTTATGCAATAACATACTGTATTATGCAAATAGACAGCACACCTTAATTTTGGACATGGCTTGTTGAAGGTGCCTATCACTGTTCAGAAGAGATTCGAGGCATGATTGTTCCTTTCCATCCTAAAAAGTTATAAAGTATTAAGATGAAACTGTCTTGAAAACAGCAAGGCAAAACACCTGAAAGCTAACCTTGTTTCCTTCACCAAAGTTTGTAAACTCATTCAAATCTTCATCAAACTTAAGAGTTTTCACAGATAATACAGTCTCTTTAAACTGTTCTGTCAGCTCCACAACAGCCCTCTAATAAAATGATACAGAGGTGAAAATTCCATATAGTTGGAAATCAAAGGATCAAATCAAAATGTACCAGAAACTTATCCTCTGGTGGGGCATAATATAATTTATCCACAAAAAGCTTGAGCTCAATGACAAAAATAGGTTGCCCGTGGACAGCTTCAACAGCCTAATCAAGACAAAAGATAAAGAGCAAACAGAATACTAACAGTAATAAAAGTCTTAAATGTGTCCTACTGTGTTATTCTTATCTTCTTCCCTTGAAGGCTCAGTCACATTATCACCCTGTTTGTTCCAGTTTTGTATTTCTGATGAAACTGGTGTTTTTCCAACTTGCTCCTGAAATACCAACAGTACCTTGTCCACTCCATGTAGCACCATCTTGTGCATGGTGTTGGAAATTATTTGGTCAATAAGATTGATAAAACTGGAAAAAAAAAAGTATTCCTAGGATGCTTAAAATAGCACGTAAAAGCTCTACAAAAGAGGCCCTAGTTGATAAATATATTTACCTCTGTAAATGAGTTGCTAGTGAAGCTTGATTTTTTTGAGTTTTTTCACTTTCTGGAAAACATAATTAAATCATTACTCTAACAGTATGGTTGTTGAGCCTCATATTGATCATGCTATCAACAAGTACCATAATGATCATCTTCACCATATTCATCATCATCATCGTCATTATCATCGTCATCATCTTTATCATCTTCAACGTCAGATTTTAGCTGCAGGAAAGAGTTTCGACAAGCATTTATGGCCAACTCCTTGACCAGTCCATAAAAAGAATCCAGATTATTGTGCACCTTAAAAACATAGACACACAGATATAAATTGCTGAAAACATTTTCTGTAATGATCAGGCATTTTTATATTACCTCTTGTAGCTGTTCGGACTGGAAATCCTGAAACCCTTTCAGAGAGTAAGTCTGTTTTTTATCCAGTCGAAACAAGTCTGTGCTAAGAATTTGGTTGCAAAGTTTTTTAATGTTTAGTAGAGCTGGACCAAGACACTGTTGTGAAACACAAAAAGATATTAGTAAAGCAAATCATTAAATTCCTCAAAAAATGTGTAATTTCATTACAAACCGGATCAGCAACGAATAAATAGTTTCTAAGATGTTCCCGAGCCAAATGCATCTTTTTGTCAATTACTTTGTAACGCCAGTTATAGAAGAACTTTAACAATTTAAACTTGGCAAAAAAGGGAATTTTGATCAGCTTGCAGTATGAGTTGTATTCTTCTTCCCAACGTTCAAGAGATATTAATTCAATTTGTTTCCCACACACAGATAGCACACCCTTGTGGCTAATTTGTAAAAACTCTTCTTTGCTGTAGATGTGCATTATGGGTTTTGAAGTAGGGTCCATTTTTCCAACGGGAAAAGGTAGTCTTGAGGGGACAGGAGCTAACGTTTTCTTTTCTGACTTCTTCTGCATTGTAATGGAAAGAGAAAAAAAATAGATGAGACAAAGATTCCTTTAACATGTTTGTTACAACAACATTAATATACAAACTAATGTGAAATAATAAGACCTGACCTCTAGTGGAGGTAGTCGAGCAGTGGGTCGTAAAGATGATATCCGATGTTGTTTGGAAGGAGGTTCTGCATCACACACACAAACAGGCACAAGCACAGACTAAGAGTCATTATGATGAAGCCATTTATCTATTATAATTAAGTACAAAAAGAGTCAAGATAAATACCTTTGGAGTTTGAACGATTGAAAGATGCTGAGGGTTGAGATGTACGTTTCCTGTCAGCCGTAGAGAGATAAGCGCTAGAGGCAGAACTTTCACTTTTATTGGCGAGTTGACACATTTGACGTGCTCTCTCACCGAACTGCAGAAGTCTTTCTCGTTCTTTGGCCATGGTCTCTGCCAAAGCCTTTGCTTGTTCTGAAGGACGGTCACTATTCCATTCAGTAACAGCCATCTTCCTCAGAATCTCTTGGTGGCTTATGCCTTGCCTCATGCCAGGCTTCACAACAGGCTTCGGGGGCATGGTGTCAGCTATCTATCTATGTATACATGTGGAATGACACACAAACATGCCTAAATGTACAGCCTTTCAAAATTCAACATATTTCAGAAAACACAAAAATAAATACTGATATTACCCTACTGAACAAAACAGACACACAAAATTTTAAGCCCTCTCATTTAGAGCCAAATCTGAGATAAATCATACTCAGTAATATTAAAAACAAAAATAAATAATAATAATAATTACAGTTAATAGGTTCCACGTAAATAGTTTTAAATGAATTACTATTTTGTGCAAAATTACATTTGCAGAGGAATTGACTTTGTGCATGTGAGCTAAAAAAAAAACCAATCCAACTCACGACTCCTGTCTGATCTTGCAGTATTTTTTCACATTAGGCTGAGGCAGTAAAAACCCTATAGAAATTAACTAATCAAAAAATGAACACGCATGCCAGCAAGATGTTAGCATTTTTGAAAAGAAACACGCCCAATTACATTCTGTGCACCCAATCAACTGTCACAATCCAAAATAAGCCCAACTGAAAAAATGTCAGAATCTCTAGCTGCTGATAGTAAACAAGTTAGAGAAGCTCTACACTGTTGCCACAACAGAATATGATTGTAAGTTTGCATTTCGCCTCATAAAATTAAGTTAGTGTAAAATAAAAATGAAAAAAAAAAAAAAAAAAAAGAATGAAAATTAATCTGTAATAAGCAAACAAAGTAATTTTTGCACAAGTTTGCCACTCAGTCGTGTTTAGGAGCATTTTTCAAATACAATGTCAGTGAATAACCTCTCGCGCGAGAATGTCAACCTCCCATTAACCGTTATGTTACATTTTTTCTCATCAAAGAAACAAAATATCTTCACTATTCACAAGACTGTCGATGTGCCACACGCACTGTCAACAGGGAAATCTGAGGCCGTTTCTGCCACGTGCTATGCTTCCAGTTACGTTAACTGTTATCGTACTCGGCGCCGTTTTTTTTAAATTTTGTCTGATTTTCCATCAGAAATGTTGACTTGGTTAAATGATTAATGCCATCCCAGAAGCTTCACAAACAATTTACCCCAGATGAAACAAAAATATTTGGGCTATTTAGCAGTCTTAACATGTCATGTTAGCTACATCCTCCATTACAAACCTAAGAAGCAAAAATAACCTGTCTATTTTACAGCATAGTATTTTACATGCTATACACTCCTACCTTAATAAAAGTAACGTTACTGTTGCAGTGTGGTGCACTGTGCATTTCCCTGAACTTTAAGCTGAGTTGAAGTTTCCTAGCAACAAACTGGTCTCCCAGCATGCAACTCGAGCTAAACAAAGGCACGTGACTGACTAATGTCAAAAACAAACACGAACAGAACAAAACATTTTATTGTAGTTATAAAAAGATACACAAATAAAAATAGCAATTTGATTCAATAATAACTAACAATTCTAGAAACATTTATTCCTTGTCTATAATAATAAATAATATATAAAAAACTTGGAATCTCATTCCAAAAGCCACAACAGAAAACAAATATAAATAATTAATAAAATCTGTTTATTTGACAGGGTTGTTACCTTGGCAGTTGGCGGCCATCTTGCGAGGGTTGGCAATCTAGTCCAGGGGTCTCCAACTTTGAAAAAATTGGGCGAGAGCTACTACTTTTAGCGATGCCCAAAAGTCAAAAAAGTAAATTGTGGCATAGTCAAGAGGCCTGTAAGAAAACTTAGCCAATATCTATTTAGAGGTGGACACAATTAGGCATCTAAAGATACTTCTGCAGTGAAAACAGGCATGTAATAAATAAAATTTGAGCAATAAAGCATAATTTGTATGATTCCAAAATTCTTTGGGAAGCTATTTGGAAGGTGGTGGCGAGCTACTGGTAGCTCCCGAGCTACAGGTTGGAGACCCCTGGTCTAGTCGCTTAAATCAGAGTTTGTGAAATGTAAACTACATATATATTTTTAATATTTCATGGCATTTACAATGTTAGTACTTATGAAATCAAATTTTAGTAGCGAATGGCACCTACAACATTTTTCTTTTCGCATTTGTTTTGTTTGAAATAACTAAATTCCCATTGAGGCTCATATTGTCTCCGTGTCACCCAAGGGTCTTTTCCTCTGCCGAGATGCGATCATATTTAACTGGAACCAGAAAAAACATGTTATGAGTATTACTAATTATGATTCAGGAATAATTAATCATGCCAAAGAATGTGTTACCTGATGTGTAGCTGTAGTTGCTTTTTGTTCAGCCTGTGTAAGTCGTATCTGAAGACGGCTGGACTTCTCCTGATACTCTGCCAGCTGTTGTTGGTACTGCAGTACATTTGAATGATTAAGCTTGCTTACAAACTTGGAGTGTATGAAATACATTTTGGGGAAACCTAACCTCTGCTAAAGTTGCACGATCCGTTTCAAGCTGCAATTCAAGCTCATGTGAACGTTGCTTCAGACGATTCAGCTCCGACCTTGAAAGACAACAAAGTGACAAAAATACACAAGAAACACATGCATAAAAGTGTGGACATTATTGGCATAATGTATTACCCAGCCCCTTACCCTAACCTTGACCATCCAAACTAACCCCCTGACCCTAACCCTAAACCTTAACCCAATTCTAACGCTAACCTTAAAACCACATCTTGACCCTCAAACAGGCCAAAACGGGCCCTTCAGAAAGTGAGAACTAGGTAAAATGTCCTCCTCACTTTCCAAAAATGTCCTCACTTTGATAGTAGAATGTGAATTTTGGTTCTCACTTTTATGCATGTTCAAGAACACACACACACGCACACACACATATGGTTATTTTAGATTATTTACTTGTGGTTGATTGTTTTAATCTCAAAGTCTTGGATCAACTTTTTGGCTTGTTCTTTCCAGCGCTGAGTAGTTTTTTGCTGTGCTGTAAGAAGACGAGTTAGATCAGCACTATTTCTTTTGGCCGTTTCTTCCAACTCACGAATTTGAGCATCTAGTTCTCTTTCTTTCAAGCAATAATCTTGTTCCAATAACGACATCTGAAATAGTAATAATTTTAAGTTTGTACATTTTAATTCATGACTGCTTCCCATTCTCATTTGATGGTAATACTCCTTACTTGTTGCTTTGCTTTCTTTTGACTGATCAAATTAGATTTTCTCAAATCATCCATGTCTTTGCGGAGCTGAGTGTTTTCCTGTTGCAGCTTAAGGCGCTCCTCACTGATGCATACGCACTCTTCCCTGGCTGCAGCCAAAGTGTTCTGAAGCCGTCGTACTTCCTCTTGGCACCGGGACAGCTCTTCACTGTAGCTGTAAATTGATGAACACATCAAAAGAAAAGGGTGAGTTAGACAGATGGAGAGTAGATAACATGATGTTTTCATGCTAACATCATTAGCAGAAGCAGATGGAGCCGTACTAACACCACTGCTGTCACCTCACTGTTCCAAGAGGAGTGAGAACTGAAAAACGAATAGACCACTTACTCCAATTCCATCTTCTTCAATTTGCTTTGGGTGCTTTGCAGAGTAATATTAATGTCTTCTCTCTTCTCTCTGCCTCCAGACACCTGTGGTGAAGAGCCTCTATCTTTCTGAACTCTGGTTCTGCTCGTCCCTCTTTATACACCTGAAACATTAGATATTATAGCGAAATTAGAGCTAAATTTTATTTTAAGTACTAAACAACCTTTTCCAGTTCCTCTCTACAGCCTTTCTCTCTCGAAGGGACCTTTCAAGTTGTGATTGTTTATCTGCACATTCCTGAAAAGGCAAAAGGATTTTTTAAAGAAGTACAATTTTGTGACATAAAACATGTTGTTTTTTTTCATTACTAATTGTAATGCAGACAGCTCCTCAGTCATCCTGAGAATTTGAACGTTGTACTGCTTCCGCACATTCTCAACCTGTTAATTATAAAACTAGCTTTATTTTGTTTTTTAACTAATAATTTTGAATAAAAATTCCTTACCTCTTTTCTAGTACGGATTGCTGCATCCTGGATCAAATGTTTTATAGTCTCCTTTGTCTTTTCTAGTTCCTCCGTTTTCTGTTTTTCTCTTAACAGCGCCTTGAGGGAAAAACGAGAAACTACTAAAACTAATTGACAACATGTAGGCTGTATATTTCCAATGTAAAGTTTTAGTGTTAGCACTAAAACTTGACAGACAAATACACTCTTTGATAAGCACACTTTGGTCCTTTAGTGAAGTAAACCCCTGATTGTAAAGACTTTAACATGTGTTCAAAGAAATCTAATCACAACTTACTATTCACTGTCTGATTTTATAGTTTTTTGTTTGTTTTTTTCATTTTAGATTGAGATAGCAAAAATTATATAGAAATTAACTAAACTAAGGTGTTAGCATTTTTTAAAACAAACAAGTAAACTGACTAGTTAGTGCACAGTCAATTTAAGAAGGAACAAACATGACAAATTTAACCAGATATCTAGTTCCTTACAGAATGATGTACCTGTTCTTTTTGCAGTGTAGCCTCTTCCGCTGTCTGAATGGTTTCCCGAACCTTGGTAAGAGCGGCATATTTATCGTCTTCTAAAGTGGTACAACGGGCCTGCAGCTCCCCAACCTTTCTCTCATAAACACTTTGCTCTCTGCGAACAGTTTCAGCTTCCTGTGTTGCAGCATTTAATCTAGGAGTAAAAAACGCAACAGTCACAATTGTAGCCTTAATAAAACTTGAATAATTTAATAATGAATTGTGCAATGCCTGTTAATAGCTGAGTATGCTCTCACCTGGACTCTAGCTGGCTGAGGGCAGACTGAAGTTGCTGCAGTCTTCTGTCAGCTGCATTCTCTCGTCCATGAGCTTGGGCCACATCTTCCTCCTGAACACATGCTGTGTCAATTTCATTTGATTTAATTAATCTACTATCACCAACCTGCTCACTCACCTGTCTCTGCATCTGTTCTTGGAGATTCTGCAATAATTTGGTCATCTCATTTACTTTGGCTGTGGCTGTCCGTAGTTCAGCCTTAGACTGCCTGCAAAACAAGTCAGCCACTTTATACCATGCTGTTAACCTATAGTAATAAATAGTAGCCTATTCTTACCTGTTGTGACTTTGAAGCTCCTCCATCTCTGTTGTCTGCTCAGTTAATGTCTTTAAAAACTGCTGGTTTGTCTGTGTGTGGCAAGAAAGACAAGAGTTCCATTTGTGGGGCATAACTTCCGAATTGAATGCAAAATGTTAGCTTGTGGAAACAAATACTCAATAGTAAAGCTTCTACGAAGCCTTCCTGTCACGAGAACACTCTCAAATGTAAAGACCAATGTCGGAGGGAAAGCCCAATGCCAGCCTATACATGAAATATTCATCAGCGCTATAGTATTACTCCCTATTGTCTCTGAACAGAGACCCTGGCTAACATGCCACTGTGTGTGTGAGTGTCCTGTGAAAGACCTCTGAAGTAGATTAGGACTAGGAGGAGCAACACTACAATAATCTATTGTAGATTACAAACTATGTAAAGTGTATAAGAAACTGTATCCCTAATAAGTTATCAAAAGATTGTTAATTTCACATAATCATCAAACAATTCAACAATAGTCACAAGATAATAATTTAATAGGCTTTAATCAAACATCACTTACCATTTCTAGCTTCCGATTGTCTACTAGAAGCTTTTGTGCTTGTTGCTGGAAATGAACAAGCTGATCCTGTTATGGCAAAATAGCATTATATCAAATTTCAAGTCTCTTAGCTGGCCTATGTGACAGAACTTAGAGGCACTGGCACCATCTAGTGGTTAATGTAGAGAGACAATCATTACTGAACTGTGAGTTCCTTCCTCTGGGCATCATGCATTTGTGTGTCAGACATAAACTTCTGGTAGATCTGCTGCAGACGATCTAGCTCTTGAGATGTCGTCTGCCACAACTCCATGGCTTGCCCTCGCTCCTGATAATACATTTATGAATTGATGGCAGATGTGTAAGAACAAAAAGATACAAAAAAAACCCCAAAATGCAATAAACCTGTTCAGACAGCTGTATCTGTTCGTGTAGATTTTTGATGATGGTTTCCTCCTCCACTGCGCTGCCCTCTAATGCTGTGGATGCTGGGATGGCATGTAGTTGCTTCTCCACTGACTCTCTGAGCTCAGTGTGCAGCCTGAAAACAGTGGGAGTTTAAAAGGTCATTTTAAATATAGTTGCTCCAGTATGAACTAGAAATTTAATTAAATTGTGTTGGGTATCATCTATTTTTGATTATCAACAAGGTAATAAGAGCCTGCCTCGCAAACGTCATAATCAGTTTCTGTTTTTGGGTGGTGATTTTAATTAACATATAGTCAAGTGGAAGGTCACTTACAAATTAACATGACCTTTGTCAAGACTAAAAGACCTTATTTTCCTCTCTGGCGCATACTGTTACAATATAACATATACCTATCTTCTAGGGATGGGACGATTCACTGAAGTCACGATTCGATTCAGTTTTCGATTTTGTAGCCACGATTTTCAATTTGTTCGATTTGTTAGTTATCTATATCAACTTTTTTTTCTTAAGACACAAGATAAACCATAATACATGACATTTAAAACAGAGCCACTGTGTTAGAGCTTAGAACTAGTGTTTTTTGTCAGCATTCAAACAGTAAACAGTCATATCTAGTGTCAACATACACAACATAATAAAACACATTCAGTCAGGTCTTGCACAAGTTCACACTTCGTTTCTTCAACATTGTGACTACTTTTGTATTATTGTGTGTATTATACAAATACAGAGTGTGTATCTAAGTCAGTAGCTGCATGAAAAAACTGATCGATTCTGGCCTTACGATTCGATTTCTGCTAACTTCGATCGATTTTCGATATTTTCGATCGATTTTCCATCCTATATCTTCCAAATACATTTTATATTTTCCCCCACATTGTTGTAGGTTAAAAAAACAGATTAAATAAATAATAATAATAATAATAATAATAATAATAATAATAATAATAATAATAATAAATACTACTACTACTACTAATAATAATATTAATAATATTCATGAAAAAAGGTTTTTACAGTGACAAATCAATGACTGACAAGATTTGACATGACTTGCCAATTAGAATTTGAAGTTTCGACTGTTTCACACTACTGTGACCTGAGTTCCAGTGCTTTAAATTTTAAGTAGGCATTTTTACAAGAAACAAAATAAAATAAAGAAAGAAAACAAGTATTGCAAGTGAACAGGTTAGTTAATGTTGTTATTTTAACTTTATTAATAACATGCAACTTAGATTAACAATAGCCCTGTGAAATAAACACCACCTTTAACAAAAAGATATATTTTTTCCTTCATGATATAGAGAACATTATAATTGCACAATTAAATATCTACCTGTAACTTGCAGTGAACTTTGTGTCAATTAAATACTAAATTTAAATGAGAATGAGGATTCCACTTAGGGAAACATGGAGGGATAAGAAACAGGCACTATTGTGCAAAGGGTCTACTGTATTAAGGTAAAAGGCCTGACAGATGTATACCTTTCATTTTCCTTGACAACTCTGTCCAGCTTGACTTTCACCTCTGTCATTTGTCCCTGTTTACATAAAACAAAAAATATATATGATTGAATAAAATAATTAAAAGATATTTATCACATTTTGGTGTGTAGGCTACTGTATATATAAAATAGTCACCTGGTATTTCTGTAGCTGGTCAGTCATTTCTTCTATATGACGATCATATTCATCAATCAAGGGAGCCATTATACTGCAAAGATTAACATTGTATGTGGAGTATATAAAGAACACAAAAACATGGCCCACTGTGCATGGTCTAATAAATTCAAAGCCAAACCTTCTATCAGCAATCCAGGGAGTTGTAGGTTGTGCTTCTGCTTCTACCTAAACACAGATGATTTTAGACAGATGATTCTCTTACTTGAGATGAACAACTTGCCATATATTCAAGGATGGTCTTCCATCCACGATTATTATACCTGTGATGAGACTTGAGAGTTATGCCCATGCTGATATTGGCTCAGGGCATAATTTAATCTCTGGACTGAACACAAAAAGAAATAGTATTTAGTACTCTTCTAACAATACAAGTTTACGTTTCATTAATTGATTGCCCCTTTTCCACTTATCTCCCTGCTAAATCACAGTGTTCGAGGCTATAACATATCTATGGTTAAACTAATGTTTCTAGACAGACAGAATAGGTTGTTGAAAATTCCTACCTTGGTCCCTCAAAAAATGTATTTCTGCTTCCATGTTTTTACTCTGATCGTCGTCTTCTTCTCTATATATTAGCGTTATATATTTTTACAGTCGACTTGGTAACTGTGCTCTGTGCGTAAGCTTGTGGGGATAAACCTATGGTTACCAAACATTAGCTTACAAACTAGCTTTAGCTGATAAACTCGCAATCAAGCTCAGCTTTGGGTCAAATAAAGCCATTGGGTTCAAATAAAACCGTAGTCACCCGTTAAAGTATTAAAAAAGCATTTAAAAATCATCTCTTTAAATATTTGTTGCTAAATGCAAGATATAAGCAAATTGCAAAATATTAAATCCCCAGTGTCGGCGCCGCCTATTTTGAAGAAAGATACAAAAAAACAACCAATCAGCGAGTAGTAATGGTGCAACACTAAAACCGCTCCGGATGGAACAGTGCAGAAGAAGAAGCGTTCCAATAATCACTCATTAGTTCGTCTACTTTCGTTTCTAGTAAGCAATGAGGTATTTATATGGTTATTCAATTCAAATGTATATGGTTATTCAATTCAGTTATTTTGAATGTTAATGTTACTCGTAAATGGTGTTACTAATGCGAAGAGTGGAAGACAACAAAAGTCAACAAACACTGTACAATGTACAATGTAGAATGCAAAAATAGCAGGGTCGTGTGTGCCTTTGAAGTGTTTGGAAGTGATATCCATACGATCAAACTAATCTTTATGACATTATTGAGTTACCCTATAATCTGATTACACAACACAAGATAAGCAAGATTGAGAGACTATTCAACTCAGAATAGGATCAAACAAGCTGTAGTTTGAGACAAGACACCATGGAACTAGTTCGTGGATTGCAGTTTTTGATCTTTTATATCTTTCTGCAACTTTCAGAATCTTTGTAAGTAACATTTTCTGACTCAGTTGGTACCACAATACAACATGTTTAATCTTTTTTGCAGTGCCCTAAACCATCTGCAGTTTGCTATTGAGCACACCTGGGACAGTAATCCTGTGGACCATGAGCCGATCAAGGTTACCTTCTCACCTGGAGAGGGTGGACTGAAGATGCAAGTATTTGGTCCCTTTTTTAATGACCCTGCATCCCCTCCTGGACCCCTGGACATGCCTTTCCTGGTCTCTGGGATTATGAAGGTAAGAATCAACAGAAACAAAGTTATTACAAAATAATAATAATAATAATAATAATAATAATAATAATAATAATTAATAATAATAATAATAATAATAAATGTGTAGCTCTAGTTCAGATTAAGAACATCAAAATATTACTAGAACCTGGCTACTGTAGGACAACTAGTCCTTACTCATGTTTTTGCAAAGTTAGTTTAATCGATATTCCATAAAAAAAACATGAGTCTATTTGTGACACTAAATCTTAATAACAAATCCATCAGCATTATTAAGTGACAAAGCAATTACCTCATAATGAAGATGAGTAATAACAGCAGAGTCTAATTAACCTAAACTAAGTTGAATATCTGGCCTCATTATGATTAATTTTTAAGGAGAGCAATCCTATTACTATGCTCTAGGTAGATATGAAACAGCTACAAAGTTCCATTATGTAGTCATTCACATCACATGTATGTATGCATGTGTGTATGCAAGTATGTATGTATGTATGTATGTATGTGGTATTGATCATATTGTATGCACACTCAATCTGAGACCTGCCTTTCTTATAGGGACAAAAAGCAGGTCCTCATAGACCTTTTCCCACCGTAGGAACTTTTTTCAGCCCCTAGTACTTTTTATTAGTTCCAGTTCCCATTTTAGGCTAGTTTACACAGAGCATGGACTGGGGACTGAGGCCACACTGTAGGAACTTTTTAACTCTTGATCTGGGGCAGGTACTTTCCAGTCAGACCAGGAACTTTTTGGTGACACAAGCACATTTACAACACTAACTTTGTTTGGAAACATGCTACTATACTATTATTATCATTATTACTATTATTATTTTTATACAATCTTATATTAGATAAACTTTTCTTATCTTTAAGAAAAATTATTTAAAAGTAATTTCCAAAATATATGTATTTATTTTTTTAAATTGTAACCTAACTATTACTTGGAATAGGTGGGTTTCAGATGACATCACAACCTTCTGCAGGCCAATGTAATTTCAATGAGGTGGAGGGCAGCTAAAAAAAATATTGTTTAAATGCAATTTATTTTTGTAATACAAATGAGTATTGGGTCTAGTCATTATAGAAATAATCGCTTTTTAAATTAGCTAAATATTTTTTGAATTATTCCACGACAAAGTCCAATGTTATTAATAGGAAAAAGTGCCTCTTGCCCTCCACCTGACTGATAACTGCCAAGAATTCTAGAATGTGAAACCTACCTATTACAGTGAATAATTTAGTTTTATTGTTAGTTTCAGTGATGCTTTCAGGTTTGGCAGATCATTGTTTTATGTGAAATCGAAAGAGACAACATTTATTGTCCTGACACCACTAAATTACTTATTAAATATTCCTGTAGAGACACTATACAATGTTAATTTAAGCCAGTTAGACCCACTTTCAGAAATTGTTGCTGTGTGAACACAGGATAGTTCTTCTGAGTAAACAAGAGCTAGAAGAATGTTGGGACAGTTCTTGGTACTTTAATGTGCAAAAATGTCTCATGATGTAAATTGTTCATTATGAGATCAGCAATGTGGTTTTAAGTTCAAATAAGGATAAGGTTAGTATTAGGGTGAGGGTTAGGTTAAGCTTAGGCAAGTAGTCACTAATGTTAATTTTAGGGTCCATGAAATTAATGTAACTCAATGCGTGAATGTTTGTATGTATGTATGTATGTATGACTTGTTTTTGCATCTTTGTGAGAATCGTTTTGAGTTTTTAACCAAAATAAACATTTTTGGGAAGTGATGACATTTTGGCCGGTCCTCACTTTGCGAAGGGCCTGTTTGAGGGTCAAGGTGTGGTTAAATTAGAGTTAGAATTGGGTTAAGGTTAGGATTAGGCTTTGCCTGACCAGCCAGTCCTACATGCTTTGACAGACTTTACAAACCGTGAGGGTCTGGGAGCAGAGCGCAGAGGATCAATTTCGTAGGCGGCCTTTCCGAGCGCTGAGTCAACCAATAACAGAAAACCCGGAAATTCCACCAAAACAGCGACACGATGTTTTCGTAAACATGTAGCGCGAGGATTTTTTCAGTCTGAAGCCCCTCAACACGGTTTGCTGCTCAGGTTTTAAGGAATTGATACATTCATTGTTCAAAACCAAAGCAAGAGCCGAATTAGCTACATTCGCCTTCTTGAATGTTTTGAAATGGGGCTTGCAAGCAACTTCCGATTTTCAGTGTCACGTGACATAATCGCCGTGCTTGATTGGATCGTCTTAACTTTGGGAGACGACTTTATTGGCTAACCGTCAGGTCCCAGACCCTTCTGCATTCAAACAGAATGTAGGAGGGGCTGGCTGGTCAGGCAAATTAGGGCTAGGGCTGGGGGTTAGTTTGGATGGTTACGGTTAGGGTAAGGGGTATGTATGTATGTATGTAAGTATGTAACAAACGTACTTTATTTGTTTTTATTTATTTATTTATTAGAAGTTACATTTAACATTTTTGTTATTTTTGTAGTTGTAGAATCATTTTTTTTAGACAGCACTACAGAAAACTACCTTGAGGTGGAAGTGTGTCCGTAAGTACTTTTATGTAGTAAGTAGTTTTATCACAGTTACGTTTATTCTGAGTAAAGTAAACACATTTTTCCTCTTAGACATGGACAACACCTCATACTCTTACTATCGGGTGTCGGGCAGGCATTTGTGGTAAGCAGGAAATGATTTACCTCTACCAGTACCACTTTACAATGATGTAATATTTTTACATTATTAGAAATTATTTTTTTTCCCTTCAGCAACAACTTCCTATGGTGTTTACTGCCACAGTCACTGAGAACAGATGGATAGGAGAAGCTCTGATTCCCTGGGGTTACTTTCCTCCTAATATTAATAAAATGAACTCTTATGCCATCCATGGATCTGATGAAAAGCGGACTTATGAAGCTCTTTACTCAATTCCTAAGGAGGAAATTGCAGAAGGTCAACAGCCAAACTTGTGAGTATTTTATTTGTTAAATTTACTTTACTTATAAAACAATGCATATAATATAATCTGCTACCATAGTTTCCACAGTTAATACTGAATTGAGACTTACAGATTTCTTTTTAATTGGTGACTATTTAAGTAGTAATAGTAATTAGTATGGTACTCCCGTTTGACTTAGTGACAAGAAATTAGGATTTAATCAGTCTGATTAGCAAACTTGGTCAGAGGCTCATCAAAACTACACTTCAAAATCAATGCCAAAATGCTATTTGTATAAGGTTGATTGGGTATGGACCGCAAATAGACAGATAGTTAAATACATTAAAAAGGCATCCATAGTAACCCATAGTATTTTGTTTCTAAACCTTGTGTAAATAACTGTTTCATATGTACAACTCTCTTATAGTCACCTGCTGCAGTATTTCCAAGATTTCACACTGCAGAGCATCATGGGAGCTGACTGGGTGCAACCTGAGTCCGAGCTTTGGAAAGGAAAACCATAAAGTTTATGTATTTACCAAATTCAGACGTCATCAGGGCAGTAATAAAAACATCTTCTGACAATGAACAGAAAGCTATCAGTCACTACTAGTAAATGATCACATAGTTATAGCTTCTTAACGAAAAGCAATAAACTTCAAAGGCAGAATGCAGACAAGCTCTTAAGATATTTTGTATGACCTTAAATTGCTTTGACAGAGTGTGACCTGCAGCTGAAAAAAAAACAGCAGACATGCAAGAAATTTTGCACTCTTCTTTATGTCAGTATATGGCACACAACTGTGGTTAAATATCTGAATTGTTAAATAGGATGCAAGTCATAACACTCCAATGAGGTGAAAGATTTATTGTTGCAATATACTTTGCAGTTAACCATTAAAGGTAGCGTAGCTGATTTTCATACTTTAAACACAATTTAGGGTTTGAATCTGACAACATACTCACATCAATCCTGCAACACATATAATCAATATGTATTTATTTTGGTTGTATTTACGGCTTTAAACATGTTTTTACAAACAACAAATTGAAACTGGAGAGACCACCCAAGCACAGCCAATCAGAGCGCTGCATTCTGCTCCTGACTAGAACTAAATTTCTTTATTATTCAATTCTAAACGTTCACATTACAAAATGCTGCATTTATCATCAACTTTTTGGTGGAAAACACACAGTTTACAAATGTACAGCTAAAAAAATGTGTTACCCCAACTGTAACATGAAAATAGTACAAAATAATTATATGTAAATCCATAATGTTTGTGACAACTAACAAGTGTCAGAATGTCATCTTAGCATTATCATGCAACCTCTTGTCTTTTTAATTGGGAAAATTGATCATTGCATATATTGATTTACATGTTTTCACATTACAATGATAGTTTAAAATATGCCACAGTTTTTATGTACATACTGGTTTGAGCAAATAAATATTTTGAATTCACAACCATGTCTATCTTTTGTTTGTTCAAGAAGGAGCAACATTTTTTTTCATAGTTTTCTTTATAGAGCTTTGGTAACTCACTGTTGGTTAATAGCTATATATACTGTATATACACACACATACTCTCTGTATCTATAAAAACATCACAGAAAGCATAGTCCTAAAACATCTGAGATAGTGTTCTAATCCCCTTCCTTTTTCAGAACTTTTTCAGCAGCCTGTCCATGTCATTGCCCTTTGGAGACTCCATTTTCATCTTGTGCTCCTGGATCCCTCCTCTGACCTGAAGACCAAAGAGCAGGTGATTAATTCTCATGTTGTATGTGTTTCGCTGTGGCAGCCTAAAATCCCATATTGAGCCTTATCAGTTTTAATTGGTGTTCGCCACTTTGAAATGCATAAACCAGGGGAGTGTACTACTTTAAGCCCTGTCCCAAAGATCACCTGTGGAGCCAATGCAATACACTCACAGTCCACAGCAATAATTTTCTTTTGCAAATTAACTGCTGACCTAAATAGATTAAGAAGATAGATAGCAATAGCATAGGCTGTCAAAAATAATATTCATAACTTCAGTAAGCCTGGCCACCTGTGCACAGTGGTGTGGCGTGTGTCCCCACCAGCTCCCTCTAATTAGTGTGAAAAGATGAGAGAAAAGTGCAGTACAGGTATCAGGCTCCAAAACCCCAGCAGACAAGCAGACACAAGAGCCTGTCTTAGCCCTCTGAAAGCAGACCAGCCGCCTCTAAAACATTCAACAGCGGCTTAAGGGTGATTCAGGGTGTCAGACAAAAACTTTCTGCTAATCACCCCACGCACAGTTCCTCTATTTTTTTCCTGGGTCTGATTTTCTTTAAGTTTAAAAAGTGTTTGAGGGTATGATCGAGGGTAAAGCTGTGATGAAAAATAGAACGACCGCGATAAAAGAGGGATGTCAGAGCATGAAAAGAGATTGAAAAAATGGTAATAACTTTACCCGCGATCAGTCGTGGAGATCCAAATGATAGACCGACACTGGCGCTAATGAGGTATAATTTGCGGCATTGAGAGCTCAAGATACTAATTTACACAGATGTTCTTATGCAAAAATAGTTTTACTTTAGAAGTTTAACTGCACATAGAGGTGGGAAACTTCTCACAATTCTGTAAATGTTTTATTTTATTGTAATAATTAATTCATTATTTATAGTTTTTGAAGATATGGAAAAAAAATTGTAGAAAAAATACAAAAAACTTGTTGAAAACAATAAAAAAAAACTCCCACTTCAGTTCTTTTGGGAATTATTTTACTGATGTTTCCCATTTGCCTGATATTTAAACCTCAAATAATAAGCTTTTCAACATATTTAGCACATTCTGAGAGAGACTGAATTCATTTACTGTAATATGGCTGTAATTTCTCCATGAGATCTAAAAAAATAAATATTGTATGCAATAGTAAAATAAGAAAACATCGCTTGAAAACATTCTGAAGCTGTAGATTATCATTATCATTGCTCAGTTCAGAGCATGTGTTAAAAATCTAATAATATTGATTTCTGTACATACATTGTGACGACTCTCTATACATCTGACCACGATCTAGAAGTTACATACTGTAGTACTTCTTCAACTGCGCACAAGCAAACACTTACTTCATAAAGAAAACAAAAAGAAAAGAAAACACACTTTATTAGGAATTAATTAAAGAGCCAAAGTATTTGTCAATGTTTTATCAAGGTTAATTAAAGGTAGTTTTTATATTAACAGAGATTTAATACCATTAATACAAAGGGCAATAAGAATATTCCAATACATTGCATATTGTTTACAATGCATGTTTTGGAATAAATAAAATGAAAATAACATGGAAATTTACATCAGTAACTAGAACCATTAAATGTTATGTGTTATAATGGATTTATGTTAATAGATTTTAACAACATTCATTTAGCTGTCTTCTATAGATATTACTAAATACAGTATTATCGCTTCTAATGTTGTGATTTATTGAAACAAATGCCTCATGTCTTCGCACATGACATGAAGTTGGAGAGTACATACTGTGATACAAGGACCACTTGGACAGATGGTAAGTCCTATCAGTGCTCTCTTCACAAGGTTAAAGCAGCCGAAACAAATGACAGTAAGCTATTGTGTCAGACTACAGCCGAGGTAAGTAACGAGGAAGCTCCACAACGATTCCCCACGCGATCGCTGATTAATTTTACCTAATTACTGTCCGACAAGTCGATCATTACCGGGAGAACTGCAGGGGTTAAGGCTGGAGGCTGCAAAACATCTGTGCCCAGACGCCTCAGCAGAGCGCGTCATGACACAGGCAGGACTAATTGCAGATGAAGCCAAACGATGGTGCATGCAGGAGGCAGCGGTGGTGAGACGACTGTGGGATGAAGCTGTGGATAGAGATGGAATTAAAGTGAATACATGGGGCAGTAATGAGGGTCATGCCAAGTTTTGTTCTCAGCAGTAACAGTACAAGCTGAGAAGAAATCTGGTTTTCACTTACATCACCATTCATTTAATTGGACAAAATTTCCCAGTGAGAGTGAGATTGACTTAACTCCACAGTGGTGTTGACTTCTAATTTTTTATGTTTTATGCATTTTACAAACCTGCTTATTGATTGTGAAGAGTTGAAGGTGTTGCTTCTGTGCTGTTAGATAGACTTTGATGGTTAAATTTAGCACTAGCTTAAACATCAGTCTTATTTTAGTTTTGGATCACATGATTATTTTGTGTGATTTGAGTCGTTAGTGTTTTTTACAGTGTCTCATTTGGCAAGATTTTAACTCGCTTCTCCATTTACTTAAATATGTTTTGCTTGCAATAGATCTGCACAATTAATCTAAATTAAATTAAAATTATCATATTGCAAAAGCTGCAATTTTTGATTTATCTTGGGCTGTTAGTCGACCTTATTGGTTGACAAAGAAATGTTCTGTCGACTGACTAATCAAAGGGGGGCGTGGCTAAAAAGAAAAAAAGTATTTTTCTGATTTTACTATTAATTTCACCCAAACTGAGCTCTAAAAGAATACAAATACAAAGACCTCATTCAAAAACCTGCAGTTTGTACAGAAAATGAAAAAGATTCACTGTATTTGAATGTAAAAAGGCCGATTAAATCAATGATTTGATCCTAAATCTTCAACAAATACAATACTTTTTGTTGTCACTCAATATAAATCTTCAAATTCAAATTAAAAGAATTAGGCGACTAAATGACTAATCGACTAGAAGTATCACCATTTTCTTTACAAACAACAAAAACAATCTGTATTTTTGTAGATAATTTGTACAAACAAGCATGTTTTAAATAGCTTAGTTAGTTTGTAAACATACTGTATTTCATTTTGTGTATTCTAATTAAAATGTGAACTATAAACAATCGCTGAAAAATTACAGTTAGATATTTTCCCCAAATTGGGCACCTTTAGCTTGCATATGTTATAGAGACTGAAATAGATTCAAGTCAAATCATCACTTATTTAGTTGTGGTTTTAAATGTTTACAAAATCAGATTTTGAACAAAGAGAATCTGTTGTTTTCTGTAATTAAAAAGCTTCGAAAGTGCATTACTAAATAATAATAAAAAAAAAAATTTCATTTTATTTTATTTTTTTTTATTTTCTTCCGACATTGACCAGCTATAGCATTGTCATATTCATTAGAGACGTAGTGCATTATCAGCTCATAGCCTTTATTACACAGACATGTTAACATTTCAAAACCTGTCCATTTCAATTTCACACATGGACCTGGAAGCAAATTATTCATCAAAACACTACTAATATACACATTAATATTGCATGAGTTATTATATTAAACACTTTGTTTGCTCACAAACACAATGCAATGTATGCACGCCTATTTGGATACACACTTTGAGAGAAAAAAACATTAAAGTATTGTGAGTCATGCATAAACATTAGGAACAAATGATATCGGTAAGAAAGGAAAAGAAAAGTAAATTAAGCTTGCTTTGTTATCAACACTGAATATAAATCATTGGGTGTTTTTCTAATTGATTCCATTACGGTCCCACCTGCCTTCCGTCGACTCTCTCATCCATCCGTGTATTGTTTATCTTCATTTGGCGCAAGATAGATGAAAAGCTTGTTATTGAGCCCAAAGCCTGTTGGATTTAATCTTTTTTTACCAACACATTAATTGCCAATTAAAAGTAGCAGGCTATTATTATTGCAGAATATTTAGACACATGCAAAATAATTAATACATCAAATAAATTAAACTTTATAACAATTAAAGTTTAGATCACTAGTGGTTTATCATTAGCGGCAAAACTTTGTCCCCCAAGGTATTTGTGTGCAGCCATAGAAGTTTTATGTGGGTACAATAATTGGCAATTAGATCAGGCATGCAAACAGAACGCTTAGTCATGTCCAGAATAAATACATACACACAAATACATGATGAATAATTCTTTTGCAGAGCAGAACAAAAATCAAACTAAACAAATAAAGCGTCTAAACTTCATTCTACGACAAACTAATTTAGAAACTTTTTGCCTGGGAGACACAAAATTGTCTTTGTTTCCAATAGCAAATAATAGACCCTCGAGGTAATTAATGTGCAGCCTAGATATTAGTCGCTGGTAAGTGAGCAAGTTCGCTAAGTCTTAATTGGGAAATAAATCTTCTAGTAGCCATGGCAACGGCCACTGTAACGTGGTAATGGTGAACTGAGAGTGTTGTGATTGTGTTACTTACGGTATGTGTTCCCACTCATGCATGTGTGTTTTTACCTCCTCAAGCTCATTACCAGGGCCTTGTTAGTACAAAAGCTGCTGTGTACGCTAGGCTACATGCTTGTTCTGTTTCATTCCATTAGGTCTTGTCTCATCTGCAGTTAGAATGGACCTTACACTTTTGCAAAGACTTACAGTAACAATATGCAGTGTTAAAAACTTTTCATTCTCACCTATGCACAGAAATAGGTGCCATTTTTACTTTCTTAAATGTTTAATTTTGAAATGTTTTTGGTGCTGTTAACTATTTTACTTAATATGTGCATTCTGAGCCTTCTAATTAACATTTTTTCTCAATGTTAGAGTTAACGTCACAGAACAGCGAACATCAACAACCAGTCTTGGGAAGTAACTAAATACTTGTAGTGAGAACATATTCACAATACTCCTTTAGAGTAACTGTCTTTAGTTCTGATTACTTTTTCATTAAGAGGTATTCCAAAGTCTCTTTTAGAAATCTTGAACAAGCAGTTTTAATGGTGAGTGTGATATTTCCTTAACTAATTAATGATATATGTTTTCTCTATAAACAGTGATAAAACAAACTGTGAATGAAAAATTAAAAACTGTTTAATCTGGCGTCCTGTTTTTACACTATAAATATGGCCTAATACATTTCAGCATAAAGGTATTCTAAGTATTCAAGTAGTCAGATTTAGTTATGGAATATATTACAAAATATACAAACACTTGTGTGCATCCTTCTGTACTTGGGTAAAATTTTAAGTTATTTAAACAAACAAACAAACAAACAGACAGATAGACAAACAAAAAGCTGTTAGTTGTTTTTAGATTATACAAACAGATGTGTATGAGAAGCAATAGAAAGAATATCGAGCAGCAAGCCTCATTCAGTCCCAGTATAATGCAGCCTGCTCATATTAGTCTAGTCTGAATCAGAATCAATATCTGAAAAAAAAAAGTTTCATTGCAATTGTCAGTGAAACCAAGTGGCAAGTGTATTATTTAGTGAGGCTAAGGAGAAGGAATTAGGACATGTTTGCTAATCAAGAACTGTGTTTAAGATGAAAAAAGGCCAGGCCTAATGTTGTGATCTATTAATAAATCTGATATGACATTGCAATCTTTTTTCAAATCAGGCTCAGTGGCCACTTCATTGGTGCTGCCCCTTTGCAGACTAGAAAACTATGCAAAAAAAAAAAACTGCTTAGCACAAAGAATTTTATTTTATTTTTTTCAGAAATTCTTACCTGTTTCACAAATAAGCTTTTTTTTCCTGTTTCAAAAGTCTTCTGTATAAAACAGCTTTTTAAGCTTTAGCTTTGGCTAACACTGCTCACTCTATGAACTCATGCTCTGATTTGTCATTTAGTCAACCCCGAACTTTGGGCTCCGTTCAGTAAAGTGCTTTCCACATTTGATCACTGGGGCTTGGAGCTACTGTCTTCTGTGTCCTTGTCTTTGAATAACGTAAATCTAGACTTAGTATTTCAAAGAACTGAAGAAGGTAGGATCTTTTAAGACATTTGATTGCATGACGAAAAACCCTTGGCACGTGCCTGTAATACCTGCCCTCAAAAATGTGCTTGAAAGTATTAGCTAAATCAAACCTATGATATATTGCCTCATGTTCTGACAAGAAATAAATTGAACTTGGTGTGTCTTCTGGCAAAACCAAAAAGGCAGTCTTTATCCTCATTAAATACTTGATTTCTTTCCAGCAGCTCTGTGTTTGGCATAGTTAAAATTTCAACACTAATCACCCTAAAAGGGTGTTTATAAGCAAGTCCTCATTTTCACCTAATCTAAATAGTCTTTCTCTACAACTTTTTTCTTTCCTCCTCTGCCTTCCAGCATCTCTATGAAATGGATAGAGGCAGAAAGAGCATTAGCCTAGAGATGAATGGATAGACTGGCCTAACGCAATCTGGCCCACTTCAGTCGACAATTTAATATGGACTCCCCCTCTGTGCGCTTACCTCTCCGGGGAATGGTACTAAATCTCACTTTGACTTGATCACATTGACTATGATAGATGCCTGTATGACTGATCAGAAAAGCACTGTTTGTATGCATGTGCATGTGTGTGTATGGGGAGTGATGGATACGGGAGACAATGCGCAGACAGGTACGCTGGAAGAGCTCAAGCTGATAATTACAGTATTTATCTGGGTTAGGTGTCATGGCCGCCCTGCACCACATTATAAACAGATCAGAGGATGACAGATCTTCCAGAGCATTCATTGTGCCAAACCAAAACAAATGCAGCCGATGGAAAAGAAAAACATTGTTAAATGGATTTGAAAGGAATATTCTTTACACTTAAAAGTTTTGTAAATGTCTAGGCTTCTTAGTTGCTCAAGATAATTGTAGCTTCCAATGTAGGTCACAACAATTTGAACGTGGTTGGAAATGATAAAACAATGGCTTCTTCTTTTGGATGAAAATGTTTATGTTTTTTTCTGCAGAGTAGATACTTTTTCACGTCAAAGCAGTAAAACATACTAGGTAATAATTCAGAAAACTGCATTTTTTTTAAATAAAAAATAACATAAATTAATAAATAAAGTTCAGACAAAAAAAAAAAAAATGTGGTGGAAATTGTTTTGATCAAGTCAAATGCAGAGAACAAAATTCCCAGTGGTCACAATTTTTATGTGCAGTATGTATTCTGATCTGATGGTTAGTGGTTCAAATCCATATTGACATAAACAGCCTTGGCAAAGTAATCAGATCCACTGATCCACAAGTGATTCAGTAACTACTCTCTCAAGACAAGACAAACTTGTGTTTGTGTGAAGGTCAGGTTGGCATTTTTCCCCATGAGATCAATCTGATGTTTTCTGTTAGCATTAGACACATTATCTTTCTATATGGGCAAACAATATTGAATTTACCAGTCTGTCTATCTGGAATAAATATTATTTACATTTACATTAACTTTACATTAACCTTTAACTTCTACATTGTTCATACAGTTATTTGTTTTCCACTGAATATTAAGTAACCTTTGTTTGACTATGTGAATTCAGATTTGCATTCTATTGAATGACATTTTCTTTTAAATTCGGGACATTACAAACTTTTCTAGTGCATTTCAGCCCTAGAAGCACTTCATGCTATTTCATCGGTACTTATGTGCATGACAGACATCAATTCATAGCTGTAATTTTGTGCAATTTGAGCACATTTTGATGTTTAAGCCTCATAAATTCAGCCGAATCCTACAAAAAAGTAAGAGGCTCTAAAGAGTTTATGTGTATGAATAGCTGCAGACGTCCAGGAGACAAGCAACCTCTTATTAAGAGCCGAGATAAGGGTCAAATCAATGGTTTGAAAGTCACTGGATGAGCACAGCACAGTCATTAATCTTCACTGACCCAATTTATTCTATTCTTCAGCACTTCGGCAAATCATTCAACGCAATCAGGCCATTTCTTAGGACAGCCCGGCTTAAACGGCTGCTTGTTTGGAGGGAATCATTAACCTCAGCACAAGCACAGAGCCTCGCTGATGACCAATTACAAAATGGACGTAGAAAGGTATGAGTTATATATAATTCATTTTGTGCGTTTGATGTAATGCTTCAACACCTGCTTAACACTGTAAAATATTATGAGACTTAAGTTTCCATGCATTTTGTGTTAAGATTTGTTTTCTTTAAATATAGCTGGCATAATAAAGTTTAATGTTGGTTGAAAGTGTCTCGTTGAAAGATACAACAACAATTTGAACTGTGCCAGAGTGACATCAAGTGTAACGTAGCCAAAGAAGAGATGTGACTAATACTAAGCATGGGTTATATTGTGGAATCTTGGTTCGCAGTCTGTGCCCTCTCTTTGCATGTGTCTGCAGCCAGTGTCTCAACCAAACAGTAACCAAAAATGCACAAAAGAAAAATGCAACATTGATCTCAATTTTTCTTTCCTTTCCAAACTTTTCCAAGTGAAAAGTCTAGCAAAGGTCTCACAAAAAGTGTGTTTTTATTCTACAACATGCAGATACCTTATCATGAGCATGTTGCTTCCCCTTTTTGTGTGTCTACATGGCATCAAAGAAAAACACTATTTTCTTTGGAGTCAACAGCCAAGTTCAGGTTTGAAAATACAAAAATGGGTTTAGGTTTTACATCTGGGGCTTGGAGTTGGTTAAGATTAGGCACTTCGGCAAAATTCATAAATAACAACACACCTTTACATTCACTATAAAAATGAACTTTGTATGGCATAGGAATTTAAATGTGCATGGTATATTCCCATTTCTGAGTATAGTATTGAGTAGTTGTGTTTTATTTTTATTTTTTTATTCAGGTGCCTTTAACTACCTTGCACTTACAAACGCGGTTCAACTTGAGCTAGCTTCCAAAAGTTGTGAAAAACACTCCCAAGCACACAAATTATTATTATTAGATGATGATGATGATGATGATGATGATTATGATGAAAGAAAATATCACTTGGGCAACAGTTTTGATACTTTTGAAACTTTCTGATATTTTCATTAATGACTGTGTGAACAATCATTTACGCCAACTTACACCAACACAAAACGTGTATTGAGTGGCAAAAAAAATGCAGTGAACACCTGGTTTTAACTTAAATAGTAATTGTGGATGATTCAGCAAGAAAAAAAAATCAGCTTGAACTAACATAGTTGGGATTTGGAGTTAATTGAGGTTGCAACAGTCTTATCAGTTTTTGCTTGGCATCACATTTGACGGACAGCCTGATGAAGCCTTTATCAGTGAGATATAAAATAGGCACTGAAGTGAGAATGAAGAGCGAATGAGGATGTGCCAAACAGTGAAACACAAAAGTAAATCTAACAGAGAATAAAAAAAGTGGATATGTTCATTTGTGCAGCCTCAGATCATGAAAGCAATCTGGTATAAAAATCAGCAACAATCTGAATGAAAAGCAAACCATCTGCTTTTGGTTGCCTTTGTAAATCCCTTATTATCCCTCATTCAACATCTTTGCAATAAAATAAGGCCCAGCAACTATAAACATTTTGGATTTGTTTTATTATAGCTTTCATGTATTCCCTTTTCAATAAATTGTTTGAGACTCCCCTTTCAACCTTCTAACTTTATATTATTCTGTACCACGTCTTTGTATATCTCTGCTGCTTTCCTTTCCCCATGCACTTTCCTTGTACTGTTGCAATCAATTCAGATCACATCTCGATATCAAAGATGCCAACCCTCCAGGAGGCCCTACTTTCATGTGATGAAACTTGCTTATAATCCTTTCAAAGCTGTAAAAGGCCCAGGCTGAATATTAACGCTTCACATTATTGACCTTCTACGCACACAAGGCCGCTTTGTCAGTTTTCAGCTCAGGGAAACGACTTACTGTTCTGGGGCAGCCATTTTGAATCAGTTTATATTAACATTTTCTCATAAGGTCAGCCTCCCAATTTTCAAAGCTCCTAAGTAAATATATTTATTTTGCATCAAGCTCAGCCAAGTTACATTATTATAGAGTCAATTGACATTTCAATATGTTCACCTTTAATATCATAATTCAGTCATAGACTGGAGTTGTGAAAAAGGACCAGTGGCAGAGCGGCTATTTCTCATCCCTCTGAGTGTAAATGTTGTGGCTTAAATCCTCAAAAAGGTTTGATTTTTTTGTGTGTGTGTGTGCAGTACCCATGTGATCATTCATAGTTGTTAGAAAAAGGGATAAATTACGATTCTCAAAAACCCACTTGGCAGATGTGGCTTTGACTTTTTTTTGTATTCAGATGGTAGTATGTGAACACTCAAACTGAACCTGGACAAGCATAACTGTGTGTAGCTGCGGCATACAAGAGTGTTACACAATGCCAATTATCAATGCTATAATTACCCTAAAAATGAACAAAAAAACAACAATGCCACCCAGGGTCAGCACTGTCCTCCTGATCCAAACATTGTACAGGATAAAGATAAAAATAGTCAACAATAATAAAAGGAAAAAGGCAAGGTGGCAATGGTTCCATGGAAATCCTGCTAGCTTTGACTAGGCAAAGAAAGCTTAGGTTAAATATTAAAAAAAAAAAAAACACATAAAACTACTACTACTACTACTACTACTACTACATATTAATAATAATAATAATAATAATAATAATAATAATAATAGTAGTAGTAATAACAATAAAGATATTCTCTCAGACAAAAGAGCAGCCTCAGGCCCTGTTAACCTATAATAGCTCTTGTGTTACTACTAGTGTTCCAACTCATGACATACGCACTGAGGAGCAAGGCTTCTGGCTGCGTCCCAGGAGCCCTACATGCAGAGGCGCTTGATGCTGAGCCTTTACACACTGCGGAGGAAGGTTTTTATATTAGTTTCTTTCTGTGTGGAGTTGGCATGTTTCTCCTAAATATATATATATATATATATATATGTATACATATATGAATAGAGACAGAGAAATAGACATTTCCCGAGCTCAATGAAAGGCATATACCAAATAATTGGTCCTATTTTGAGTGTATGATGTACGTTGCTGGCCTAGTTTTTTCTGTGGTGGTTGTAATGATATAATATTATTTATGCATATGAACAAAATCCTAATCTTGATCAACTCCAAGCCACAGACCTAAACTTATCATTTATTGTAACTTCAAACCTAAACTCGCCATTAAACACAAAGAAAATGCCCTTTATGGTTTCAACCAAAACACCTGTGTCTCACATTAAATAGTTTAAAATAGAGACGCCGTAAAATAAACAAATAATAAACATTTCCGTGAGACTGTGTTGTCCAAACACATGGCATAGGCCAGTTGTGTCCAAAACGTGCCTGACAAGTTTGACCATGGGATTTTCTTTTGGCTGTTGGCATTTTGCAAAGTGTATGTATTAGTTTGTCACCATTGCATCAACCTACCCCACCGAGCCTCAGGCACGCCAGTCAGCCACACTAGAACAGCTTGGCCACACGGCTCTTTCTGCACTAATTTCATTTGGAGAAGTAGCTGGATTTAATTTAGTTAAAACAAGCCCTGCGTGTGGCGCAATGGGTGAATAAGTGAGTGACTGAATAAGGATAAACCGCCACAGCTGCTCAGCTCATTTTCAGTATTACATGGCTAACGTGTCGGCGGCGGCTAATAGCTCATTCGGCGATCCAAATTAAAACACAATCACCTAATAGGAGTACAGGGAGAGAGGCGGCTCTAACAGGATTTATGAGAAAATGAAGTGTGATTGGATGTGAAGTTTGAATTAGAGAAGCAGTGCGATGTCAGGGTCTATGAAGGTGACTGACTGGAAAGGGGAGCAGCAGACTCTCCTAGGACCACAGCTCATCCAAAAGCTGCCCATCAAATTAGTGCCATAGGTCGTCTCAACACCGAGGCTTGGAAAACAACTCAATTATGTCATACTTCTAATGGCCTTGAATGGCCTTTAGTAACTCTTAACTGATGCAATATCAATGAAAATTGTCTTATTATAAGCAATCATTCATTTTGACTGCTTCTGTCAGTCACAGATATGGAAAGTTAAAGATTAGTATGTATGTCTCCTATATCCTCTGACTTCCAGCATGCAGTGATTCTTTTTGACACCATATGCTCTCCCAATGTCATTACTCACTTCCCATCAATATCACTGCAAACAAAAGGCAGTTTAGATGAAGTTCTGCAACCAATATGTCAATGTTATTCACAGAAACAAAGATGATCAACTGGTTATAGAGTAAAAGAAAAGCTGTGAGCAGCGCATCATGGATCTTCATGCGTAAAACAATAGTATACTCAGTCAGGTGCTCATTGGAGATAGTGGGTGAGAGTTTCTTTTACAAATAAAATAGAAAATGTCAAAATGATGGAAAAGGCCAAACAACTCCAAGGCACTCTTGACGATATATGCACCCTTAAGAATGCTCATCTGAGCAGAAATGCATTTTTAACTAATAGCCATTTACTAATATGGTTATAGAGTATTTTCACAGAGTTGGCAATGTCTCTGGGAGTGTTGTTCAGATAAATACATTTCTTGATCCCACGTCACCTAAATTCTCATGTGATTATACAATTATAATCATTACAAAAGCTAATTTGATCTTGCACTACTTCTCTTCTTCACTCATTGATTTGGCATAATGTGGTTATTTTAAACTCACTTACAGTTGTTGGTTTGCATTCTTGTGTCTTACTTGACTGACTAAATCACGTGCAATACATTACACCCAAACTCAGGGAGATAAAAGCATTGTGCAGTCTGTACATCTTTGCAACATTTTGAAGGTCTTTTTGATTGATCAGACAATAATTAACCATACAAATGTTTCCTTTTCTTACCCACCAATAGTCTCTTGGTCTGTAATTTTACCTTCACTGTTTTGTTCCTTTGGCTACAGCAGAACTGGCACCATAGACTAGTCAAAGGCACTGGACTATGGAGCTGCCAGTTGATAAAATGGTGCACTCGTGGCAAATAAAGACCTTTTAAGTTCTTGCCAGGCCATTTGTTTGGCCCTACAATCACCACTGCACTTTCACCTTCCCATTCCTGCCCAGAGCTTTTTCCACTGCCCACAATGCATCTCCTCTATTGTGCACCTGCAGTTGAGATCCATTTTGGCTGTTCCCTGTAATTTTTAAGGTGGATGCTTCTAGGTTAGAGCAATAGTAACAATTACAGAATGGAAAGAGGCGTTGAAGGAGGTATAAGGAGAGAAAAGGGGTGATAAGGAAAGAGGAATAAGGAGGTAATGTGGAAAGTGAGGTAATATATCATCTGCCACAGTTAATAAAATCCTGCAATGCCAAGGCCTAAGACGGGAAGGAAAGGTTAACTGGCGCTTCATATAAATGTACAGCAGCAACAAGCACAGGTGGAGAGATTAGAAGCAACACTCAGGGATACACAGGGATTGGGAGGGATGCGACAGAGAGTAATATTGCAAGATGGGCTCATAAAGAAACAGTAGGGAAGGAAAATGAGGGTTGGATGCACATTATGCAGAGTGTATATTGCATCAGTGGAGCAGAGGCTCAGATTCAGCAAAATATAAGTTCAAGAAAAATAACTAAGTATAAAACAATGTCATTAACATAATAAAGTACATGTTTTGTTGTTATACTTGTTATGTTCATTGAGCTCTATTTTATCGAAAAGGTTTAAAAGCCAAAACTACAAATTTTGCTTCCTCATCAAAGCACAACTGAGACAATATCGTTCCCATCTGAGCTTCAGAAAATACTGTTCTGAATGTCCCTGATTGAAGTAGATCTCTGAGATTTCTGTTTTAAGCTTGTAAATCATTCCATTCCTCTCATACCAGACGAAACTGAAATTTCTCTTTTCTTTGCAGTCAGCACTAACTCTCTGATGAAGGAAACACACATAACTGTCAAGTTTCAGTACTTACGATGATAAAGAGTGTGTTTTAAGGAACAATGCAAATAAAACATTATATTTATCTTTTAAATGAATAGAATTTAGACACGTGTAAACTATAAGAGATGTATGAGGATAATGAGCCTCAAAGTGCAACGTGTTCTCATGGATTGCGTAACATAGAACGCCATGACAAATTGCGTGTCATGACGACGCTCTCTGCCTGTTTTGGCGTGCAATTACACGCTTGTTTAACTTTAGGTCTAACTTTAGCTCTGAAGTTGCAAAAATGGGTAAGTTTAGGTCTGGGGCTTTGAGTTGGTTAAGGTCAGGATTAGGATTGTGTTAGCCTTCATGAATAATAACATGTCTTAGCATTCACCATTGAAATGAACTAGAACAGAAACGCGTCAAATGCACACGCAAAAAATAGAAAAAATAGAAGTCATATGACACGCTGTTTACAATAGTGTGGTATTGACATGCTTATCCATGAGAACAGGCTGAGTATTGTCGAAGGCATTCATTTCAGGGCGTAGCAGTAAAATTTATCAGGAAAATGTTGGCTTCAACCAAAACACAAGTGTTGAGGGTACCTACTAGTTATCGTAAAACACGCTAAGCCTCGGTACCGAATGCACACACTATCGGGTAGTAGTGTCTTTTTGTCACAGTTTGTTTACTTGTAGTAAATCTCAACTAACTGACTTCAACTTACTGACTTCAACTTTAATTTAGTTCGTCTAAGTTAATTACCCATTAACTCAAACTATAGGAAGGGGGATAATATATTATCAATGGTTCAGATTGCGCAACAGGAGATAAGATGACTTACCGTTTGGTGGTTCAGCCGAAGAAATAAAACTAGGTGTTCACACTTGGTTTATGGTATACCAGTGATGACACAATTTTATTACTTATAATCTTACAGTACAATAAAATAACAACTTTAATATTACACTCAAAGATAAATGTAATAGAACAAAGCGAGTATTAGGCTGTTACTATCAAATAGCACAGGCTAATCTCTATATGTTCTCTAATTTAGGTTTTTAACAGATCAAGTGCTGCGAACAGACGGACTTGTTCTGCTTAAACCAGATACAAAGTAAATTCAGTCAGTTATAAGTCATAACCCACCAGAGTACTTTAATAAGTAAAGTCTCGATAAAACTCCAGATGGCTTCCAGCAGTATAATTGCTTACGCAAAATCTCACTAGCTGCAACCAGTTAGCGAGCCCTAAGAAGGTCTGATTTGTGCCTCCAGCACACTCATATTTATACAACTAACTACGGAAGCCAATGCCCATATTAAGATGTTACTGCAAGCGCTTACAGGAAGCAGAGCAGGATATTCCTCTCACAGGAAACAGGTGTATCCTGTTACCATATTTGTTCAGACATCCGCTCATACAGCGTTATACACTTAATACATTGACATTTAATTAATATAATGACACAATAGAAAATAAAAAGGACTCATTTCAACTCATTACAATATGAAATTAATGCATCTCAGAGGTGGCCTCTGTGAATCGCTTACATCCCCCTCAGATGGCTCCTCAGATGCTACAATAGGCAGTCCGTCGGTATCAATGTTCTCGGCATTTTCAATTGCCCATTTCTCTATCATGCCAATCTTGAAAATCTCCCCAGGAAAGTCCTCCAAGTGAGCCTGTGGGTTGAACTCTGGTGTGTGAAATCGAAGAACAACGGTTTCTTCCTTCCTCATCTGTCTCCACTGGGGCTCCACTCTCAGAGGGCGCGGCTCTGGCGTGTGCAGTGGCTCTCCATTCCTCGAGCCCATTTAGGAGGAGGGGCTTCATCTTCTGAATGAAGGCGGACCCTCTTCAATGTTGTACTCATGGTGACACTGATGCACTTATGCCAGGCTCCTCAGGTGGTCCTGGATCCGATATTCCCACAGCATTTAAGACAGAAGGGCAGGCTTCGGCTGGCTGAGACCTAGATCTTTCCAGAACTCGTCATCATCCTCCATAGCGATCACTGCCCGGCAAACCTATCCCAATCTATGTCGTCACGAACACAGGTGTAAAGGCACCAATGGCACAGCGCCACTGTTGGGGAAAAGCTCCTCTACAGCAGCAGAACGATCTGCCTCTCTGGTCGAGACAGTGTCCAGCAAACTGCAAAGTTCAGGGGCTTCTGCTCGTAATTCCTGCGCAGTCATGATGTCGGTTGCCTTTGATGGGTCGTCAGCTGGATCTAAATCCTCATAGCCTAACATTGGCCTTCCTTCTGCTATTGCCGTTAATTGATCTAACCCTGATGACGTAGGATATGGTATGAACAACACTGTATCCATTAATGGAACAGGTGTCAGGCGGCGCTCCCTGATAATTACCTGGAGCGCCCCCCCCTTTCATTTTCATATTCTCATTCAGCAGTCGTTACTGTCTTTCTCTCCTTGCACGATGGTTTCCCTCCCGCTCTGCGCTCCTGCCGTCCTAAGGGATCTCAGCCGCCCTCCTCGTAATCTTTCGGACCTTCCTCCTATCATATGTGATCTACTGTCCATATCAGCACCATTGGTCCCTCGATGACCAGTTTCTAGCCCTCTCTCTCCCCTGTTCCCCCTCTCCCCGGTTCTCAGGCCTACGGCGGGCTCTAATCTTCACACACTCCCGGCTCCATTTACTTCTTAGGTTTAAGCAATTCTCCCACCTCGTTCTACATTGCTTTTTAGCTCACACTATGGTCCTTTCCTTTGTTCTCCTATCTCTCTCTTTCCCATGGAGGGCATCACACCCTTAGCTTATTACTATCCTCGGGCGTGCTCAAACTTCGAAATTTCCTCTAGACCATCTATTTTTTCGTGACCGCTTCCATTCCCCCTATATTAGTTTCTCTTAGATTAACTTAGTCCACTCTAGTCCTATATGCTCGCTCTTGTGTTAGATGCCACTATATCATGAGCATCTATCCTTAATCCTCCTGTCCTCATTCCTCCAATATTCTCCCCTCTGTTTTATCTATTGTCTGGTTGCAGTCACCCATTGCCCACGCATCATGGCCTGGCCTCCTGGGAAACCTCAGTACTTTCCCTTCTCATGATGCCCTGTACTATATTCAATATTCTAGCTGGATGCTCTGAGTTCACATCACTCTATTCCCACGGACGGCAAGGTGGATTTCCTTCCTCTGGTCCTCCACCTCGTTTTAGTTCCATCATCTGCTTAACGTCCATTGCCTATCTAGCGCCTCGACCATCCACCTTAAGGAAAATCTTTTTCACCGCGTTTAACGGTCACATTCCCCTATATCACCTCACCCATCCTACCTGTCTATTACTCAGCTGTGCCTCCAGGACTATTCTGTGCCTGATTCGCGAACAAAACCTCACTCATCTCCACTCTCTCTTCTCCTTTTTGCCTCTCCCCATTACCTCTAATGTTGATATCTCATACCGCCACTGCATTCAGGCGTTGCCAGGGCAGTCACTCTACTCTGTTCCTTTCATGAGGCTGTTCATGTGCTTCTATTTGTCTCCATCACCCTATCCCCCACTCCATAGATCGTTTGGCTTCTGCCCTTATACTCTCTTAACATGCTCGTCTAAGAAGCATGTACTCTCTTAGTATTTAGTTGTACCAAGGTCACCACCTAAACCTGTCGCGTCCCTTATGTCATTATTTGGCCCTATCTCTTTTTGAGTTAGGTTGGTTACAATATTCCAGTTCGAACACGTCACTGACACTTCCTGTCAGTATCCCATTTCTGACCCGGACACTGCGGGTCTCCATCTGTGTTTTTTATATGACTGTTTAGCGCTGTAGTAGGTGGTCTCAATCTATTAAGAATCTCCTTGCAGAGGGCAGACTCTTGAACCACCCACGGTTTTCCCACAGTTGAGCTTAAGCTTGGCCAGCAGCTCCTGCGAATCTGCCTTCTCCTCTGTACCCACTTCCCTTTGGGCAGCAGTCTCCAAGGGCTGCTCGGCTCGTTCACCCCCCAAGAAGACCTTCTGTAACACGCACACACAGACTTATCACAGCCTTACTTCGCCCCTTAGCGATTTTTTCCCTGACCCAGATTCCTAACCTTTATTTTCACTTCTCCTTATATTGCACATATAATCAAAGTGGAATCACTTTTGTGGTCTGCTCTACCAGACACCCCTACACTAAAGTACACTCCAGAGTGTGTCTTTTTTCTAGCAGCACATTCATACACTTGCTGCCCAGAAACACAACGAGGGACCATTCGCCGTAAGGCCAGACTATAAGACCTGCGCTGTCTCTCTTCCTCTAGCCTCCTTTGTAACACGGAAACACTATCAACTGCTATAGCACCGAAGATCAGTTATAAATTTTCCTACACCTACTATTGGTTCACCAAATAAAATTAACTTAACACGTGTTCTTCCAATCGCAGGGCTAGTATAGTGTTTGCCATCATCCTATGAACTTATTGTCATTATTAATAAGCTCATATATACTGCCATTTTAACTTCTTTCGGTATTGGCCAGAACATCCTCGCAGCCACAAGGCCTTTGTCGTTTTTTTCGTTGTTTCATACTCGAGCGGAGCTTGTCATCGGGCTTTGGTTTAAAACACAAACAACCGTTCCCAGCCAGTTCCTGTAAATGAACATTAGAGTTATCAGTCATTATTCTCTTATCCATTAAAACATTTCTTGATTTCTACTAGGTGAGCTTAAATATGCAACTAACTTGATCATAAGCACCAGCAATNATAAATAACAACACACCTTTACATTCACTATAAAAATTAACTTTGTATGGCATAGGAATTTAAATGTGCATGGTATATTCCCATTTCTGAGTATAGTATTGAGTAGTTGTGTTTTATTTTTATTTTTTTATTCATGTGCCTTTAACTACCTTGCACTTACAAACGCGGTTCAACTTGAGCTAGCTTCCAAAAGTTGTGAAAAACACTCCCAAGCACACGAATCAGGCCCGGCGTGGCTAATCGGAGAGTCGGGAGACTTCCCGAAGGGCTGGGGACTTTGAGGGCCGGTGTGGCTCAAGTACATCTCAATACAGATGTGACTGCAGCGGCCCGAGCCCCGTCCCAAGTCAGCCCACATTTCCCGCTCTGTTGCCGGATTGGACCAAGACGCAGAGACGTGCTGAAAGCACGGGGGCAGTCGCTCTAGAGCAGGGGTGAACACGAGGCTTGCGAGACAAGCCCCGGTGATCAAAGATGGCGGGCGCTGTGCGTCAATGGCTTTTGCTCACTGGCGTTCGATGCCAATATGGCCGTTAGCTTTAGCCTTTTGCTAGGTGCTCTACAGGCTATGGAGCATGCGCAGTTGTGTTCCCCCGTAACTCCCCCCGCGAAGAGCGGGCCGAGCTCGAGCCGAGTGAATCCGAAAGAAGCCGAAAGCTCACACGTGACCGTTCTGACCAATCAGAGCGGCAGTTACAGTGTTAGCAGCGGTAGCCGAAGCTAAAGCTTAAAAGCCGTTTTATACGAAACTAAAACCTTTTGAACCGGAAAAAAGTTTATGATGTGAACCTAGGTAAGAATCGCCGCAAAGTCCGTCAGTTCTTAAAGCTGTAGATGCTGTTTCTGGCGAACACGGGTGGTTTGTGTTTGCATTGCGCTCTAGGGAAAAATCCTTTCTAGCCTGTAGCGGCATTTTCCCGCTGCAGTACCAATGGAGCGGCCACTGGGGCTGATTTACAACGGCTGCAAGCTAGCAATACCGTATCCAGATAATATAATAGATCCATGCTTGCGAGCCGCGTGCGGCTATTGACCAATCAGAGTGCGGCTCTTTGGCTCATTCAGAAACATTAGCGCCTCCACACGCTCTCTCTTTCCCTCTCGCAGACATGAGGGAGAGAGCCGCATGTGCGTAAAGCTGCTGTGCTGTAACCTGGCTGATCCCGCCTAATGAAGCTAAAACATAGAAATCCTGAGCCTGCGAGTGTTTTGAAGTCGACAGCGACACTCTACTACTCACAACCTTTCAGCCACTTTTTATTTCACAAAGATAGACCTCAGATTCACGGAGTTATGATTGTTTTCGCCTTTACTGAAAATTGCCATTCATTTCAATGGGGCGGGCGCGCGGAATTTGACGGGACGTTTCGAAGCATTTAATTCACTGTCCCAAGACACAGGAGATTAAAAAGTGATACTAAGCATGAGTTCAGACGTCCTTAGTGAAGTTTGTGTTGTTTTTAGAGCTTCTACAGCTCCTGCTTCACTGTCACTGCTGCGTAATGGCGCCGTGCCTCTCCAGAGTCTGCGCTGGGAAGTGGGAAGAGCAGGGCCAGTTTAAAAAAAAAAGAGGACCTTTGAAGGGGGGGCTCATCTTACATGAAAATTTTTAAATTGATATTAAAATTTGGTAATCATTATATTGTTAATTATAGTAAAATTACATCACATATCAATAAGAATATCACATCTAAAACTCACCAAAATGCAGGAAATTGCACAGAATTTTTAAAAATTCTCCTGGGGGAGAATTCCCCCAGACCCCCTGAATTACATCAAAACCATGTTATATTAAGAAAATAAAGATACAGTTGACTTTGCTGGGCGCTATAACTCACTCATAAAAGTTAAAAATAATATTAATAGGCCTAATCGCATACATATTTACATTTTTATTTGTCAGAGGGCTGGTCCATTAAAAATTTTCCCGGGCTGAAATGAGTCCCACTCCGGCCCTGATACGAATTATTATTATTAGATGATGATGATGATGATGATGATTATGATGAAAGAAAATATCACTTGGGCAACAGTTTTGATACTTTTGAAACTTTCTGATATTTTCATTAATGACTGTGTGAACAATCATTTACGCCAACTTACACCAACACAAAACTTGTATTGAGTGGCAAAAAAATGCAGTGAACACCTGGTTTTAACTTAAATAGTAATTGTGGATGATTCAGCAAGAAAAAAAATCAGCTTGAACTAACATAGTTGGGATTTGGAGTTAATTGAGGTTGCAACAGTCTTATCAGTTTTTGCTTGGCATCACATTTGACGGACAGCCTGATGAAGCCTTTATCAGTGAGATATAAAATAGGCACTGAAGTGAGAATGAAGAGCGAATGAGGATGTGCCAAACAGTGAAACACAAAGTAAATCTAACAGAGAATAAAAAAAGTGGATATGTTCATTTGTGCAGCCTCAGATCATGAAAGCAATCTGGTATAAAACTCAGCAACAATCTGAATGAAAAGCAAACCATCTGCTTTTGGTTGCCTTTGTAAATCCCTTATTATCCCTCATTCAACATCTTTGCAATAAAATAAGGCCCAGCAACTATAAACATTTTGGATTTGTTTTATTATAGCTTTCATGTATTCCCTTTTCAATAAATTGTTTGAGACTCCCCTTTCAACCTTCTAACTTTATATTATTCTGTACCACGTCTTTGTATATCTCTGCTGCTTTCCTTTCCCCATGCACTTTCCTTGTACTGTTGCAATCAAATTCAGATCACATCTCGATATCAAAGATGCCAACCCTCCAGGAGGCCCTACTTTCATGTGATGAAACTTGCTTATAATCCTTTCAAAGCTGTAAAAGGCCCAGGCTGAATATTAACGCTTCACATTATTGACCTTCTACGCACACAAGGCCGCTTTGTCAGTTTTCAGCTCAGGGAAACGACTTACAGTTCTGGGGCAGCCATTTTGAATCAGTTTATATTAACATTTTCTCATAAGGTCAGCCTCCCAATTTTCAAAGCTCCTAAGTAAATATATTTATTTTGCATCAAGCTCAGCCAAGTTACATTATTATAGAGTCAATTGACATTTCAATATGTTCACCTTTAATATCATAATTCAGTCATAGACTGGAGTTGTGAAAAAGGACCAGTGGCAGAGCGGCTATTTCTCATCCCTCTGAGTGTAAATGTTGTGGCTTAAATCCTCAAAAAGGTTTGATTTTTTTGTGTGTGTGTGTGTGCAGTACCCATGTGATCATTCACTATTACACAGTTGTTAGAAAAAGGGATAAATTACGATCCTCAAAAACCCACTTGGCAGATGTGGCTTTGACCTTTTTTTGTATTCAGATGGTAGTATGTGAACACTCAAACTGAACCTGGACAAGCATAACTGTGTGTAGCTGCGGCATACAAGAGTGTTACACAATGCCAATTTATCAATATTATAATTACCCTAAAAATGACCAAAAAACAACAATGCCACCCAGGGTCAGCACTGTCCTCCTGATCCACACATTGTACAGGATAAAGATCAAAATAGTCAACAATAATAAAAGGAAAAAGGCAAGGTGGCAATGGTTCCATGGAAATCCTGCTAGCTTTGACTAGGCAAAGAAAGCTTAGGTTAAATATTAAAAATAAACACATAAAACTACTACTACTACTACTACTACTACTACTACTACTACTACTACTACTACTACTACTACCACTACTACTACTACTACTACTACTACTTACTACTACTACTACTATATATTAATAATATATAATAATAATAATAATAATAATAATAATAATAATAATAATAATAATAATAATAATAATAATAATAATAATAATAATAATAATAATAATAATAATATAATAATAATAATAATAATAATAATAATAATAATAGTAGTAGTAGTAGTAATAACAATAAAGATATTCTCTCAGACAAAAGAGCAGCCTCAGGCCCTGTTAACCTATAATAGCTCTTGTGTTGCTACTAGTGTTCCAACTCATGACATACGCACTGAGGAGCAAGGCTTCTGGCTGCGTCCCAGGGAGCCCTACATGCAGAGGCGCTTGATGCTGAGCCTTTACACACTGCGGAGGAAGGTTTTTATATTAGTTTCTTTCTGTGTGGAGTTGGCATGTTTCTCCTAAAAAATATATATATATATATATGTATACATATATGAATAGAGACAGAGAAATAGACATTTCCCGAGCTCAATGAAAGGCATATACCACATAATTGGTCCTATTTTGAGTGTATGATGTACGTTGCTGGCCTAGTTTTTTTCTGTGGTGGTTGTATTGATATAATATTATTTATGCATATGAACAAAATCCTAATCTTGATCAACTCCAAGCCACAGACCTAAACTTATCATTTATTGTAACTTCAAACCTAAACTCGCCATTAAACACAAAGAAAATGCCCTTTATGGTTTCAACCAAAACACCTGCGTCTCACATTAAATAGTTTAAAATAGAGACGCCGTAAAATAAACAAATAATAAACATTTCCGTGAGACTGTGTTGTCCAAACACATGGCATAGGCCAGTTGTGTCCAAAACGAGCCTGACAAGTTTGACCATGGGATTTTCTTTTGGCTGTTGGCATTTTGCAAAGTGTATGTATTAGTTTGTCACCATTGCATCAACCTACCCCACCGAGCCTCAGGCACGCCAGTCAGCCACACTAGAACAGCTTGGCCACACGGCTCTTTCTGCACTAATTTCATTTGGAGAAGTAGCTGGATTTAATTTAGTTAAAACAAGCCCTGCGTGTGGCGCAATGGGTGAATAAGTGAGTGACTGAATAAGGATAAACCGCCACAGCTGCTCAGCTCATTTTCAGTATTACATGGCTAACGTGTCGGCGGCGGCTAATAGCTCATTCGGCGATCCAAATTAAAACACAATCACCTAATAGGAGTACAGGGAGAGAGGCGGGCTCTAACAGGATTTATGAGAAAATGAAGTGTGATTGGATGTGAAGTTTGAATTAGAGGAAGCAGTGCGATGTCAGGGTCTATGAAGGTGACTGACTGGAAAGGGGAGCAGCAGACTCTCCTAGGACCACAGCTCATCCAAAAGCTGCCCATCAAATTAGTGCCATAGGTCGTCTCAACACCGAGGCTTGGAAAACAACTCAATTATGTCATACTTCTAATGGCCTTGAATGGCCTTTAGTAACTCTTAACTGATGCAATATCAATGAAAATTGTCTTATTATAAGCAATCATTCATTTTGACTGCTTCTGTCAGTCACAGATATGGAATGTTAAAGATTAGTATGTATGTCTCCTATATCCTCTGACTTCCAGTGATTCTTTTTGACACCATATGCTCTCCCAATGTCATTACTCACTTCCCATCAATATCACTGCAAACAAAAGGCAGTTTAGATGAAGTTCTGCAACCAATATGTCAATGTTATTCACAGAAACAAAGATGATCAACTGGTTATAGAGTAAAAGAAAACCTGTGAGCAGCGCATCATGGATCTTCATGCGTAAAACAATAGTATACTCAGTCAGGTGCTCATTGGAGATAGTGGGTGAGAGTTTCTTTTACAAATAAATAGAAAATGTCAAAATGATGGAAAAGGCCAAACAACTCCAAGGCACTCTTGATGATATATGCACCTTTAAGAATGCTCATCTGAGCAGAAATGCATTTTTAACTAATAGCCATTTACTAATATGGTTATAGAGTATTTTCACAGAGTTGGTAATGTCTCTGGGAGTGTTGTTCAGATAAATACATTTCTTGATCCCACGTCACCTAAATTCTCATGTGATTATACAATTATAATCATTACAAAAGCTAATTTGATCTTGCACTACTTCTCTTCTTCACTCATTGATTTGGCATAATGTGGTTATTTTAAACTCACTTACAGTTGTTGGTTTGCATTCTTGTGTCTTACTTGACTGACTAAATCACGTGCAATACATTACACCCAAACTCAGGGAGATAAAAGCATTGTGCAGTCTGTACATCTTTGCAACATTTTGAAGGTCTTTTTGATTGATCAGACAATAATTAACCATACAAATGTTTCCTTTTCTTACCCACCAATAGTCTCTTGGTCTGTAATTTTACCTTCACTGTTTTGTTCCTTTGGCTACAGCAGAACTGGCACCATAGACTAGTCAAAGGCACTGGACTATGGAGCTGCCAGTTGATAAAATGGTGCACTCGTGGCAAAATAAAGACCTTTTAAGTTCTTGCCAGGCCATTTTGTTTGGCCCTACAATCACCACGGCACTTTCACCTTCCCATTCCTGCCCAGAGCTTTTTTCCACTGCCCACAATGCATCTCCTCTATTGTGCACCTGCAGTTGAGATCCATTTTGGCTGTTCCCTGTAATTTTTAAGGTGGATGCTTCTAGGTTAGAGCAATAGTAACAATTACAGAATGGAAAGAGGCGTTGAAGGAGGTATAAGGAGAGAAAAGGGGTGATAAGGAAAGAGGAATAAGGAGGTAATGTAATCTCTAGTGGAAAGTGAGGTAATATATCATCTGCCACAGTTAATAAAATCCTGCAATGCCAAGGCCTAAGACGGGAAGGAAAGGTTAACTGGCGCTTCATATAAATGTACAGCAGCAACAAGCACAGGTGGAGAGATTAGAAGCAACACTCAGGGATACACAGGGATTGGGAGGGATGCGACAGAGAGTAATATTGCAAGATGGGCTCATAAAGAAACAGTAGGGAAGGAAAATGAGGGTTGGATGCACATTATGCAGAGTGTATATTGCATCAGTGGAGGCAGTGGCTCAGATTCAGCAAAATATAAGTTCAAGAAAAATAATTGAAGTATAAAACAATGTCATTAACATAATAAAGTACATGTTTTGTTGTTATATATACTTGTTATGTTCATTGAGCTCTATTTTATCGAAAAGGTTTAAAAGCCAAAACTACAAATTTTGCTTCCTCATCAAAAGCACAGCTGAGACAATATCGTTCCCATCTGAGCTTCAGAAAATACTGTTCTGAATGTCCCTGATTGAAGTAGATCTCTGAGATTTTCTGTTTTAAGCTTGTAAATCATTCCATTCCTCTCATACCAGACGAAACTGAAATTTCTCTTTCCTTCTCTTTTCTTTGCAGTCAGCACTAACTCTCTGATGAAGGAAACACACATAACTGTCAAGTTTCAGTACTTACGATGATAAAGAGTGTGTTTTAAGGAACAATGCAAATAAAACATCATATTTATCTTTTAAATGAATAGAATTTAGACACGTGTAAACTATAAGAGATGTATGAGGATAATGAGCCTCAAAGTGCAACGTGTTCTCATGGATTGCGTAACATAGAACGCCATGACAAATTGCGTGTCATGACGACGCTCTCTGCCTGTTTTGGCGTGCAATTACACGCTTGTTTAACTTTAGGTCTAACTTTAGCTCTGAAGTTGCAAAAATGGGTAAGTTTAGGTCTGGGGCTTTGAGTTGGTTAAGGTCAGGATTAGGATTGTGTTAGCCTTCATGAATAATAACATGTCTTAACATTCACCATTGAAATGAACTAGAACAGAAACGCGTCAAATGCACACGCAAAAAATAGAAGTTGCGTTCATATGACCCGCTGTTTACAATAGCGTGGTATTGACATGCTTATCCATGAGAACAGGCTGAGTATTGTCGAAGGCATTCATTTCAGGGCGTAGCAGTAAAATTTATCAGGAAAATGTTGGCTTCAACCAAAACACAAGCTTTTCACAGCATGAAACAGAGAACTATTTAATAGGCACACAAAAAAGGGCTATAAACGTGTTCACAATACGCCAATAACATGTTGTGGCATACATACACATTTCAGTGAGACCATGTTGGGGGGAGTGACCAGGCCGCATAGTGTCAGCACACTGAGACGTTTCATCATCAGCACTGTCTGCGCTCACATGACTCTGAGTGAGATGGGCTGTTTCTTGTTCTTGTTTTCTCAAGCAGGCCTCAACATTGGCCGTACCATGCTGTTCTCATTGACCCCTTCACCTGCTCCACTGTAGGTGCTCCTGCTTCTATGATTCTCTGCTTAAACTGAACACTGCCCACACCACTCAGACCTTGTCCACATGAAGACAAAATGAAGACAGTTTTAAAAACGATCTGCGTAAGCATGAAGCTGCCTTACAATTTATTATTGTCCAAATGATTCAATAAAAGCAGCCTGAAGCCGATGTAATGCCTGTATCTGACAAGAACATGGCGCTGTGACACTGAGACAGAAAAGAAGTAGAAATGTGCAATAAAGTAAAACAATAAAAAAAGGTTTAACGTAAACAAAAACTTAGCAGAGAACTCTTTTAAACTTCACAAACATTCTGAATGAACAACATGGATCTAAAACCTACAGAAGAGACACGTAAAGTGAAACGTTTCAATATGGGTTATTATTTTGTCTTCTGTGATTTACGGTGAAATAAGACGCAGATTTTCACAGTGAACATCATATAAAGGTCAGTACATTTTGCAAATGAGAAGTGACTCTGGGCCAGTGATGTCATCGTGGAAAAAAAAAAAAATCGGATACAGTGTAACTGCGGAGACACTAATTCAGAGTTTTGAAATCTTTTCACCCTGAGAGATGGTTTCAGAAATCTTCATTTTCAGTGTCCTGAAACTCCTGCTTTGTGTGGACGATGTGTGGTTTAGGACAAATATTTGTGCTGAAATGCCTGAGCTTGGCTTCGTGTTGTCAGGCCCTCAGACTCAAGCCATGCCATGCTACTACACTAGCCATTGCAGCTCAGACTAGCTGATTCTGCGGCACAGTGGATCATCATTCTTGTGCTGACCCTCGGCTTTGCCTGGCTCTGTCTCTGCCTGTTTTGACTCTGTTCTTCTTTGTCCACTCTGAATGCTGCTGAGTTCTGCTCATCTTCTGCTCTCAGCTCACTCTGCAGTCGTTTAGTACTAATTTTATGTTAGGAAACTTTTACTATATTGTGTTCTACATGTAGAGAATATAACCAGAAATATTCTTTTATTTGAATAGTGAAATATGATCAGTGAAATGGGATATAATTCAGTAAAGTTGCCAAAATCCTCACAGTTCAAAGTTAAAAAGCTCTGAGTCGTATCATGTACTCCCAGAATGCTCTTGTCTTTTACATTCCCTCTCACTTCGTCCCTTTCTTCTCCGTCTCCCTGTGGCCAGCTCTATCCTTCTCTCCTAGTCTTTCTTTTCCTCTGCCCCAAGCATATCCCCTCCCACACTGCCTCTCTTTCTCTCCATTTATTTATATCAATGAGCAAAAGTCATTCTTTCATCTTCCTCCACATAAACTAACTCCACAGCTGCTGGACAAGACGAAGAAGAGAGGAGCATAGAGCAACACATTCTCTTGTCGTCCATAAATTCAACTATTCCAGGCACATGCGGGGATTATTACATTAAGTCTCTTGTTTGAAAGAACATTTGTTTAGGCGGGGGTTGTCTTGTTTGTTGTGCCCTGTACATTCAGATTGCATATTACGTTTCTACACATTTGGAAAAAATCAAGACCTTCTACTTTCACACAAAAAGCCCTCAGGAACAGGCTTGTCCTTGCTTAAGCTCAGACTTTGGTGTTGAATCCCACAGCAAAACATAATAAAGCATTCATTGTTGCTGGGAAACATTCTTTAGGTACACAAAAAGTGAATATGTAAATACATACTTGACAAAATGTGTATTATAAGAAATGACATGGTAGCCTACAAGGACATGCACCCAAAGAGACCTTTGACTTTCAGCCAACTACTGAATTGCTTTAGCCGTCCAACTGCATTGTCCAAACCAGGTTTGGTAGACAAAACACTCATTAATTTGGACCATTTAGGAAAGATGTGATTTTTATTTATTCATTTTTTAATGTAGGAACAATGTACAAGGACATTTTACAATAATTAAAATAGAAATGTTTCATACCAACATAAAACCTAATCAGATAATATAAACATGAAGTAATCATCTTAGTAAAGAGAGAGCCTTGCCACAGGTTAAGAATATTTGTCTTTGTCTGTGTGGTCTTAAAATTAAAAGTTTTGACACTACTCATTTTAGAATTTTAGACAATTCATTTTAAAATGTCAAATTTTGTTCTGTTAATGTTTGAATTTATTTTAGTATTAATTCTGTACTTGCTTAGCATGAATGTTTGTAATGAATTATACCTGATTTTCAAATGAAATCAATTTATTTTTGTATGCCCAAAATCACAACAACAGTCGTCTCTCAGGACTTCCCAAAATTGTTAATTAACATCAAATAAAACACTAAACATTCAATGAAGTTATAAACATTCAGAAACATTTTATGAGTAAACAAGCTTATGAATAATTGTCCCAGAGCATCCCTTGTCCTTAGATCCTCCTTCTCGACAAGGAAAAAAAACAAAACAAAACAACAAAAATAACTAACCTAAAGGGGTAAAAGTGAAACCTCAAGGAGAACCATAGATGTAACTAAGACTAACACAAACCTAATTGCAGATAAATAACTTTAAGTCTGTAGAGACAGATTTTATGAGAGGAGGAAAATGACTTGTCTAGCAGAACCAGGACATGAAAATCCAGGAGGAGGGAGGGGTCCAGGTCCTTAACATCAGGGGGCATCAATGGTCCCCTGTCACTGGAACATCAGCATTTGAAACAGTTACACTCCCTAAAAGAGGAGTGGGAGAGAGGACATGTAAGCAAAGAACAGACACAGATAGTTCCATATTCTTTACAAGGGAAGTTGGAGAAGTGAGAACTGTGAACTAGAACTGTGGCTTTAGTTTCTGTTCCTAACTGGCCTGATCTTAAATGTAGAGACTGTGTCAGCTTCATTGATATGATAAGGGAGCTGATTCCATAACAAGAGAGGTTGATGACTAAATTCCCTGCTTTTTTTGTGCTTTCAGAGACTCTTGGAACCACCAAAAGTCCAGCACCTTGAGAGCAAAGTGGACGGTTTGGATTATACGGAACTATTTCATTTTTGATATAAGAAGGAGTCATGTCATTTAAAGCTTTATGTTGGAAGAAGGGTTTCAAATTTGACTCTAAACTTGCCAGGAATCTAGTAAAGATCTTAGAGCACTGGGGTATGCTCTCGTTTTTAGCACCTGTTAGCACTCCTGCTGCTGCATTTTGAACAATTGAAAGCTTTTTATAGAGCGACATAATAACGGCAAGGATTTGTTTTTCAGCATAATTTTTGGCAATACAGAATATTTCTAATTTTGGCTATGTTTCACAAGTGAAAACACGCTTGACTTATATGTTCTAGAAATAAGAGCTCATATGACAGAGTTTGTACAGTCGAGCTAGAGGCTACACTGACATTGTCCAGTGTGATTATCGAACCTCTGCTCAGTTAGAGAGTCTCGCATGTGTTTAAGGCTGAGTAAAATCACTTATGTTTTTTCAGGATAGTATAGGTTTTATAGGTTTCATTGATAAGTACAGCTGAGTCTCATCTGCATAACAGTGGAAGTCAATGCCTTGCTTTTTGATAATGTTACCTTGCGGCAGCATATAGAGAGTAAAAAGAATTGGACCTACTACAGAGCCATATGGCACTCCGTACTTTGGAACACTGTGAGGAGCTTTGGTTCATACTAAAAAACGGGTACCTATCAGACCTATTTTCAAAAATCTTTTGACCACCCTGTGTAAGTATTACTATCAGATAAGGTCAGAAAAAAGCATGGAATATAATTGCATTCATCAGATGCTATGGCTATGAATGGATTATCTCCTGAGACACTAAAGAAAATGTCATGTAAAGCAACACAGAGCTTTTGTTAGTGTATTTTTTATCCTCCATGTTCTTCGGTTATAGATGAGATTTTAAAATTTCCCCACAGCACTAATATGAGCAGCCCTGGGAATATCAAATCCTCTGCACTAGAAAACCAGTGGCTCCAACTTGCGATATAACAAAATATACAAAAAAAATGAGCAGCATTAACCTTTAGCTCTTAAGTAGCCTATATTTTACAAACTAACAGGTCATAGTTTTTCATGATAAGCATCAATATACCACACTCTCAAGTTATCATTGCAGTTCTGTGTATTATTCATTCATTCCATACTCAGTAGTGGTGAGCTACTATTATCCTGACCATGTTTAGCATTCAAGATCAGACAAGATCCGGCACTGATAAGATAAGGCCTCCTCTGACCTGAGTACAGACTGAAATAATGTAAAATAAGAATAAGACCTAAATTAATTTAAGTACAGTGGATGTTGCAGAACAGTAACTCCCTAAAGCATTATATAGTAGATGTTAAAACCATAAACAACATGGGCCTAATATACTCACGATGTAACAGTATTTAAATAGCAAATTAAACAGTTTTTGCCGACAGTGCTATTGTGATTTATATCTTGCCTCTTGTGAACAAGATGAACATGATTAATGTTCTTATTGCAGAGAGATTTTGCGCTTGCTTCAAAGCTCCCGGGTATAAGATGCATTTCTTTAAAGAGCATATTTAGCATTTAGTGTATTTAGCCCACATTAAGTATGTATAGCCACCCATTGCTCTGTCGTGAATAATCCATGCAACATAATAGTCAAGAGTTTTAGAGCTTCTTTGTGAGTAAAGGGTGTTTATTTCTTATGTCAATGAGTGACATGCGACTGGGGAAGGGAGATTTTATATTTCTAAATGTGTCATCTCAGTCTTAGTAGGAAGAACAAAGTACAGAGCTGTCAACTTGTTTTAATTTTCAACATCATGGTGGTCTATGTGGGCATTCTATTAAAATATGAAATAAGTAACTTGTCTTCATCCTCAGATGTGAAGTTCAAATGAGTTACAATTATTATTTATTAAGTGTCAGAGATACAAACTCAAATGCAGTTTGATTTTTATTTTAGTTAGTTGTTTAAAAATAATTATTATCCCGTTCACTGGCAACGTGCCAGTGGCACAAGTAACCAGTGTACTGAAATGAAGTGTTGTACCTACTGATTTATCTCAAATATCCACTTGCTTATATCTTTGAATTCAGAGGACTGTAAACAAGAAAACCTGACCAAACAGTCTGTAATTTGCACTATTTTGTCAGGCCTGGTTTTAAATGTGATTGTAATGTTTCCATTTCCTCTTCTGCTGTTGGAGGAAATTGATGGATGTTGGGGGTTATTTTGTTGTGCTTACCTAACAGCACCAGCTTACAGGACATGAGTTAAACAACAAATGCAAAATGTTTTGCTAATTTGTCTTTACACTTTGGTTCAACTATTATTATCAATTATTATTATATTTTTGCATGGACCCCCTTTATTTGGTTGCTCTGTGCCACTTGCATTTTGCAATTGCTTTTGTTTAAAAAGAAAATGGGGCCACATTTTGGAATTGTATTTGTTTATTTATTTTTGTTCCAATCCCACCCGAACAGGTCAAACAGAAATAATTAATTTTAAACTTCCTACATCAGTCCACATGTTTTGCTAATTTGCATACTGCATTCTGAGCCTCCAAATTGTTCACCACAATGTGTTTTAAACTTTTTTCACAGCTGTTAGTTGGGAGACGTGCTGGTGTGCTAAAAGCAATTAGCCACAATGATAACAACAAAAACAGACAAACTTAGTGAAATTTGGTAACAAACGAGATATTATTGACTTAGTCAGGACAATATGGACTAATTTCCACCTGAATAGACATTATCAAGATATCTGTGCTATGGGGAAATTGATTTTAGGTTATTTTATTGTAAAAAAAATAAATAATCATAACAAAAAATATTTTAAAAAATGTGTATATTCCTATAGGGATAATAATGCAGTTTATTCTACTTTATTGCAGTTTACAAAAAGAAAGTGTCAATATGATATGTATTTCAAACTGAATAAAATTGTGCACCATTGTCATAAGAACTGATATTTGTAGGTTCTTAAAATGAACTTAAATAAATAAATAAATAAATAAATAACATACATAAATAAAATAATAAATAAATAATTTGACTATATATGTGCACACTCATAATGCAGTAAAGTTTATTAACATCATTGAATTATACATTATGAATAGCGACGCTATACCATGCCATAAAAAAAGCCTGTCATGACCATGACAACACCGTGTCTATTACACACCCTTTTCTTGGCATCGTATAGACACATGTTTTGGTTGAGGCCACACAGGAGGTTTTATTTGGGGTTAACAACTAAAATTTAGGTCTGAAGTTATAAAAATTGGTAAGTTAAGCTCTGTGCCTTGGAGTTAGGATTAGAATTTTGTTAATATTCATAAATAATAACACACTCACCATAAAAATGTACTGGAGCAGCAACATGTAAAATACACATAAATAATAGAAACTGCGTTCATATGCCACATTGTTTAAAATTGCATTGTATAGACACACTTTTCTGTGAGGCTGTTTGTAGGGAATGTAAACTCACCCTGTCATGAACAATAGAAAAAAGCCTTATGAAAATGAAAAGATAAAAAGAAGAGTTAAAACTATCGCTTGAGTGCTATGATTTTCACAGTTGGGGTGTCTCTTTGCCAGCGCTGTGTGTGGAGCCACAGCGGTCTGTGCTGCCTGTGTCTGCTGTCCTTGGCAGCTGCAGCTCATTCGTACATTACCCAATGCTGATTGCATGAAGGCTTTATTGCACTGTAGTGGCCTGCCAGGTTTGGTCTAAACTCAGTGAGAGCACAGACTCAAGTCAAGCGACTGCCTACTGTGTCTTTGTGTCTGCTTCCAAGTCACAAGGATCAGAGAACTATTGTGGACGGAAATGCAACACTTGGAACTGTGCCACTTGGTTTTAAATGGAACAATGCATGCAAAGGTTGTAACTCACAAGAGAACCGTTATAACAATAACAATAGCATATATCTCCATGTACTTGTTGTTATCACCACTAATTCATACAAGTAAACACTAATGCTGCTTGTTATCTATAGATCTTCTGTTAATGTTGTAAAAAGGAAACATGAATTCATTTATTTATGCACAAAATAATGACTTATTGATACATTCATTCATTTTAATTTAACATAAATAAAAATAATAATAACAATGAATCAAGATAAACTTGTCACATAATACTAATTAATGGATTTAGTGTAATGTGCTTTTGTTTGCACAAACTTATTTTACATTTTGTATATAGATCGTAAATGTAGTTCTTATGAATGTTTAATGTTTAGCTTATTAAGTTATCTGGATTAAAGCTGTGATCAGCAGACGTGGTTATGAGGACTATACTGAAATGTATGTACTGTAATTGGAGAATCTGTACTGATAGTGCCTATGATGATTATAATAAAGAGGTTTTATTTTTAATTTGTATTTTTCTATTGTTTTTGTAAGCTTGATGTTTTTTCTTTTTCCAGCAGGGACAAGGTGAAATTGCACTGGCTATAATCCTGCATATTTACAGGTGTGGATTGTTCCCATGCCTCTGTTCTTGATATGCATTGTCCCTTTATAAATAATAAAAAACAAACAAACAAACAAACAAAACAGATTTTAGATTTGATATACTGTATTTCTTTACAAATACAGTATATCCAAACAGCTTGTGTGGAAATATCGCTGACGCATAACTTACCAGTCACATGATTAAAGATAATTCATAGTAAACTAATGCTTAAATCATTCCATACATTAATTTATCATTTGATCAAACACAAAAACAGATTTCTTTCTTTCTTCTTTCTTTTTCTTTCTTTCTTTCTTTCTTTCTTTCTTTTTCTTTCTTTCTTTCTTTCTTTCTTTCTTTCTTTCTTCTTTCTTTCTTCTCTTCTTTCACACCTTCCAATTAAAGCACACTGACTCCTCTCATATTAACAAGCTGTTAACACATACTGAGGCGAATGTGGTGACACTAGTGTTGCCCCTTTTATTTCTATAGGTAAAAATAGATTTACTTAGAAAGAGAACTTTCTACAACAGAGTAATGCATGTAATCAACATTTATATATAGGAGGCAAAATAATAATGTAAAACAAATTTGTATGCTTTGAACAGCAAATTATTCTATAAAATATGCCTTGAAAACAAAAACAAAAAACAAAAGCACACAACACAAACACAACACAAACACACACAAGAAAAAAAAAATCTTACATTTTTGAAAGTATTTTTCCACTGAATCAGCATATGTTTTCTCTACTACCTGCTCCTTTTTTGATCTGCTTAAGCTCCCATGCTTCAGTTCTTCACAACACACCTGAAGGCCCAGCACTCAGAAAATACACACAGGCTCGCACATAATTTCTCATATAACCTTTCAGCTCCTTGTTAATATGCCTCGTCGCTAAAAGGCTGCAAAAGAAAATGTCGCATTTAAATTTTAGCAGTGACGAGATGGCTGTGGGTTTCCGCTCTGTGTCTATGCCCACGATGTACACACACGTTGTTCTAACTCGTGCAATTTTGTAGAGCGTAATATCACATAATTCAGAGATTTCAAAGGACAACGCTGAATCTCAATCCGAGCACGTACTTTACAAACCTGACATTTCAACTCCTCGCCGTTTTCTAATCTTGTGTCTATAACAAAGTGCTAAGAGGACTGCAGCTAAGATCTTTTTTTTCTTTGATTCAACTGCCTGGTTTCGCTGTCCCATTGTGTGGTGGCTCTTGTTAATGCAGCTGGCCAAACTTTTTGTTGAGTTCTGTTCACTTCGTCTCACCACATCTTTTCGATTTTTTAAAACTTTCTGTTCTCCCAGAGCACATAAGGAACACCCTGCCCCTGTCCTCACCTCAAACTTGTGCAGCTCATGTCTCTAAATCTCTGACCATGAGGGACCACCGTGGTTTCTGTCGGTTGAGGCTGTTTAAATTTTGAATCCCAGAATACAGAGTAGAAGCTATCCTGGGCTGGGGACTGTCCCATACGTGAAACATTGATACTACAGTCACTTTGTGTTCATCCATCTGGATCTGGAGACAGGGCAGTATTTTAAGCTATATATACGTATTGTAGTCCAACAGGTTTAGAAACACTTGAATAGTGCTGTAAATTTGGAGCCCGGTTGCAAACTTTTTTTTTTTTTTTTTTTTTTTAGAAGAAGCCTATTGTCTTATTGCATTAGATAGAGAATTAATTAATACAAAAATATAAAATAAAACTCTTCTAAAGCATAGACAGTATTTGCTAAACCTGTGCCCTTTTCATAATGTGAAGATGGTCCACAGAGGTGCTCCTGGAGGAAGATGAATGGGGCGTGTCGCTGCTGAATTGTGCTGGTGCACAGGGAAAGCAGGTGTTAGCGCTGAGGCTTCTGAATGGCACCAGGCTCTGCAGCTGTTTCCACATGTGGCTCACACTGCACTGTGTGGGGCCTCACATCACACTCAGATCAGCTTCACTTATCAAGCTCCTCAGAAACTCCACAATCATTAGTGAATCACAACAGCTATTGGACTATGACAAGGGAAATTAAAGCTGTGGATATAGTGAAGAACATGAAATGTGAAAAGTCATTTTTGTGTGTGTGTGCGTGTGGGGTGACGTGTGTGGTAGGCTATTGTAGTCACAAGTTCCACAACTATTTCTAGCATGTGTAAATAGCAGACCAAAAGAAACTGTTTTCTGAGGACCTCAGATGGGAATAATCTGTGAAGAAGTGGAAGAGGTGGAATGGCACTAGAAGATGTGAAGTAAACGTGTGACCCAAGGTGCCATGATGGAAGTAAGTAAACATCATTTATTCACTTACAACTACTTTGTACACCGTGACTTTATATTTGTAGTGTTACAGTATCAACGCTCCAAAAATACTGTCGATCTGATCTTAACATCTAAATCACGACAAACAATCCGTTTAACCTAATGCTTCAAAGAAATATTTTAAATCAACTATCTATAGTTTTCCATTCAGTGCTGTGAATATCTATATAAATTTATGTAGATATTCACAGCACAGAATGACAAAAAAAGTACTTTAAGAGTCATGTGACTTCCTCTGCATTCTAGTGCTTAGCCATTCCGCCGTCTGCTTGTGAATCTGTGGAACTTTTTCCTGTATGTAATGAATGACATAAGATGAAAATATCTGTCTATGCCAGGCTAGAGTTGGCTGTGAAAAGATGTCTTTGGCAGGAAAAGAGTTAATAACTAGTTGACTATCCTATAGGTAGGGTTAGGGTTAGCGGAGAGAAAAGCAGAATGCCCAGAGGAAACTCACCCAGACAGGGGGAGTAAACATGCAAGTTTTGCACAGATAGTCTCAAGTAGTCTGGGTGTTGGGTTGGGGTTGCTATAAGCCAAGAGTATAAGGCAGCGCTGTCATGCTCAAATCTTACACTATTCATTCAAGACCAGTTGAGCATGACAAGTGTCCGATGTCATGACTTTTTTTCATGTGGGTCATTAATATTGATGGTGTGTGATATTTTCATTAGGTGCAGGTCATTTCTTTGTGGGTGCTCATGTACCTGTTCCAAATGTTTTTTTTTTTATTCGACCTCTTAAAGTATCTTAACTTTGTTTTCAGTTCTATTTTATATCATATTTTATACCATCTACATACTATGTCAATATGGAAAACAATCACCATGTCATTTTTAGTTGAAACTGAAAAAACAAAAAAAAAAAACATTTGGATTATCAACAAGGGCGATGCGCACACACCCTGCCTAAAAAGCTGCCGCTTCCGGACTTCCGGTGACCCGATGAGGGAGACGCACGCCGTGTAGGCAGCTCCGCATTGCTCTGCTATAGTTTTGTTTTTTAAAGTTTTGTCGGTGTTTTAAAAAGTCACGAAAGCGGAGGACGGGAGACAAAAGGGTTACATCATGTCTAAAAACCCGAAAACGGTGACTAATGGAGAGAAAAGAGACTTTTGCGCTCGCAAATCCCTGACGAGGAAGACAACACACCTGTGATGGATGACACAAATGAGAAGCAAACTCGGGATATAGCAGGCGATATAAACAAGATTTTTGCCGCTTTATCTAAAATCTCTGACGATGTTAAAGGGATAGAGGACATCAAGCGCACTACCGCTTCCACGGAGGAAAAACTAACTGCATTAATGGACAGATTAAGCGATGTGGAGGCGCGACTGGAGTTTCTGGAATCAGCTGAGACGGACCGTCAAAATAACCCGCTGGCTACTAAAGAAGACCTCAAACTACTATGGGACAAGATCGAAGATATGGAGAATCGTTCCAGACGCAATAATGTCAGGTTTGTGGGGATACCGGAAGCAAGGAGCGAGAGAAGCCGGCTGAATTTATTGAAAAACTGCTCGCCAATCTGCTGGGTATGGAGAAGAGATGTGAAGTTGAACGAGCGCATCGAGTGCCCACGCAACAACCACCGCCTGGTAGTAAACCCCGAACCATCTTAGCACGGTTTTTAAGGTCATCGGACCGGGACCTGGTGTTACGCACAGCAAGGATGAAGAAAGAGTTGATTTGGGAAAGCCACCGTATCATGCTGTTCCCGGATTACTCAAGAGCTACTCAGCAACGTCGAGATAAGTTTAAGGACTGCAAGAAGATCCTACATGAGCGACAAATGAGTTTCAGACTTTTATTTCCAGCTAAACTGATTGTCAACACCAAGGAAGGACCCAAGACTTTTGACTGTCCACGAAAGGCTATGTCCTTTATAGAAGCCACACCGTGAGTAATGACATAAATAGGCATTGCCTCCTGTAGGCCAAGATCTTGTCGTTTCTTTGTTTCATTTTATTTATTTTGTTATTTTGCAAGATAATGCCACTGGCGGCTGATAATTTTGGTTTATTTATTATTATTATTATTACTATTTATTATTTTATTAGTTATTTTTATTATTATTATTATTTATTATTATTATTATTATTATTATTATTTTGATTTTGATTATTATTTTATTTTTTTTGTTCTACTTCACCGATATAAGACTGTGCTTTCTATGTAGCAGAGCCTGCAATGCAGGTAGTGGGGCTTGACGGGGGGTTACGGATCATTAGTTTGGGAGGGTTTGCAAATGGTATGTTTTTTGTTTGTTTGTTTGTTTGTTTGTCTGTCTGTTTTGTTTTGTTTTGCTTTTTTTGTTATCGTTGTGCACTTTTATTCACGTGGGGGGTATGAGGGTAGGGACGCCATCATTGCCGACTTGTTGGAATATGTTCTGTGTTTTACTGTCAGTGACATAAATGAGTGATAATCCAAAATTAAATCCTTTACGCTTGGCTACATGGAATGTAAATGGCTTAGGAAACCCAGTTAAGAGGAAAAAAATATTAACTTATATTAAAAATAAGAAACTAGATATAGTGTTTTACAAGAATGCCATTTATCAATGGAGGAATCTGAAAATTATGTAAAGGGTGGGTTGGTCAAGTTTTTGTAATCCAGGAACGAGTAAAAGTAAAGGGGTAATAATATTAGTCAATAAGAACATACAGTTCAAATGTTTGAATCAAATTAAGGATACAGTTGGAAGAATTATTATTTTAGTGGCAGAAATCCAAGGACAAGTGTTAACTCTGGCAAATATATATGCACCTAATTTAGATGACGACTTATTTTTTAAAGATCTGGAGGCCAAATTAAATGCTACTGGGAATCGAGATATGATAATAGGGGGAGATTATAATATTTTATTAGACTGCCTTCTTGATCACAGTGGAGGCACCATCAATAGAGCACCTAAAGCTCTGTTAATGCTACAGAGAGTATGCAGGTCTCTGGGCCTAATAGATATTTGGAGATTACTCCATCCAAAAGAAAGAGACTACACGTATTATTCAGCAGTACATAAAATCTACAGTAGAATAGATCTTATTCTAATCTCTAAATCTATTGTTTCCTTAGTGATTAATTGCTCTTTAGGTAATATAATAATTTCAGATCATGCATGGGTGTGCTTAGAGTTGGTACCTCAAATTAAAATTAAGTACTCATCTAGGTGGCGGCTTAACACATCATTTCTGCAGGAATCAGAGAACATCAACTGGCTGAGATTTGAAATGGTAGATTATTTTAAAACGAATTGGACCTCCGTGTCATCACGAGGGGTGGCTTGGGATGCTTTAAAAGCATACCTTAGAGGCCTTATCATCCAGCGTACTTCATATTTAAAGAAATTAAAAATAAGAAACCTCCTAGATCTTGAAACTAATATAGGTAATATTGAATCAAAATGCAAGAAATCCAGCACAGATCAAAATATGATGCAACAATTAATAAAACTGAAATATCAGTATAATTCTATTTTGTCTGACTACGTGGCATTTAATTTATTAAGAGCAAGACAAACCCATTTTGAGTCTGGGGATAAGCCCGGTAAGTTATTAGCTAGTTACATAAAACAAAAACAATCTGCTTTTTGATTCCTGCTGTGAGCTCACCAGATGGACAGATTGTGAATACCACCATTCAAATAAATAAAGTGTTCAAAGATTTCTATAAAGCTCTGTATAAATCAGAATCATTAACCACAGAAAGTGATATTTTAGCATTTTTGAGTTCTCTACAGTTACCAAAATTAACAGAGGAGCAAAAGCAAATTTTGGATGCAGATATAACAATTGAGGAAATACAGGAAACCATCTCCACTCTACCAGTCGGTAAATCGCCAGGGCCGGATGGTTTCACATCTGAGTTTTTTAAGATATACTCTAAAGAATTGTCCCCTTATTTACTTCAAGTATACAATGAAGCTTTGAATACTGGGACACTGCCACAAACGATGAACCAAGCTCTAATAACATTAATTCTTAAAAAGAACAAAGACCCAACAGAGTGCAAACATTATCGTCCAATATCATTAATGCAAATGGACACTAAAATAATATCTAAATTATTGGCTTCCCGTTTATCTAAAGTGATTGCCTCCTTAATACATAATGATCAAGTTGGATTTATTGCGGGAAGAAATTCATCAGATAATATACGACGTTTGATAAATATTATGTGGTTTTCGGCCAAATTTACGTGTCCTATGGCCGCCATTTCTCTTGACGCTGAAAAGGCGTTCGATGTGGTAGAGTGGAATTATTTGTTTGCTATTCTTAAAATGTATGGGTTTGGTGATATTTTTGCTAAATGGATTTACCTTCTGTATAACAGCCCTCTGGCTGCGGTACAGACAAACAATTATATTTCTGACTATTTTGAACTTATGAGAGGTACTAAACAGGGCTCACCGTTATCTCCCTTGTTGTTTTGTTTAGTGATTGAACCACTGGCCACAGCCATAAGAATGGAGAAAGACTTCCCTGGGGTACAGGTTGGTGGTACCAATCACAAGTTAATGTTGTACGCAGATGACATTATACTGTTTGTCTCAGAACCTGACAGATCAATACCTGCTTTGTTTAAAATAATAGACTCATTTTCTAAAGTGTCTGGATTTAGAGTTAACTGGTCTAAGTCAGAAGCTTTGCCTTTATCAGCCAATTGCCCAACAAATCTTTTTAAACCAGGAGACTTTCAGTGGCCAGTGCATGGAATCAAATATTTAGGAATTCTATTTCCCAAACAACTAAAAGACCTGGTTAAAGTGAATTATGATCCAGTAATGCAGAAGATTGCCTGTGATATTCATAGATGGAGGGCTTTAAATCTATCCATGGTAGGTAAAGTTAACGCAATTAAAATGGCATGTGTTCCTAAATTACATTATCTACTTAACTCTCTTCCCTTGGAGGTCCCTCTTTCATATTTTAATCAATTTGATAATTTAACAAAGACCTTTATCTGGAACGGAAAGCGTCCAAGAATTCATCTAAATAAGTTACATAGGTCACTGGATAAGGGAGGGCTTGGTCTCCCTAAAATGTTGTATTATTACTATGCTTTCAGCCTGAGACATTTGGCTCACTGGGCACTACCCCCTGAAAGAGCTCCACCCTGGTTTAAAATGGAAATGGCAGTATCAACTCCAATATTCCCATTGCAAATTGTTTCCTCTAAACTATGTAAAGAGGAGAAACAGCATCCCATCATATCACATCTTAAATCAATCTGGCACAAGCTGTCAGGACTAATAGGGTATAATGTATATCTTAGCCATAACTCTAGTATTTGGTTAAACCCAAAGCTATGTATTGATAAAAATCCTATTGTGTGGAAAGAGTGGTTGAATAAAGGTATTTTAACTTTAGGGGATTTGTTCAACACTCAAGGCGTATTAAAATCTTTTGAAGAATTAGTGCAACAGTTTCACATTTCCAGATGTGAATTTTTTAAATTTCTACAACTCCGCCACTTGTTGTTACAAGTATTTAAACCTCCCAACTCTGCACCGGTAACCTGTGAATTTTTTGAAAATGTTCTTGCGAGACATAAGAAGGGTCATGAGGTCTCTGCATACTATTCAATGTTAATGGAGGCATCTGACACTTCCCTTAATGTCATAAGAATACAATGGGAAAAAGATTTGAATCTTACCATAGATAAAAAAGTTGGGAGGGTATGTTTAGAAAGATTAAAAAATTTTCAAGAGATGCCAGAGTGCGCCTCACACAATTTAAAATATTGCACCGATATTATTGGACCCCATTTAGACTATTTAGACTTGGACTAAAAGAAAACCCTAACTGTTGGCGCTGCAATCAGAAAGAAGGGAATTTGGCTCATGCATTATGGTTTTGTGAAAAAATCCAGGACTTCTGGGCAATTATACATAAAACTTTAAATAACATCACAGCTACTAGGATCCCGTTTAGCCCGAGATTATTTATTCTCGGAGATGATTCTATGCTAATAGAACAAGATAAACATCTTAAGAGCTGGATCCAAACTAGTGCCATGGTTGCTAGACAAATTATTGTTAAACATTGGAAGAAAGAAGGATTTCTATCAACTCAGGAGTGGGGTTTAGAATTAGCTAAAATAGCTGCATTTGAAAAGATGTCATATAAACAGATGGGATGTCTTTCTCTTTATTACAAAATATGGAAGAATTATCTAAAGTTTGTGGGAGAATCTGCTGATTAAATACATTCTGTGTAAATCAGCATAAAGTGGAAAAGGGAAAAAAATAATAATAAAAAATGTAGAAGAGTTGGATAATGAGAACAAGGTCTAGTGGGTTTTGTATGTATGATTACGACTGTAGTATTTTGTTGTCCTGGACCTATAGCTGGACAGGTTGCAATTTTCTTCTTTTTTTATTAGAAACAAATGATGTTATGATGGAGGTAAGGAAGACAACAGCAATAATAATAACAATAAAAATAAGAATGATTGTAATAATGGCAATAATGATGGTCATTATTTGCGGCAATAATCACTAATTCATAATTAGTTATAGGTAATAATAGCCAATTTATAATAAGGATAATGATAGCAATGGCAATAAAAATAAGATCAATAAATAATAATAAAATAATAGAAATAATAAAAACTAATAATTAATGACAATAAATTATTACATAATGATACTTGTGTGTTTATTATTGCTGTTGGCAATAATTATTGCAATGACACGATGGTAACATTCAGAATTATTTTATGTTTATATTTATATTTACTGTTTAATATGAATTTATTGTTATTTTCAATGCTACTTCTTGTTACTATTTGATTGTTGTTGTTGATTTTTATTTTTTGTTGTAATAATATTGTTATAATATTGTTGGTTTTTCAATTAATTTATTATTTTTTGTATTCTTACTTTTTGTTAGAGAGAAAAAAAAAAAAAAAAAAAAAAAAAAGAAGAAAAGAACAAGAATGTACGGGACTATAAAAATGGGAAGCATAGGAAAACGGCTATAAAATACTACCAGGAAAATGGACTATGACAAATGGAAACCACAAGGACTATGGCTGGGGTGATGGCGGGAGCGGGTGGGATGGGAGATTTGTTGGTGGAGGGGAAAAAAACGTGTAAATTCACAATAAATTGTTATTATCAAAAAAAAAAAAGCTGCCGCTCATAGACACAAACAGTGGAAACAAGTCAAAAAAACTCCATTATCAGCTAACTACAAGAGTTTATCACTATGCAAAAACAAAAGTTAGGCTGCTAAGTCAACATTTCTGAATGAAATTCGACCCTACGACCCTTGAAAGTTACATTCAGGTGAGTAAAAAAACACAGAGGAAAAACATTGTCTCAAGCTTCAGGAGACAGATGTCTGTCAGATCAGTTCATACCTGATCATACCCATGTAAACAGAATCCCTCTATAACTTTATTTCCTTGTTGTAAATATACATGATAATTTCACACGAATCAAGAACAAGATATGAAAACAATACAATAAATTCATTAATTAAAATAAAGAAATTGTTAATAAATATGGAAACTCTGTAACTCTGTACTTATTTTTTCAGTTGTATATATATATATATATTAGTATAACAGAATATATTTTTCATTTTCTCAGGTGAAACACAATTAAATGACCCAGTACAGTAAACATTTATGATGCTAAATGGCTACTTCCTAGTATGACTTCATCATTTATAATCATAGTGACAGCCCACATAACAGCAAAACCTCTTGTGTAACTTGTACGTACAGTCTATTTATAACTGCAAAAGCACAATTTCTTATGTCACCTTAACCAAGTATCACTGCTGCCTTTTATCCGCCTCTTTCCTATAATACCTACAGTAGCACATCTTACATAATGGAGCGGGTGCTTTTATCCCATAAATCTGTGAGGCCCACATGTGCACGACCTGCTGCATCAGCTCCTCTGTCTGTCATCCACTGTGTTCAGGGATTCACCTATTGATCTTATACATTCAGCCATTCTCTATCAGTGACTCAGACCCACCCCATCTGCACACCACCATTTTATTTTTGTCATCATTTCTGCTTATGTGGCACCTTTTCCTGTGGATTTCTCATTGCAGTTCACTGTGCCACCTCTAAGGCGCTGAATGAATTTATTTCTCTGATGGACACGAAGGAGTGGATTTTTAGCTGCTGCCTGATTAATTAAACGCTAAGGGAGACATGGCTCTAAAGGTGAAGATTCATGTGTGGGTGCATAATTTTAGTATGTGGGCATAATTTTTCATATTGCAGTCATTTTATTTTGGCCTTGAGGTGGGATCATAGATGTGTTTGCATGCGTCGTGCAGAACGGTGGTGCATTAGCAAGGTTTTTAAAAGTGAATTTTAATTTGGGTCAAAGCCCTCGTAGGCAATTAAAGGTAGCAGAAATTCACATACAACAGAAACATGTGCGTGTGTAAACAGACCCTGAGGAGAGCACCAGGGAGGCAAGACCTTTGGTTCTCAGCAGGAGTCACTGGGAGAGTGAGAGAAACAGAGAGACAGTGAAAGAGGAAAGAGGCAGAGAAGTGAGGAAGGAAAGGGGGGGGGCATATAGTACTACAATTAATACAAGTCAATCAATTATATCCAAATTTATTCACATATGTATTCGAGCATTTCACAAGATGACAGATGCAGGACACACATTGTGCTGTCCAAAAACTCCAATTTAGTCATGCCCAGAGAGACAGAGAGAGAAAAACACAGAATGGGAAAAGAGAGAGTCCAAGATACAGACACAGTGAGAGAGTGAATGATGAAAGGAAAGAGAGATTTGTGTGTGCGAGTGAGACAAAAGAGAAGAAAGAGAGAGAGATGTATGTGTGACTGCATTCAACACATGGCTTCATGAAGCTTGTCTCTAACAGAAAAGAAAACATACAAGTATCAAACAAGTGTGTCTGTTACTCCTGTGAAACTAAGGTGCTACAGAAGAACAAAGATGTCACTGCATGAGAGAAGATAAAAGTCATATTTAAAATGTAGAATTTATTTATTTTCAGGTAAGTGCTAATGGTAGTTATTAACGGATGATTAATTGAGGGATTATATATTATATATATATATATATACTATATATATATAGCTATATATATACTATAATATATATATATTATATATATATATATTATTATATATATATATATATATAATATATATATATATATAAAAAAAAGTAAAAAAGTATACACTACAGTAATTTACACTGGTGCTAATGCTAAAACTTAAGACAACAAAGGTCAACAAAATACGGATTGCTTGTTACAATGATCAAACTGCAAACACTGTTGCACAGGCTGTAAAATGCATTATAATTATAATTCTCAAGTTGTGGGTGCACCGTATCAGAGCGGTTAGAGCTCTGGCTTCCCAATAAGGAGGTGGTGGGTTCGACTCCCGGGTCGGACCATATCAACATCTCACGATCTCTCTGGTGGAGTTTGCATGTTCTTCCCGTGTCACCGTGGGTTTCTCCGGTTTCCTCCCACCTCCAAAAACATGCATGTTTAGATTAATTGGGCATCACTGTATAAATTTCCATGTGAGTGAATGAGAGAGTGAATAATTGTCTGTGAATGAGAGAGTGAATGTTTGTCTGTCCGACTCTGCGACAAGTTGGCCACTGTCCAGGGTGTTTCCCCACCTAAAGCCCAAAGTCACTGGGATAGGCTCCAGTCACCCGCGACCCCTAATGGGATTAAGCGGTAGAAAATGAATGAATGAATTCTCAAGTTATGTATTCACAAGGATTCTCATTCTATGTTTATCCACTCAATAAGTATATTTTGAGGACCAAAAAAAAAAAAAATGCACTTCATATGCAAATGTATATAGCGGTGAAAGACTAATAACCCAACCCAAAAGCTGTGACAAAGAATGGCGATGCAGCTCAGGGCAGAGTGACGTGTTGCTGGAGGTAGATAGATGTGGGATAGAGAAGAAGGCAGCAGAGATCAGTGGACTGTGCAGGAGGGATGGGGAGCAAGACCCAGTGTGGCAGTACAGAAGCTGCTGGTAATCAGAGAGCAGTGATGGGTGGCCGAGCTGCACCTATAGGTGGTGTGTGTGTCTGTGTGTGTGTGTGTGGGTGCCACTATGGTCAGCACTCACACACAGACACTTCCTCTGCCCACCCAGCGCATGTCTCTGTGTGAGAGTCGTATTTTCGGCCGTCTAAATGGATTTTTGGACGTTTTGGCTGCTGATTTACACAGTGCCCCTGCTGTGGGAGCCATGAGCAAACAGGCTGCAAAAGTTTAGATCAGACACAAACTCAGAAAATGTCCCAGTGAGAAGTGTGCTGTGGCATCGGTCATTACGTGGTGGGATCAATTGTCCTTGAACTGTAGAAATCGCAGTGGCTCATTTCTGACAATACTTGGGAAGAAAATGGTTTCATAGTTATTTTTCTAGTTTAAATTGTGCTAGTTAGAACACACATGCTTCTAGAGATGGGAGTTTATCAAATGCAACACAACCTTAGTGAAAACATGAGTACTTTCAGTTAATTTAGATAAAGTATTTGCGACAGTTTGGGACTTAACAAAAGGAAAGTGGGAGATAAAGCTTGAGCACCAGAAGGGCCAGGAAGAAACAACAAACTATTAACTGCACAAAGTTTGCTGAATACTTATTTGAATAACAGCCTGCCAGAGTCTCATTTGGCTTTCTCTGTCTTAATAATGCCAAGTTCATTCATTTTAGCAGTCATTGTCAGCTTCATTTGAAGGTGGTAGTTTTGTGCTCCGCTGCTGGCAGACAGTGAAGAATGTATTCCACTCTCACAAACAAATGATGCTTTAAAATCACAAGAGCCATTTTCACTTTATTTTTTTATGTGTCAAGTCTTAATTATATCTTGTGCTAGGTGTAAACGTCTTTCTTATTACTGGCCTCCAAATGATGAGTGCTCAAGAGGTGAAGCAGATAACTATTGTATGTATGTCTGGGAGGTTTTTATACATTACATTAAGTCACTTGATTGTGTTTTTTGATTGTTATTTCTTTTTGTTTTTTATGTTTTTGTTTTCTCTCTCAAAGTAGAGGCTCTAAATGTCAAACCACATTATATACTATTTTCAAGAATAATCTTTTCATATTACAGATTTATTGGTTTCTACTACAGATTTACAACAGTTTTTTAAGACAAGTTGAGCTTTTATCCCAAATAGTCATATGAAGTGGCTTCATATGACTACACTTACACGTTTGCAGAGATAACAGGTCTGGTAATTAGATGAAGGGGTCTGCTTTTTCATAAGTATTTGCTTTTATAATACATACAGGAAACATGGTCAAATAATAGTAAAAAAAAAGTGGGTAACGCTTTAAAATAAGATTCCTTAATAAGCTAGTTATAAGCGTTAATAAGCATTAATAAGCTGTTAATAAGCACTTATAAGATATTATAAACATTCACTTTAGAATAAACATGCTTATAATTTGCTTATAACCAAAAATATTAAACACATTATAATGTTTTAATAAATAGCTTATAAAGTGGTTTTGCAGTACCCTAATCTAAAGCGAGGACAATTTTTTGTAACTATGAAAATCACAATAGACCAGGGGTTCTTAATCTTTTTGACCTCCAGGCCCTGATTGATGTGCAAAGTAACCTGGGGCCCAACCTCATATTAAATGTATTGTATTTTACTGATTGTGCAGCCCTTACGGGCTTATCCCACTACATGCAGCTCTGCTCCGCTCCGTTCCAACTGCTGGATCAACTGCGCAGCTGTTTTAATGAATGAAGACCGTTCCACATCCTCCGTATGCGCTGCACAGGGCCCAAGTCCGGCCAAGTCAATCTCCGCCAATCAAAACGCACCAAACAGGAAAAAAAAAGTGAACTATGTCCGGATTTACAAAGTAAAATCACTCCGCACGTACTTTGTATTGATCAGATAACGAAAAGTTTGTAGTTTTACGTAAAGTTTCTTTGATATTTTGACACAGCTGACTGTTAAGTCACTGACTATGTCACTGACACATGGACAGGACAACGGTATTGAGTTCAAACACAGGAGTCGTCTGTGATCCTGATATAGTTATTTGATCTTCGACGAGGACTTTTATTTCACAAACTCGGGTTTTTGGCGCATGCTCTTCTTGAGCTCCTCGGGGCAACACAGCCCTGCAGAGTGGACTGGAGCGGAGACAGTGGGCGAGGGTTCTACAGCAACTTTTGGAGGCAGACCGTGGGAGTAGTGTAGTGGGATCCCCGCGTACAGGATGTGCTCGCGGCCCTATGGTTAAGAATTACTGCAATAGACAAAAAGAAAATACTACTTTATTTGAATCACATCAAGGCCCCACACAAACAAGCCTGGTAATAAGTTGTACAGTGAACAGCAGCATCAGTGGAATGTCTTTTTCTTGAGAAAACACAACGTTTGAAAACACCTCATACATTTGCAGCATTTTAAAGGAGACAACTTTAAGCTTTTACCCTTTTTATAACGTCATTAGTTTTGATTCCAGCAAAACTAAATCTTGAACTGTACAAACTAGTACAACTGTACTATACAAACTTATATATAAAAACAAAACTAAAAACAAGAATATTTTTCTAGAATCTAAGGCAAATAGAAAAACATTTGTAATCTCAAAACCTGTCTTTCCTCAAAGGCAGAAGCTGACCTGATTGTTTTAAAGGGGACCTATTATGTCAAATTCACTTTTCTAAGTTTTTAACCTTGTTATGATGGCCTTCCCTCATTATTAGTTTCCTTGCCGCAAGTCTTTGAAAGAGACCGACCTCTCTGGAAGCTCTTCAGTACCCGAGCTCGATCTCACAAGAAAGCGTACATTTACCACAACATTACACAACATGTAAATGAGGTATGATTAGCACGAGTCCACAGCTGTTTTGTGTAATTATAGTACGCGTCACAGTCCCAGTTCATTTCAATGGTGGTTGTTAAGACGTATTCTTATTTATGAATATTAACTAAATCCTGATTCTAATCTTAACCTGCCCCAAGCCCAGACCTAATCTTACCCATTTTAGTAACTTGATGCCTAAACCTACCCGTTTCACCTGAAGAAACTGTCCCCTCGTGGCTTCAACCAAAACTTGTGTTTTTTTAACGCTGTGAAATCTTTGTGCGCTTTTCATCGTGCTAAATGTACGGGCAACATAAGTACTAAAAATAGCTGTGAACTCGTGCTTTTAGTTTTGTTTTTATATATAAGTTTGTATAGTACAGTTGTACTAGTTTCGTACAGTTCAAGATTTAGTTTTGCCAGAATCAAAACTAATGACGTTATAAAAACGGTAAAAGCTTAAAGTTGTCTCCTTTAAAATGCTGCAAATGTATGAAATGTTTTCTCAAGAAAAAAACATTCCACTTGCCTGACCAGCCAGTCTCTACACGCTTTGACAGACACTTTACCAATCCGAGTGAGGCGTCAACCAATCACAGAAAACCCAGAAATTCCACCAAAACAGCGACGCGCTAAATCGGATGTTATTGTAAATATGCAGCGCAAGGTTTTTTGATTGGTGCGTTCCTATTTGTTCAAAACCAAAGCTAGAGCCGAAAAAAAAAAAAGATCTATCACCTACATCCGCCATCTTGAATGTTTTGAAAACGGGGGGGGGGGGGGTAATTGGTGATTGGATTGTCCTAACTTTAAACGACAAAATCGTTGGCTCTGTCTTCGATTTCAGACCCTTCTGCATTCAAACACAATGTAGGAGGGGCTGGCTGGTCAGGCAAACATTCCATTGATTGCTGCTGTTCACTGTACAACTTTATTACCAGGCTTGTTTGTGTGGGGCCTTGATATGATTCAAATAAAGTAGCATTTTCTTACTGTCTATTGCAGTAATTCTTAACCATAGGGTCCGGGGCCCAAAGTTGGGCCGCGAGCACCTTTTTAAGTGCTGCACAATCAGTAAAATACAATACATTTAATATGAAATTGGGCCCCAGGTCACTTTGAACATCAATCAGGGCTGGACAAATGTAACTGAGCAGCTCATAACTCCTGCCCACTGCACAACCCAGCATTAAAGTTAATATTTTTTACAACAAAAAAGCTCCTGCACAAAGTGGCACACAGACTCATATTTAAGCACAGGCTTAGCACGGCCCTACATGTTAAACACAGATCTAAATGTTTAAAATCACCCTACATGTTCCAGAAAGATCAATGTGTAATTTTACAGACAATATTACAAACAGTTATTAATAATAAACGATGTAAATCAACATAACACAGTTTGAATCATGTAGTTGTGAATCTGATGCAGCAGGACTTGTCTCTCCAGGGTAATCAGTTTACTCTCTCACATGTAAGCAGGAGCTAAACTAGTCCGACTGCTTTGAGGGGAAAACCAAATAGAGTCCGGTTTTTCAGCCTAGTCTGATTTCCCTGATCATGTAGACGCACTGAATGTTGGGGCCTGGAGGTCAAAAAGGTTAAGAACCCCTGGTCTATTGTGATTTTTCATAGTTACAAAAATGGTCCTCGCTTTAGATTAGGGTACTGCAAAACCACTTTATAAGCTATTTATTAAAGCATTATAATGTGTTTATTAATCATAATATTTTTGGTTATAAGCAAATTATAAGCATGTTTATTCAAAACTGAATGTTTATAATATCTTATAAGTGCTTATTATTAGCTTATGAATGCTATTAATGCTTATAACTAGCTTATTAAGGAATCTTTTTTTAAAGCGTTACCTTTTTTTTGCTTTTAGAAGTACATGTGACGGGAGAGAGGTGGAGCCTGAAGTAAAAACCAAATATGTATGTATGTATGTATGTATCTCTCTTTAGTGCCATACTGGTAGATCCGGGTCATTCAAATGGCAGCCGGGGGCCAAATATGGCCCACCAACCAGTTTGTTTTGGCCAAGCACATGAAATATAGACCATAAAACTGAATCATATGCTTGATGGACTGGATTTTTGTTCTCCGTGTTTCAGCAGCCTATGCATCATTTGATCCAGATGATGCAGCGATCCATTTATTTTAAACTTTATAAGTGTTTTTGAGAACGTGGATTGTGTTCGCATTCTGAGACTTCCAAGCTGTCAATGACAGAAGAAACAGGACTTTAAGATCTTAAAGTCCTGGTTTAGTCTCGCTTAGATTAGTTGTCTAGTCTTGTTCGTGATGTACTTTACATCTGATAATGTAAACTCTAAACAGACTAGGTTTAGTCTTGGTTTAGTTGGTGTTGGTTCAGAGGTCTGCAACCTTTAATAGCAAAATGATTGACCTTCATTATTGACCTTATTTAACCAGGAAGTCCCACTGAGATTCAGAATCTCTTTTTCAAGGGACCATAACTATGCATAAATAACTATATACAAGACAAAAAGGTGAATATACAAAGTAGGTCTATCATGCTTGATCAAATCATCTGTCACAAGGTGCATTTTGAATGTTATTGCCAATGAGGAAAAAAGTCAAAATAACTTCCAAAATAACTGTATATTCTTAAAAGCTAGATTGCACCGATGAGATTGGCCAAAATGGAAATTTTGGAATTTCTTGAATTGCCATGTTATTGTTAGACACGTAACACCTGATGGCAATTTCAGAGAGTCCTCAGTATGCAGACATGTATCACAAATAAACCATATATTAGAATGCTGTTGACCCCTGGTCTAGGTCTTTACGGCTGGGTTTGTTTGGCTAAATCCTGTTTTAAATTTTGCTTTTATTGGCAGTGCATTGTTGGTTTATTTTGTAATTGTTGCAATGAAAAAAGCCACATTTCGAGCTAATGGTTCCCTCTGCTTTTGTAGTTTTGTTTTTCTAGTCCGCCTCAGACCATAGCCCTTTGAAAATCTGTCCCATTGGTAAAATACTGGAATAGCCCTGCAGTAGATCATTCAAAAGTATTCAAACACAACAGCTTTATGGGATAAGGAAGCTGGCAGAGTCCTCATCCAAAAAAATTACAAAGTACGTGCTTTTCTCTATCCGAAAACCTGTATTTGTGCGTTTTTACGACGTGTACAATCTTTCCGCCATTGAATATAAATTGACTTTCTTTTGGTTACGTTGACAAATGCGTTATTTACAGGTTCCTCATTATAAACGACTGCTGCGGCGGCTGTCAGGAAACTCAACAAAATTGGGATGGTAAAAAATCAGGCTTGAAACTTATTAGGTGATGCATCTTACATTGATTCAAACAATTCTATGCACGTCTCTCAGTCAGATGTTTCTTGCATGATCTGTGCGCGGAAGTATCACTCACACTAGAAACGACTAACTCTCTGGTTTTAGAAACTATTTACGATTAATAAGCAAGAGGCCGTGTTTTTGGTCTGGGTCGAAAGTGTTGTGTGGGGAACTGAGAATACATGGCACATTTTGTCAGCTGTTAGTGAGCTTGCCGGTTAGAACCCACTGGAGCTACGGTCTCGACAAAGTATAAGTAACGAATATGATTTTAGTCTACACACAAGGCAACGAGAAGATCTAGAATTGAGGACTGAGGCTCCAATGACGGCGGCTGAAGAATTTATAGTGGACACTATGTGATGTTTTTATCTTTCGTACATTTGTTTATTAGAATGAAAGGAATGTTCCGTGAAGCTCAGTGGGTAATCGCTATCACCAAGTTCCGGATTCAGCTTAAAATTTCCTTTTTTGTTGTGGGCTCGGCCTATTTATTGGGTATAGTGTGGCAAACTAGACAGGAAACATCCAGGGGTTTCTGATAAATTACACTTCTTTATAATTTTATGATAGATGACGACGCGGACAGCGGTCTATGGTTTACATGGAGGGGAGGTAATGGCGTTTGCTCAATGGTGAGGTGGTAGGATTCTTGTTTGAGTTATTGGTTGCTCCTAACGCTTCACGAGAATTGTGTAAAATATTATCCTCTTGTTCGATAGCATATAGCGCAATTAAAATAAATTTAGGGAGGACTAGACGCAATGATCACAGAAATTTAATTAACACGGAGATAGATATTCTCTCCAGAACATGATGTGGGACCACGAAGAATCCAGAATCCTTCAATATTCGTAGGTGAGTATCATAGTCATAGGCCTCCTGATTTAAGGTGTTATTTTCAAAAATGACATGGTGATATAAACAGGTCGATTAAGACACATAATAGGAGTCAGTTTCAGAATTTTAGTTTCCTTAAACACGATATATACTGCTGGCCTGCCGCCTCTCTGTTTAGCTTTGCTCCTCCGTCCTAAAACAATCTGATAGCAGGACACAGTCAAGCCAGAACTATTGTGATTCTATGGATCCCTAAGGGGTGCATCTGTGTATGCAACAGGAAAAACCAAAAAACAGCTTGGCAGCGAGTCCCTGTTAGTGTTTCTTTGGCAAACATTGAGTAACGTTACCTTGCCAGATTATTCATACGCGGAAGGAACTGGGGCAAAAGCGGCATCTCGACAAAGAGTCGCCGTGGCTGTTAAGCCGACCCCTCGTGTCGGACTAATTTGACACGAAGCCCGAACTTTGCTCCGCTCNTAAGTTTTTAACCTTGTTATGATGGCCTTCCCTCATTATTAGTTTCCTTGCCGCAAGTCTTTGAAAGAGACCGACCTCTCTGGAAGCTCTTCAGTACCCGAGCTCGATCTCACAAGAAAGCGTACATTTACCACGACATTACACAACATGTAAATGAGGTATGATTAGCACGAGTCCACAGCTGTTTTGTGTAATTATAGTACGCGTCACAGTCCCAGTTCATTTCAATGGTGGTTGTTAAGACGTATTCTTATTTATGAATATTAACTAAATCCTGATTCTAATCTTAACCTGCCCCAAGCCCAGACCTAATCTTACCCATTTTAGTAACTTGATGCCTAAACCTACCCGTTTCACCTGAAGAAACTGTCCCCTCGTGGCTTCAACCAAAACTTGTGTTTTTTAACGCTGTGAAATCTTTGTGCGCTTTTTCATCGTGCTAAATGTACGGCAACATAAGTACTAAAAATAGCTGTGAACTCGTGCTTTTAGTTTTGTTTTTATATATAAGTTTGTATAGTACAGTTGTACTAGTTTCGTACAGTTCAAGATTTAGTTTTGCCAGAATCAAACTAATGACGTTATAAAAACGGTAAAAGCTTAAAGTTGTCTCCTTTAAAATGCTGCAAATGTATGAAATGTTTTCTCAAGAAAAAACATTCCACTTGCCTGACCAGCCAGTCTCTACACGCTTTGACAGACACTTTACCAATCCGAGTGAGGCGTCAACCAATCACAGAAAACCCAGAAATTCCACCAAAACAGCGACGCGCTAAATCGGATGTTATTGTAAATATGCAGCGCAAGGTTTTTGATTGGTGCGTTCCTATTTGTTCAAAACCAAAGCTAGAGCCGAAAAAAAAAAAAGATCTATCACCTACATCCGCCATCTTGAATGTTTTGAAACGGGGGGGGGGGGGTAATTGGTGATTGGATTGTCCTAACTTTAAACGACAGAATCGTTGGCTCTGTCTTCGATTTCAGACCTTCTGCATTCAAACACAATGTAGGAGGGGCTGGCTGGTCAGGCAAACATTCCATTTGATGCTGCTGTTCACTGTACAACTTTATTACCAGGCTTGTTTGTGTGGGGCCTTGATATGATTCAAATAAAGTAGCATTTTCTTACTGTCTATTGCAGTAATTCTTAACCATAGGGTCCGGGGCCCAAAGTTGGGCCGCGAGCACCTTTTTAAGTGCTGCACAATCAGTAAAATACAATACATTTAATATGAAATTGGGCCCCAGGTCACTTTGAACATCAATCAGGGCTGGACAAATGTAACTGAGCAGCTCATAACTCCTGCCCACTGCACAACCCAGCATTAAAGTTAATATTTTTACAACAAAAAAGCTCCTGCACAAAGTGGCACACAGACTCACATATTTAAGCACAGGCTTAGCACGGCCCTACATGTTAAACACAGATCTAAATGTTTAAAATCACCCTACATGTTCCAGAAAGATCAATGTGTAATTTTTACAGACATATTACAAACAGTTATTAATAATAAACGATGTAAATCAACATAACACAGTTTGAATCATGTAGTTGTGAATCTGATGCAGCAGGACTTGTCTCTCCAGGGTAATCAGTTTACTCTCTCACATGTAAGCAGGAGCTAAACCAGTCCGACTGCTTTGAGGGGGAAAACCAAATAGAGTCCGGTTTTTCAGCCTAGTCTGATTTCCCTGATCATGTAGACGCACTGAATGTTGGGCCTGGGAGGTCAAAAGGTTAAGAACCCCTGGTCTATTGTGATTTTTCATAGTTACAAAAATGGTCCTCGCTTTAGATTAGGGTACTGCAAAACCACTTTATAAGCTATTTATTAAAGCATTATAATGTGTTTATTAATCATAATATTTTTGGTTATAAGCAAATTATAAGCATGTTTATTCAAAACTGAATGTTTTATAATTCTTATAAGTGCTTATTATTAGCTTATTAATGCTTATTAATGCTTTTAAACTAGCTTATTAAGGAATCTTTTTTTAAAGCGTTACCAAAAAGTGTTATGATGTACCTGTTTTCGTGAGCAGGAGCAGGCCACACTTCTATTTCCCAAAAGCCTTCTTATCTCCGTTTGAGATCCAGAATCTCTGCTTCTGTAATCCTTGAAAAGTGGATCTGGTTACCCCTCCTAACCTGGCTTGATATTGTGAAATTTGTACGACACACTTTGACAACTCATTGATCGTCTGTCATTTAAAACAAAATCAAAATTCTCTCAACTCACATAATTTTTTTTTTTTGCTTTACTCATTAATTCTCCAGAAATCGATGTTTTTCAAGTAACCATGTTTGTTTTCACACAATATATGATGCACAACCCTAATTGGCTGTTTCATCTGTCAAGAGATAGATTAGAAATACTATAGTGTCTGGACTTTCCTGAATTGCCTTGGTTTGATTGTTTTGGACCTTGCAAATGAAAAGATGTTGACGCTTATAGTAAAGCCAGACATATTAACCTAACCAAACTCTGAAAGCTATTACAGCTCGAGACCACAACATATTCTAGTTGAAAATATCCGAACATACGTTGAACTTGACACCCATCATAATTAGCTGAAGGGCGTATGTTCTTTCCAGTAATTAATGTCACATTCTCATATTTCTCTGATAAATAATCCACTATTCTGCAGCAAGTTTGATGGTGATAAACTTTTTTTTTTTAATTCTGCAAACAACAAAACACAATTAAAGCACATGTTTTGTTATGTTACCCACTGTTGTAAGTAATTAGAGTTAATGTAATTGTCTCTGTAATCACACGCCTTGCTTTCTTCTTTTTGATTGCACTGTAATTAAAGCAGCACATCTCTATAAACAAGAAGATCACAATAATATCTTTTTTCTATCTTTTGGGCGCTACGTCTTGTCACTGGCATCTGAGATCTCCTTTTTGAAATCGTAGTTCTCTCTTCGGCGTGGGCGCATGTCGGCATTGTTCTACTTTGCTTTGATTTCCACCTCTCATTCCTCTGCGCTGTCTCCTTCCATCATCGTCTTCCTCATTTGTGTTGACATGAAAACACAACAGCAGCCACACAGGCGCAGTGCTGGTGTCCCAGTTGGACGGGACACTGGGGTTCAGCCCACGGTGAGCCGCAACATGGATCACTGCAGATTCTAGCTGTGCGACAAACTTGTGTGCTCGCTGAGGTGTAGTCATGTGTGAATGTTTGGGGCTGGATGGAAGTTATGACCATCAAACTTTGAGTGAGTTGGTTTGTTAGTTTTATCTAAGCTTGTTTACAAATGTTCGAAAACTGCTTTGAACTGGAATGATGTCTTTTTCTTGTAGGGAATGAATAGATCTAATCCCAAACCCTGAAGAAAGAGATGTCATTAAGTATGTTGTACGTTCTCATGTTTGTCTTATCATGTTTAATATGATTTACTGAAAAAATAGTTTTTATACACTATGCAAAGTTTGTAAAAATCAGTTTCCCCAAGCTCAGATATTGTCGACGTATCTATTTGGGTTAACATTTCTTCACAGTGTCCCAAATCTAGGCAGTTAGTTTGCTTGTTTATGATTAGCATTTGGCTAACTTCTGAAGACATGCATACATGTCAGAAAAACACTTCAAAAAACAGCATGGTGTATATACAGGAAGCACAGAATACATGTGTGAGTAGACATCCAGCTCTATTTTCTAAAATGTACTTATTGAAATTGGATTTGTGGTGCTTTATGGAACACAATGTCATTGCCAAACTGTTGTGGCCCTCTGTGCTTTTTGGGACATTATTCACCAGACCCAGGATTATGTGGTTGTAACTATTTATGCTAATTTCAAACACAGTAATGTTTTCCATTAAGCGCTGGGGCTACACATGTCAAGAGGTTGTGAGTTGCCAAAAGAGCCTTTTTTTTATATAGTTTGTACTGCTCAGCGGCTAATGCTATCTCCTGTATTCAAAAGCATTATAGTCAACAGTACAAGTCCCAAGTTGTTCTAGGAACAAACAGTGAAAGACATTTTACATAGTGAATTTTCACTAGAAATAATAGTCTGACAGTTTAACAACAGTTTGATAGAATGGAAAAGAAAAAAAGAAAAAATAAATACATGTTATCTAGAGCCAAAAAGAACTTTACCAATATTATATGCAACAATTTACATAAAATGCAAAGAATGCAGTGGAGACAAATAGAGAGAGGTCGGAAGAACAAACAAGTGCGCTGTTTACTCTACTCCAACCATTTAAAGCATTTCATTATATAACCAACACATGAAAACAAAAGCCGTGACGTTCTTAAGCGGGTGAGTCATATCAGGAGAGACACATAGGACCTGGAGTTTCAGTCCTACACTGGAGCCCTGATGACAGCCCGAGGCTCAGCTGCGACTGCCTGTGAATGGATGAATGTGGCTTTAAAGTGTCTCAGACAGTGCCTCCAGTAAACTGCTAAAACTCAGACTCTAGTTTCATCCTTAAAAATAACAAGGTATGTCAACAACCTGCCTAGCTTAGAAAAAACAAACAAGCGAAACAAAAAAAAATAAAAAAATTCTATCTATTTTTAAAAACAGAAAAGATAAAATACCAACAACGTGTTGGTTTCTAAAACATTTAAGAAACAGAATTGTTTGCTTTTAATGTGCAACACAACCAGTGATTCACTCAAATCTTTTGTTCTCAAAAGAGCCATCATTGAAGAAAATATTTTCCAATTACCTCTGTATGTAAGTGATTATTGCTCAAATACTGCACAACATAGAATCAAATCTAAGTGTAGCTTGAGAAATGAGAAAAAAACACACACTGTTATTGCTGTTATTGTTTACCATCATAAACATTAAGACCAATTTGGACATTCAAAATTACATTAGCTGCTTTCTTATACCAATAGTTTGAATGTACAGTGTTTATTGCTCAACAACATTTGACTTGAAATCATGTGCTTGTCTCCATAGAGATACTTAAGTTATATACAACAGACCTTGACTGTGTTTGTAAACAGAACACCCGCATTTCTATCTATAACCTTACTTTATAAATTGTAAGTTACATTTATTTTCCACTCTCCTCTCCACGTTTATACAAGTGGACACAAGGATCGCTCTCTGCTCTGACATTTGCTACAGTGTTGGTCTAAATGCCAACCTAAACATTTCCATTACATTTGATAGACACTTTCTCACACGCCGCACTCAGCTTTGCCCTTCTACTTTACATTCAAATCTCACCTCCGCCATGCTGTGATTAAATTCCCTGTCTTAGTGGAGAGCAGATGCTATTGTTTCCTCCCTTTGGCTGCCACAGAACACAATGAGACTTGAGATCCCCATTTCGGCTCAAGCAGCTCCAGTTACATTGCATCTATGCGCTTCGACATGCGCTGGGATGAAACCAAGAGGTAATATATGGTTGCCATTACTTTGAAGCTGGCCATCTTAACCTCTCTCATAGATCTCCCTGCAGATTCTTGCCTCTATGGACTATTCCCTTTTAAAGCTTGTTGAATCTATCTTCACACACACATACTTGCAAACGCATTAACTTTGAATCACAAATCTATGCTTGTACCGAAGTTATCTGCCCCATGTTAGGAATAAAACCATCATTTCATTTCCATTACATGATATATTGTCTTTAATGCACATAGAAGCCAATAGGTGGCAGTGCAACACCTCCATTTTGCTGTTTAGGGAGCTGTCCAGGGTGCTGAATGAAAATCGCTTCTTATGCATGACTGCTGCCTATAGAGGGATTCTGGGAATGTAACTAAAGAAAGAATAACAGCGGAAAGAGAAAAGAAAGGATTTTGGAGACCTGACTGACAAGAAAACAAAATGAATTGATGGACAACCAGAACCCAAACATCAGAAATGATAGAGAGAATTGTCATTTATGAGAAGAAAATTGCCCAAAAATAAATGTGTGAATAAAAATACAAAAAAGATAAAGAGAGCGCTGAATGATGAAGTGAAATTAATATGTCAAAACACACAAAAGCCATATATTGACAGCAAATAACCGATTCTGCCATCGTTATAACAAAGACTGGAATTATTACCCAACCAATGTGAAATGCTGAAAATGAAAACCAACAAGAAAATAAATGAAAATATAAATGATGTGATGTCATTATTTTCTGCAGCATCATATAAAGCTGAGCTGAAATTTGAAGATGCCATTAATCTGTCAATGCTATGCAGATGTTTTGTCTAATAAAAGTGCAATTACAGAACTTATCAACGCAAACTAAAATTGGCACAAAGTACAACCTCCTCCATCTGTTAGCACCATTAAGTCATGTTTTAATATTCATTCCCACATGCGACAGGGTTTTGGCAGTATGAGAAAGATTTAGCTCAAACAAGGTTCATCGTTTGAAGAAGTAGATTTGTCTTCCAGTCTTAGATTTAGCGTTAGCATTGGAAGATCAGTTAACGTGTATTTATTTCAGAGATCATATTCTCATTTAAATGGGAGTCTTTGGGAAAGGGAGATAGAATGATGTTTTTGTGTTTGTTTTGTGGTTGGAGAAACCAGAGGAAAACCTACACAGACACGGAGAGAACATGCAAATTCAACACAGATAGGCCATGTGCTGCAAGGAGATCTATGAGAGCGGTTAAGAAGTCCAGCTTCAAAGTAATGACGACCATAAATTATCTCCTGGTTTCTTGCTATGAGGCACGAACAGAGAGGTAACACAAAGAATAAAATAGAACATAAACACGTAGAAATAAGAAGATCTAAATAGTGTAAATCAGGGGTGTTCCAACTTTTTTTTTTCACTGGGCTGCATTTCAATCTTATGTGGATCAAGGGCCATATAATGTATGTCAGTGATGTAAATCGTTCAAAATGTTGCATTTGACCTAATATTAATGAACAACCACACTTTTAATAAGGCATACAGCTTTGATTTTAGGTTAATTTAGCATCACATGGTTTGTTATTTTGACTATGACAGAAGAATTGCTCAAACTTGACATTAAAAACTGTATTTTTGAGATTTGGGCCAATCTAGCAAAAAAAAATTTAACCAAGGGCTGCATTTGGGTCCTGGGCCACAGTTTGGACATGCCGACTATAGCAGCATATTTGGCATATTTTTTCCTAAGACAAAATTGTCAAATTTTTGAATTTAGTAAAAAAAAATGTATAGTATCTATAAAGCCAAAATGTATGAATTTATTTTTTATTTTTTAAGACCTTTATGTATTTTTTAAGAATTTGGGCAATTTTTAAGTGTAAGTGCCAGGGTTTGACCGGGGCCTATCCATGAGGAGCTTACATGTTCTCAATGTGTCGGTGTAGATTTCCTCCGTGTGCTCTTGTTTCCCTTACCACTAAAAACATGTCCGTTGTGCCTGCCCTCTCCCCTCCCCAGCTGTAAACCTGTAAAAGCCAGAATGTGGTGTAAGCATCTCTGCCATTGTGCTTAATGTAATTGTACATTTGTCCTAATTCACAGAACCTTACCATAAAATCAAAAAGTTTTCTATTACAGTCACAAGTGTGAACTTCAGAAGAAAGAAACGCTGATTTTAAGAGGACAATAAACATTAAACAACAAGACTGTAAAACTAATACAAAGAGTGTACAATTCTCCACTAAGACTGTGTTTATAGTACCCTGAGTGTTGACAAGATGTGAGAGAGGAGCAGAGGAGCAGGCAGATGGGGCTAACAGGGCTAGTAGAAGACATTAAGTTTGCCCCGTCTGTCTGTGGATATGTGTGTGTGCCAGATCATGTGTTGTGAGCATGATCATCTCCAGAGCAGGGGTGGCATCTCTACAGTATTCATGACACACAAACAGCAGGATCGCAGTCTCCGCCAGGGCACAGATGGTGACAGGGGAAGCCATGGTCTCTTCTGTTTCCTCATATAAGATTCCCAACTCTCTCTCGCTCTCCTGAACCAGCCAGCCCTTCTCACCAGTGTCTGCACATATTTGCTCTGCCTTGTCATACTCTGACAATGATCCAGTAATGGGATTGTCAAAGTCAAAAGTCTATATTATCTTTGCAGGGGTAGTGCAGTGTAGAATGAGCAGAAGGGGTAAATGTTTGCCTCTACAGTATATAGTGAGTGGAGTTTGGGAGCATTCAGTACTTCAGGGTAAAAAGGCAGCATGATTTTTACTCGATAATATACTGTACATAACAAAAAGTTATAAAATGTTTTACTTTGATGTTGAGTGAAAGTAATCATTAGATTTTACCTTGACTATTTCCCGAAAGTACCAAATTGCAAGCTTATTTCTTAAATCAGGTTTAAGTTTCATTTTAAAGCTGCACTGTGTAGCTTTTCTGGAAGGGACTGTTTGACTCTACAGCAATAGTATTGCTTTGCCAACAATGGTATTGTACTAAACCTATAATGTATAGATGTCATAATTGCTCAAAAAACCTTTAAAAAGATGTTTTATTACACACCTTTACACATATGTGACTTTTAGTTTGGCACAGTGCTGTTTTAGACAAGGAGAAAGGAGGAAAACCAAAAACTACCTCGCTAATCTATTTCAGGACATGTTTGCAGAAGTCTGGATGAGGTGGGAGACCATTGGAACATCAGGTGTCCTTGAGCAAGACACCCAGTCCATCTTGACCCTGTGATTGCATACACTGTGTGTATTGTACCTATGAAACTTTATTTTGACCTTTATTTTTTTGAGCAAACACTCAAAAACAAAAACAGGGACTAGAGAAGTAATGTCTTGCTTTCCGAGTTTTCTATGATTTTTTAACCCATTATCTGACAAGGTTCTTACTTGTTTTACTCACGTTATTACTACCTGACAAACTAACTCATGACCAGATTCGATGCATTGGAAAACAGTGTGAGAGATGACTAGATGCTAACAGGATTTTACACATTTTGTGACATTTAACACTGCTGCATTCAGCATTTGACACAGTGTCACCGGGTCCTTCCTCTGTTTGGGTTGTGTATGAAGTAATGTGCATGTGTGAACGACAAAATGACTTGATGGAGCTAAGCTTTGGTGCACAGGCGTTGAAGAGTGCTGGAAGTCTTTTTGTCGCCTTCACAGGTCAAGTCTGAGTTGACATTTCACTAACCAAGTTTAAGAAAACATTTTAGACAATAATAATTCCTCTAGCCTTAGGCACATCGGCCTCTACTTTCAACTGACTTTATTATTTGGATTTTTATCTTGCGTCAATCAATCACTCTTGGCTTCAATAACTGTGTCTTTAAATACACTCTCCACAGATCAGATTCAGTATGCTGGTGGTTCTCTCTTGGGGTCTGTAAGCCGTGTTGGAGCCTTTTAGTAAAACGGGTGTTTGATTGAACATTTATTTATTTATTTTTTCTTAACAACATATAGTTCCAAAGAGCAATGTTTATTAAGTCATTTATTGATGAAATTATTGATAAATGTGATTTGAATGTATTGATTTTATTGTGATGCCATTGTGGAAACATTAAGGTACATTTTTACAGTGCTGGGGTCTCTGAACTGAACACGTTTGAAAACTAGAGATCTCGGGAACAGATTTGTCTAACAAACCAACTGTATTCAAGGTCATGTGGGAGTTTTGTAAATCTTTAGACTATTACAGATGTGTATTATGTGTAGAAAGTGATGAAAACTCTTTATTTTGTCTTTGGATTGTGTACCTCAAGCTAAAAAGAACTGTCAATGAAATGGGTTGTGTTTTTGGTCAGCGCAATCTGCCCCCAAAAATGTTTTTATAATTAATTGTGAGTCGTGACACCCATAGATTCAAAAAACATTGTAACCTCATAAGATGTTTTCTCAAAATGCATTTTCCGGTACAAAGGAATAAACAAATTTGTATAAGTTTTACTGAAGAATATATTTCTACGCCTGACTTAACAAACATGTATTTATGTGAGGCTACGGCATAGGTTTCACATTAAAGCTTAAGATTTTAGTTTTTATTTTTACCTGTAATGTCTCTCCTTCAAGTATTCTACAAAAAAATAATGCTTCTAAAAATGATGTTGACATGATCTTCTGCCAATTCTTTCTTTTTTCCCCGACAGTGACTTGAGAGCTCAAAGAAGCACAACTGTACGGATGATGGTCATTGTCGCTGTGTAACTCACGCTGGCAAAAGATGACAGATGCCTCCCACCGAGATTTCTCTACTTTCGGTTTGCTTCCTGAAAAATAGCTGCTGCTTCGCTCTAATAAACAATACCAACTGTAGCAGCTTGCAGTCTTTTCCTGCTCGGTCCACCTTTTTCCATTTTCCGGAGTTTCACAGTGTTATATACAATCTCACAGCCTCCTGGTGCAGAGCATAAAAACCCTTTCATGGTCAAGCTTCTACCTTTTGAAGACATTTTTGTCCCACAACAATAATGACACAAGGGTGGCCAGAGCTGGGGCATCTCGGATTGTTCGCTGCATGGCTTATTTTTACAAGGTCGTTTTAACCCGCGAATGTATATGAAAGCTCACTTCAAGGACATCCCCTCCAAATCTGTTATTTACCTGACTTTTTGTTATCTGTGACATGGTACATACAACGGAATGGCCTTCACTCCAGTATAGTATGTTTTAACAAGGTCTTCACTTACTGATGTGCGTACTTAAAAAAATATATATATATTTTTGCCAACAATAGAAAGAGGTGTCCTTCTCAAGGATGATAAAACAAACAAACAAACAAACAAACAAACAGAAAATCATGTTTGAGGTGTGTTTGCTGTGGTTCAAAATGCAAGATTTCTAGTCATTTTTTTAGCTTAAGAAACACATGAAAAATCAAGAAGTTTTAAATAAATAATAATTTGTGTATATATAGATAAATTATGTACAAAATGATTGCAATCAACAGGAGTTAATGTGACTGCACCTTTGTCAGTCTAGTATGAACATGTACTGTATGTGAGCATATGTGTTCATGTGTATGTGCATGGATACACACTAGGGCTGCACGATATTGAAAATTTATGCGATATGCGATATGGGCTCTGAGATTGCGATATTCGATATTTTTGCGATATTTATTTTTCACTTAAGAAATTCTCTGTGCATTTATTTTAAATCGTTATTACACTATTAAAACAATGTGCATATAAACAGCACACGTTCTGTGGCTTTGTAATTGCTTAATTATGTTATTAACTTATTTTTATTGAAGCGCTGTCATGTTTTAGGATGCTTTTTTTCAAGGCTTAGTTGCTGGTTACTCTGAAAATCTGGCAACCACAGTTGCTACCTTACACACGTTTCACGTCTGTCTGTGAAGTGAAGATGAGCTTGTGCGTCGTATTAAACGTGCCTGACAGGTCACAGTTTTATCACAACTATAGTTTTTGAGCGTTTTAAACCATCACGAGCCACAAGAGTCGTTCTTTTAGAGAAAAAGAAGACGAGAACGCAGCGCTAAACACACAGGTATTACACACACGCCTGCTTCACGCACATAATTACAAGGTACACACGCAGGACTTACTTTTGAGATGATGCTGAGGCGAAGGAAAGTTGAACAGAGTGGCGTTTAATCCATTTGCTCCGTGGTTTATGGTTTGGTTGTGCTGTGTTGTTAGCAATAGATCCGTTGTTAGCAGCGATAATATGCTAACTCACAGCTAACGTTAACAAAGACATAACATGCTGGAATCAAAACGACACAGCCTGGGAATTTTCCTTTGGTTTTCCGGATTCTAGCGGATCAGTTTGAGGAGTTTGAAGAGTAAAGAAACTTTACGATGGTCCTTGTGAGGTTGTTGGAAGCGGCTGCAGTTGTATTTCCCCTCAATGTAGCTTCTGTTTTGAGCCGTCGACATGATAGAAAAACACTTGTCTTGTAAAGAAATAGTCCAGAATTGTCGGGATGCAGTGGTTTTAGGAAAAGGAGTTTGCTGCTTTTGTCTGCGCTCATCTTTTCATCTGTTTACAGTAGTAGTTGCTATCATTCACTGCGCCTCGCTCTAGCTAAGCTAAGCGGCATCAGCAGATTTAAAGGGACTGTACTCAATTTTTTTTGCAACAAGATAACTTAAAAGCAATTTCCCCCTAGCACTGATGCCTTGTTAATGTGTCTATTCAGGTAGAAATTAGTCCCCAAAGTCCTGTCTATGTCTAATAAAATCCCGTTTGTGTGCAGTTTTTCTGTTTTTGTTTTTAGCATTGTGGCTAACTGTTGTTAGCATAGTGACTCACCTCGCTGTTAAAAGCTGTGAAAAAACATTAAAACTCATCATGATGAACAATTCTGAAGCTCAGAATGCATTAGCTACGTGAGGAAATCATGTAGACTGAAGGAAAAAGGTTAAAATTAATTATTTCTGTTTGTTTACATTTTTAGGATGCAAAAATCAGGTACAGTCCCTTTAAGGTGGCGCGCTTAAGGTGGCGCCGGAGTCAAACCACTCCGCACTAAAAACGGATGAATAATGCATAATGCATAATAATCCTGCACTGTGCCATAGCAAACATTTATTGTAAATAATAGTCTTGTAATTATTGTATCTTTATATATATTTTAAGCCTATTTTATTTCTATTATCTATTTGATTGCATGTTTCTATTTTCCCTGCTGTTCTTAAAATGTGCGTTGCAACACTGGAATTTCCCCATTGTGGGACAAATAAAGGGTATCTATCTTATCTTATCTTAATGCATAATGAAAAAATGTACGAAATTATCGCACATCCTTGCGATATGGATATCGCACGTGTCAATATCGCGATATCGATATTTTTTCGATATATTGTGCAGCCCTAATACACACATGCCTGAATGTGACTTTAGATTCAGTATTTTGTACATGCAGAAATGTATACGTTTAAAGGGAAAAAGTATAATCATTATCTTGACTTTCTCGTTTTGCTTGCTCTCGAATTTCAATTTGATTTTGCTCGGCCTTTTCAAAACAAAACATGAATGAACATAAACAGAGACTTTTAATGTCCCATGTATTAGATTTGCATTGCTATTTCAATTCGAAGCCCTCAGCTAAGTGGTCGACGATTTGATTTTCGATCACAAGTCAAGACTGCCATTACTTACACCACCCCCCTCACATACCCCAATCTGTTTATGCTGTTTTTTGTTGTGTCTGACTACTGTGTTGTCTAGTATGTATGTATTTGTCTATGTCTATAAATAAATAAATAAATAAATAAATAAATATCCAAAGCTTAAAGGTGGCGTAGCTGATTTTCACACTGCAAACACAAATTAGGTTTTAAATTTGACTACTTCCTCTCATAAATCCTTCGACACATGATTAATATCGACATGTATTCATTTCAGTTGCATTTATCGCTTATAAACACCTTTTTACAAACAAGAAAGTGAAACTGGAGTGACCGCCCCAAGCTCAGCCAATCAGAGTGCAGCATTCAGCTCATGATTAGAACTAAAATTCTTCATTATTCAGTTCAGACAGTACTAGTAGGTCTAAATTTTTCACAAAGTGCTGTATTTAGTATATACTTTTTAGTAAAAGCACAAAGTTTACAAATTTTAAACTAAAAAAGTTAGCTACCCCACCTTTAAAGGCATGTTGCAGGCTGTGTGGCAAGTGTTTGTTTTACAATAAAAGTAAAAAATAAATAAATAAAAAATAAACTCTGCCTGCATTGTGGCTAACAGCTATTAGCATACCAGCACATCTCACTCCTAACAGCTGTGAACAAAGCTTAACACACATTGTGCTGAGCCTGATGTAGGGAGGCTAAAATAAATCATTTCTCTGTATTAACATTTTTATTGAAGTAAAAGTTGGGTATTGCACCTTTAAGAAATCCATGTTGAGCTTCATAAGACTCAGCCATTTTTGTTCTATATAAGTTGTTCTTCTCGGGGAAAAAAGATCAAATTTTGGGGTCTTATTTATAAAACTTATAACTGGTAGAGTCTGACCACAGTGAGGGTGACTTACAGCACAGTCAAGTGCCAAATCTAGTGGGTTATACTGTGAATGCTAAGGTTAAGGTAGTGCTGCCTGCCACCAAGACTGCAGCCACCGGCCGGAGTTAGCAGACCAAGGCCAAAACATAACACATGGAAAGAATAGAACCAGCCTTGCTCCTTTTTTTTTTTTTTTTTCTTTTTTGACAGCTTTTGATATATGCTGACCACTGCAGAAACACCTGGGGAATTGCAAGTGAATTTCCACAGAAACTAAACTCAGGCAGAGGCTAACTATTTTAGATTTGTGTGATTTTTATTGAACTATTATTTACAAGTTTGCAGAATCAAAATAAATATCAAGATTTATAAAACTACACAGCAATGGAAACAGCAGCAAATATTTTGAAAAGTTGCTATGTGACATTTTAAAAGTACACATTTATCACTTTTTATATTCATATCTAACAAATGTGGATGGTGAAAAAAAAGGGAATTTTTCAAGGCCTTGAATAAGGATACTCAAAGATGCAGGGTTTAAACAAAATACCACTTTGAGTAAGCTGATGATAAAGTTGTTTCTTGCACAAAACGTTGATAAAATTATAAAACTATGAGAAAACAGTGCTATATTGCTAGTTTCATGTCGATCTGTACTAGAGAAACATGTTATTTTCAAGGTCTGAAATGAAACATTTATAGCACTACATGTGCTTTATTGTGAAACTAAAATGAATTTGACATAATGACCAAACATGTTTTTATGCTGAAATGTTACCATCAGTTGTAAAAATGAAAACAATGTTACATTTGAGCTTGGTTTTGATTTCTCTCCAACACCGACTCATTTTCAGTGATCCAACATTGATCTGAACCAAAGCAAACAAAAGAGTTGTTATGACATGTGTGACTAGACACTGACACAAAACAGAGGAATTCCAACTGGAGCCAAGCTTTCTCCACATGCATTCTTAGTCTAGCAGCATCAAAGAAGAGAGAACAAACAAAAGAACAACTGAATGTCATTGCAAAAAACAGGAACAATTTACAATATACATTTGTAAATATCAATACTAATTATGCAAATGTTAATGCAAGACATTCATTTTAGACTTGTTCAAGATAGCCTGCAATTCTATTGAAAATGTGCCTGTCGGTGCTGTCATGTTTGTTTTGGTTCAATTGGGCTCTTCATCCAAATCACTTGCCTGACCAGCCAGCCCCTCCTCCATTCTGTTTGAATTCAAAAGGGTCTGGAGCCAAAGACAGAGTCAATCATTTCGTCATCCAAAATTAGGACGATCCAATCTTAAACAGCTGCTCTCCTTCCCCACCCCTTGCCAATTTCCAAACTTTTTTTTTCAAGATAGTGGACGTAGCTGATAGATTATTTTCTTCGGCTCTTGCTTCGGTTTTGAACAATTCGGAACATCTTAAAATGCGCTGCACATTTACAATAACATTTAAATAACATTAGGTGTTCCTGTTTCGGTGCAATTTTCGGTTTTTTCTCTTATTGGTTGACTCAGCGCTCGGAAAGCCCACCATCAAAATTGAACCCCGGCGCTCTGATTCCAGACTCTCAAGTCTTTGGAAAGTTGTCTGTCAAAGCGTGTAGGGACTGGCTGGTCAGGCTTCCAAACCACAGTGATTAATTCAACCTCACAGTGGACACCTTTGACTGTTTGGAGGTAGTTTCTCCAGAAAGAATCTTGAAATACAACAAATATTGTGAGAATCCATCTCACTCACATATGATGTTCAATGAGTGCGAATGCCGACCTATAACATTCTCGCAGAACTTAAAAGTGCTTAAAACTAATGTGGCTGTGTATTCTGACATTTGAGGAGTGCAGATGTGTGTGAGAGCCAAGCAGGTCAGCGGAAAGAATCTGCATGCGGTCTGATGTGACTTTAAAGTCATTATAGGAGCGTTCTCGAGGGAATCTATATGAATCCGGATGGCTTTGGACAAATACGGATCGTAGTTGTTAACCCTTCAGACTAACCCTTCCACTGATATAGGCACTGGCATTTAAACTTTTTAAACAGAACCATTTCCAGTTTCTATAGGCTCCATATTTTTTCACATTTACATGTCTCACTATTACCAGCTTGCAGTAAAAAGATATGCACTTGATATGGTTGCTCATGGTGCCGTATTATCGCTCTGTTCCTGCTGCACTGGGGCATTTATCAATCTCAGTTTAACTTCACTCCCACACATTTTCACACTGTGCTTGGCTTTTTTGCTGTTTCTTTTCGCTGGTCGGGCTGTGAACAGAGCAGACGTGTGGGTGCTGGTGCATGTTAGTGCCTACATCGTGACAATATTGTTTTATTATCATAAGGCCGATGTTCCCTAATTTCCCCAGAACAAGGTCATATCCTGTTTGTCGAGTGAAAGGAAACAAGGTCTGTCATCAAAACAGCCAAGGGCCCCACTGATGTAAATCTCTAAGCCTCACAATGCAGGGAAACAGCACAATCATATGCCTGATTTTTCCCTTTGGGCAAATGAGCTTTCCAGGGCCATCAATATTATGATATTGACTATATGCCCCAATAGTGTGCAGATCATTCAATTCATCATTTTCTTTCTCATAATGAGCTTTGTGGAGGATGGATTTTTTTTTTCTGGCTGCATTGTTTATGAAAAGGCTCCAGTCACTTGCTAGTCCTTACAGAAACAAGTGGTAGAAAATGCATAAAAAAGTAAATAATAAAAAATAATAATGATAATAAATAAAAAATGGAATGCGTTAAAACCAATAAAAATTGTAAAAAATCACATATAACAGTCATGTGTTCCTCAAACTATGAACTGAGTTACAGCTCCATCTACTGGCTGCAAAGGAAATTACAATGTGGAATCAATCAAATGGATCTTGCCTGGGATGCTAATGGTGCAGAAATGCTCAAAGCTAGTCTAGAAAATTGTGAAAAAAAAAAAAAAAAAAAAAGACTAAATAAAAATATAAAGACAAACGTTTTTAAGCTTTTAACATGTAATGCATTTATAGACTGATCAAGTTCTTTTTTTTTTTTTGTCTTGTAGCTAAACAATTTAAGTGTGGTAGGGTAAGACGTTTTCTCCTAACATAGCTTGCCTCTGATACCCTAAGTTGCTTTGAACACTATTTGGACTTTAAAGGGAACCCTGGATATGAAGACAAATGTGACTAAAATGCTAGTACTGGTCATGCTTATTAAAATAAATTACAAACAAATATATAACTGCTTACTATTTTTTATAAAATTGTCATTGTTTGTGTTGTTTTCAAGCCACTGGGAGCCGCCATTTTGATTGATGACATAAAATAGTGTTTCCATGGTTACTCCCACAATTTCATCTGTGAACAGTTCCACCAAAAACACCACTGACAGTGTCCAGTTCTTGCCTCTTCCTCTTGATTATCTTCAGTTTTACTAGATTCCACATAATCGTTCTGTATTTGGCTTTGCTCCGGCTCAAACTGACAAGGTTTAACCCAGGAATTCATGTTGCTTAGTTACCTGTTACCTGACAACACTATTTTATGTCATAACCGCAGCAAAATGGCAGTCAGTCATTTCTTTAAAACACTATTTTAATAAAACTACAAATAATTCCAAGGTATTTGTCCTGTATTTATATAAGTGATGATATTATAAGTGTTTTAGGATAAACATGTGATTATATCCAGGGTTCGCTTTAAAACATTAATCTTAAAGCTTCATGATTATTGGTGCATTCCAGTCGTCCTCGGAGGTCGGAACTCGGACCTTGAAGTGATGCTTTCTCCGAGTGTTGTGTGTTCCAGTGGTCAAGTCGGATTACTTTTATAGTAATTAGCCAATCAAGTAATAAATAGCTTGGAAACTGCCCAGAACAGCCAAAATACAGATCTCTTTATGTCAGTTTATCAACTCGGATATTGCTGTTACATTTACAGTTTGTAATATTGCAAGAGCGAATTTCTGCTTTTGTTTACATTAGCTCCATGTAGCCGTTAGCAACATTAGCGTTGCAGCACATAACAGCAGGTTTATAACGGCAGACGTGCATGAGCAGCGCAGGAGCAAGGTCACAGAGGCAAGTGAACTGTAGAGACAAACTAAAGACAAAATAACACAGGTACGATCAGTAGTGAAGCTGTCGGAGGTTTTTCTTTCTCAAAGCGCAGGGTGCTGCCATGTTCGATTTTCTACCTCGGACGCTGAAATTCTCTCAGAGGATCCGAGTGAGAACTCGAGTTTGAGGGCTGTTCCAGTGAGAATTTACAAGTCGGAACTCAGATGATCCGAGCTCCGAGTACCACTGGAACGCACCATAAGTTCCATTCATGTTCTTAAATTCAATGTCGTCAGGTGGAGAGCAAGAGGTAGTTTTTCCTATTACTGTATTATGTTTGTCATGAATGATCTTTTAAAAAAAAAGCAATAAATCACTAAAGAAGAAAAGAAAAAAAAGAAAACAAGATGATGAGAAAGTGTTACTAGCGTAGCAATTCTTGCTCAAAGAAACAAACCTTGCAATCTCTGTCCTTTAATACTTGCACTGTTTGATCCAATTTCTCGTTGTGGCTCAAAGTCTCAAATATGAATGCTCTTGTGGACTGTGACTCAAATAACTGGTCAGAGTCTGGATCCAGAGAGTAAAAGCAACCTTCAGATCAAACAAGTGTCATGCAAGAGAGGAAGACGGAGAAGAGGTTAGAAATATGAAACTTCAATTTTGTCAACAGACTGACATGAGAGGGAATGTTGTCTTTTTTGGTCCAATCTTTGCTTCAGTTAAAAATACATGGATTGAAGGGACCTGAGGACAACAGTGAAAAGATTGCAGGAGAGGACATGCTGGTCTGTGTAAGTCTTGCTGGTGCCTGTCTCTTTTGCATTGTGTGCACATGCTTTAATGCAATCCAAGTGGAGATCTAACTCGAGTCATGCCGCTCTATCCCTCTATGACAGTTAAATCTTCGATGTGGTTTTGTGCATCTGTGTGTGCACCCAGCGCCCACGGCACCTGTCAATCAAAACTGTCGCTTTTTGAATAAGCCTCACTGGAAGATGAGGGCTTCTTTTTGATTTGATCGCTGAGGGGAACCATGCTGCCTGTATCAGCGGATCACACATGCAGAGAAGAAGGAGGAAAGTTGCTATTCTTGCAGATTGTCTTCAATGCACACACATCTATCAGGAGTTTTCATGCACAAAACTGACAAAAGACCAAGCCATTTGAAAGTTTGCTTGCTAGATCCATTCTTTGTAGAATGATGCTCGAGTGAGTTTGAATAGACCTGACCTATTCGTGTCATTTAGAAAGGTGAAAGGAAAAGTGAAAATGTAATAGCATAAAACAAAAAAAACTGTAGATAAACACTGCTTTATCAATGTAAGAACTTAATAAAGTGCACCAATAGTAGTAAATGCATAATTAAGCAAGAAGATTTGTAAAAAATGTATAGAATAGTTTCTGTGTCCTGCACACATGAACTTGCAGACGATAAATACATATTGTGAACTTCAGTGGTTGAACTCCTAATGGGCTGATTCCACTACATGCAGCTTTGCTCCGCTGTGCTGCGCCACAACCCCGCAGTAATTATGCACCCAGTCCCACAAAACGTGCACACGCTACACAGGGTCTTTGCTGCCCATCCACCTCTGTGCAGACCTCTGACAAAGTGACAGAGACAGTCTTTTTCTTTGAAGGTCAAGTCCAGCCAGATCAAGCTAAATAGTTTAGAAACAGCAGTGTTTTTTATTGCCATGACAGCATAAAGTGCCACTGTTAATAAAAATACCCTCTGTATAAAAAGTCTTTTTAATAAGGTATACAGTATTTACTGTTCAAAAAACAGTAGTAAATATTTAGAGTCAAAGTTGAAAAGTTCAAATTTATTTTTCTTTTTTCTAAGTTAGACACAAATTCCTACTTGCCCTGTAGTCTTGCTTTATATTAATATAATAGGACTTCATGGACAGAGACTGACAAAAGACCCAGCACGCTTCTTGGATCTATTCTTTTTACAGTAATGCTCCAGTGAGTTTGAATAGACCTGACCTATTCTCATCATTTAAAAAGGCAGCTGAAGCTAAAGCGTGAACGTTGGGGTGTTACCGGGACAGGCTCAGAAGAGAGGAAGAGGAGGGGGGAGGACATGAGACAGGCGAAGTGTGCGCCCGGTCAGAGGGCTTGTCTCCCGCTGTAGAGAAGTGCTCCGAGTGCAGACAGAGTGTGGGCTAGTTTGGCCCGCTAACCTCCGAGTGCTAGTAATTGGCACTTAGCATTAAACAGCTTCTCTCCCTCTGGGATAATAAGACTTGTGGTGAAAAAGTGAGCGAGAAGTGCGAACAGAACAGAAAGAATTCATCTCACATGCAAATAACACCAAGGAAATGACTTAGGAACATAATAAAGTGCTCTAAATAACAAGCCATGAGAGTTTTAATTAACTTGGAAAAAAATGTAATTATGTTTCAAAAGTCATAAGTTGCAGAGTCGTGCCAAAAGAAAACAGTTGAGTTCATTGTCTAATACAAAATGAAAATGTCAGCCTCCTGGCACTGGGGAAGTAGAAGCAGCTCTTTATTCAACCAATTCAATTCATCAATTTACTAGGTTCATGTAAAAAGACACAACAAAACCAAGACATTTTCTTATGTACGTCAACATTACAGGTGAAACTATACCCTGACAAAAAACAACTATAGTCAGGTCATTCAGAATAAGCAATAGCCACCAACCTAATCTTAAAGGTCATTGCAAAACATTTTTAATAGAAAAGTTGCAAATATAACTCATGTAATTTGTTTTGTCAGGAATCATTCAGATGCACACATTGTTTTGAGAGGCAATTTAGTGCAGAGTGGCTCTGCATAATCAAGCACAGATCATTAGCATGTGAGCCATATTAAACTGCAGCAAAACCCCAATTAAGGTAGGATTACTTATGCATGACCAGTTTTATCCTGGTTTTGGGAAATTGTTGCTTACCCATAATCCATCTGGCCATGTGTCTAATTTGAACCTGTTTTTTCTTTTGCCACTGAGGCTGCAGTGGCGATTTGCTCTTATTATTACTCCGGTAAACTTTATTTACATATAGCAATTAATCAGAAACTCTCTCTCTCTCTCTCCTCTCTCTCTCTTCTCTCTCTTCTCTCTCTCTCTCTCTCTCCTCTCCCTCTCTCTTGGCTGAATTGCGAATATTAATCTAAAATAATCTATTTGTTTTATAAGTATAGATAGATAACCTTGCTTGTTTTTCCAGTGATTTCCTACTTCTTTCACTTGTTTTTGCTAATTTGTTCTATTACCAGTTGGACATGATTTCACACCAGTGAAATTTTCGGTCACATAGGCATTTGTGTTAATTTTAGACTTTAATGATAATCTCAAATGATAGACATCATCTATATAGCTACAAGAGACTAACTGTTTTTGAAAGAAATCTCCAAAATGGAAATCAAAAAATGTTGTACCTTGTCAAGTTTTGTTTAGAAATAATTTCAAAGTAATATCAAGAATATGGCTTAAAGTCCTATTACTGTTACTGACAATTATCAGCTTTTTCAGAGTAGAACAACGGCATTGTAAATTTATTGTGAAAAAATTGTTTCACTTTTGTTTGTTTCAGATACTGGGCCGATTCAGAATATTGTCATGTGAACCTCACTCATCATCTAAAAAAATAAAGCAGCTCAGAAACAGAAATACTGTAGGTCAACTGACTTCCTATTGGAAATGAATGAGCCATGAGGCATGCATAAACAATACATTTACACCTTTGAGTAAAGGAATAATGAGAAAACACTGTTTTAACATGATAAAAAAGGGACTTTTGCCAAAGGGGACATATTGTGTCCCCTTTGGCAAGACTACATTTTTTGTTGTGACCATACTGTAATACTCTAGGCTTGGACAATGCCATTTAAATAGATTTTAATAAAACAGCAGAACCCATTAAAATAGTTTATAGAGAACAGTGTTTTATTTAAAATGCTTACATTGGAATACGCAGCAGCGCTGAGGCACACACCACAGCCACCAGGGACTTAATTATTGCCACTCAAGCAGAAGAAGCACTTTCTTATATTATTAACACAGTTTCATTTCCTCTTTAATATTCAAGGAAAGCTTATCGAGGAAAAAAATCTTCTGCTTAAAAACATTCACCCTGATGAATAAAATGCACTTTGTTTGCTTTCTAAAAGACATGTGTGAAAGACTTGGTCCTGCAAATACTATCACTATTTTCTAAGCTCTGCCACTGCGCTGATCTCCCTGACACCATTCACTCTCCTTTTCACTCTCCTTTTGAGTTTTACACATTCATTCAACAATCTTTTTTTTTTTTATATATAACATAATTTCTCAATACAGTTAAATAAAACACACTTTAACAGACTTTAACAAATAAAAGTACAAACCTTTTCAATCTTCTAGTTTCCAAACAGCAGGCACTGTTGAGTGAAGACTGAATACAAAGTAAATACACAGAAGCAGACATTTTTATCAGCATAGTAGCTGATGTTTCTTGATACAGTAAATGAAGCCACCATTACCTTGGTTTATCTTATCCTAAGAATACACCATATATGAGAAAGTGGAGTGAGTTGTGCCAACATGACCATTATGGTATTTCTTCAAGCTACAATAAGACAATAACACATATTTCAGGATGGTGCATCTCTGAAAACAATAATTTTTTATCTGAAATGTAGTATTTAAGAAATAAGGCTTTCTGAAAAAGTTGTCAGGTGGCACAACTTGCTCTCAATGTGGGGAAGGTGTGGCTTTTGGGGTAAATTGTGCCATTTATTGTTCAAGTAAAACAGATTGTATTTCAATCTCAGAAATAGATGATTTATACTAGTTAAGCTAAATCTTTTTGCATGTTCCACTTAAATTTAAAGTTAAACTAAAGTTATTTTATAAACAGTTAACATTAAATATTAACCAAGGCCAAGCACAACATATTCCCAGGCGTAATTGCTAAAATTGATTGATTGGCAAGTGAATCCTGGTCTTATTCTCTAATCGTTCCATCTGTGTTTGGTGTAAAATTAAGAATTAGATAGTTTAGTGATAAATTGACACAATTACCATGAACTAGTCCGTTTTAAATTATTCTTTATTAGTGTGGCAATGGCTCAACTAAACCAAAGCTCTTTGGCACAAATCACTCCAACCCCACCATTTTTGAAAAAAAAAAAAAAAAAAAATGCACCATCTATCAATTTTAAGCAAACATCATGCTAGCTATACAGACTCAAAATGCTTACCAAATAACTGTTCAGATGCAACAGTCAAAAAACCTTGATCTTACTTTGATGGGCAAAAACTATTTTTTTTCTACCTAAATGTCCTTTTCGTGCAATCAGATTTCCTTCACTGCAGTATGAGTGAAATGGATCTTTAAGTCTTCAATAATGTGTGGTCACAAGACCAATTTCTTCTGTGATTCGTTAGAGTGGCACAACTTCCCCACTGACACAAATCACCCCACTATAATATAACTGATAGATAAATACTTCACACCTGTTACCCCTGACACACAATCAATGGGTTTTTTCATCTACTGTATCTTAGTTTTGCCAAGTAAAATACTGCCCCTGAAACTTCTCATTTCACACTAGCTTCTGATAGTTATGAGAAGTGTTTTAAAACAAATAGTGGTAAAGAATTGCTTTAAGAATCTTCTACGATTTAGCTACAATTTTTGTGCAGATTATCATATTTGTAACAACTGGAATGAGAGTACTTTGAAGAGCTCCTACAAGTAAAATGTAGTTTCATTGCACTTTTTTCAGTTGGACTCACTACATCATTGTCCTCATTGTGTTTTTTTTTTCTTTCCTGTAATGCAACATTCTTTCCCATTAAAATGCATGTTTCCAATGTTACAAACAAACAGTATTTTGCTTTGCACTCTGAACACAAAACGCTTCATTCTCCACAAGTTTCATAACAGCTTTTGACTGTCATTAGCCTCCAGCATGTTTTTAGGGCTGCTAAGTGTGTTTTGCCTGAGATTGCCATAAAATATTGTTATAAAAGTCTGCCATTAAAGCACCAATTACTATTTGTACCTTGAGATCTCTAAAACATAAAAAGATATTCTGAATGTCGTTTTATTTTGGCTTTTATCAAACCACCAAATCTCTTTATGACTGTTAGTGAGCCTCATTCTTGTAAAGATCTCAACCAAATGTAATTAAGTTTTAAATAAGATGTCACTAATTCATGGTTCAACTCAAGGCATTACGTCTTGTTCAACCTGCTTTAACCCAAATCCCATTTATTATTGGTGTTTGTAAATGGCTTACATCTCAGTTAGGTGCTAATCTAGACCAAAGCCTTTTAAATATGTAATGAAGCTATACCTTGCGCTTACATATTCTAAGTTATAGCAGGCGCTTTTATTGTGGACTCAAACAACATTAAAGCCTGTTCATGTGTGTGCACAAACCCCCGAGTGCAATATACTGTATACATCATTTATGCTGTTCGCTGAATTACACTGGCTTTTATAGGAATATAGTCGTCAAATGGCATACTAAATTAATGCTCACTTCATCATGACACATTATTTATGACTTGTTTCACTTGATGGACAAAGCAGAAATGACTCCAGGCAAGAAACAATCCTGGGCTATCTCGGACAAGGTTAGCACATTAAAACCTACGTGTGGAATTTTGGAGAAGGGTCTAAGGACGTGAGATGTTCACTTTCTCCAATTACTTTTTTCTTGGGAGCCTATCTGTTACAATTTCTGTTGAATCAAAACTCGTGAAGTCCTGACAGTTGTTTGGATTTTGTGTGTGCGTGTGATATATGTTTGACTTATTCCTTGTGAGTCCATTACAGTTACAGACACTGAGATGACCAAGCCAATCTGGGGAGACGTGTTTGCTCACAATAACAGTATGTTTTTTAATCTACAAGAAGGTCTTAGATGTTGCACCTTCGCATTCATAAAATCAGGACTTTTTCCCCCTGAAAAACTGCAATTTGAACAATTCTATAAGCTGATTTGTTCACCTCCTCATCAGTAAAAAAAAGGTGGACACTTTTTTCAGTATTATTCTGAGCCATGGCATTGGCTAAGAGGTGAGTTAGAGTTTTCTGCAGAGGCGAATTTGACTGGAAACCAACTGAATTCAATGACTGAAAGGGATAGCATTTTCAATAAGGCCAAATGGCACCACAGCCCAGAAGGGAATTAAATTTTCCACTACATGAGTGCTGCAGCCTGCCATGTTCTAAATTACTATTTTGCATTCATGAAGTTTCAATCTGGGTCTTTGGCTTGACCACTACGTTTTGTGAATGTTGGCTATGTCTTGTGTGTCACACAGTTTATTTTACATTCATCAATGGACAACCTTCCACTGGGGCGTTAAATAAAAATGCCATGGTCCATCCTCAGAAAAACCTGCACAAGGGGTCACAGCCTCAGCATGAATGACGTTTCCTATTTTTAGGGCGAGCTTTGAAAAGTACTTAAACTTCGAAAATGTCCTTGAAGTCCTGCAGCTTGTAGAGAAAAGTCCGGATAATTGGCAGCCTTTCCGAATGATTTGTAGCAACGGGCTGCAGAGTTCAATATATTTGGGATGTGCAGCGAGTTTGTCTGCACCTTCAGGGCCTGTCCACTGGAGTGAAGGAAATCCTGAGCTGAGGTGTATCCGAGGAAAACCACACGATCGGAGCTGGAGAGATATGACATAATCCAGACTTAGATTAGTGGCTTCTTGATATCTTGTTTCTCAGGTCTCAGGACTCAAATCAATATCTGCCGGTAAATACGAGAAGTGGCACTCTCACAGTTGCTGCACATGCAGAGGAAGGACGAGAAAGGTAATGAAAAATGCATATGGCAACTTTGTGACTGTCTATTTTCTGACTGTGAAGTAAGTTGGGCTGTTGTACATGCAGTATTAGCTCTCATTGCCATAAAGGTATGCCTATAGTTTATACAGCAGTGAGTGGCAAAATTATAGTCAATAGAAAAAAAGGACATCTGCAACAACTCAAAACACAACTGATATGTCAACAAGCATCTACACATACATACAAACATTCCTTACTACAGAATACAAATTGTGTTTGACATGTAAAGAAAGAATATAGTGTAAGCAGGGTGGTAGAAAACCAAATAAACAACACTTAGGCACGCACCTAGGAGCACATTTTCACCGACATTGACTTTGGGCTCACACACAGTTAAAGTCATAAGCCAATGTCTCAATTTGCCTTGATCCCCAGACCAGTTCATTTTGGAACTTGGGCTTTTTATGCAAATGGTTGTTTCTACCCTGTTTCTACTGCACCTTCCTTGCTTGCAGAGGTCTGCTTCGTGAGCAGCTGGCCTCACTCACACAAAACATCATATCTGGAATTAACTTTTTCGTGACATTGATTTGAGTGATTCAGAAATATGTGTAATAATTCTATGTTTGTGGCACTATGACACACTTTTTCTGCATTTATTTCACTTCTCTCCAAAGCTTTTTCGCCTCTATGCCACATTTAAACATAGTTCAATGAAACTGAGGTTGAATTATGTTAGATGTTTTATTAGACACATGCTTTGCCTCATCAAACAGGAAACAAACAGGATGACGCTTTTGCGCGTTGCCTTTGCTTTGCTAAACCAATTGGCACAACAAATAAAACAATCTTTAAATTAAGCAGTTTGTCACAATATCAAGTCAGTGTTTGATGAATAACATTATTTTTCATATTTTTCCTTTCTGGTTTTCACCTAGGCGTGCATTTTCCAATCATTGTGCTTTAAAGAGTGGTCCAATAGCCCTGAAAGCAGGATCATCGGTGGCTCACTTCAGACTCTAAACCAGGGCAGGAAGGGTTGCTTTGTGTTGTGGAAACCACCCTGTACCATGCTAATGGAAACATGGCTTATGTGCTCCATTATACAGTTTATGTGTGGTGCCAAATGAGGAGTTTTTCCAACTTGCTCTAAATGGTCTAACAAAGAAGTGCGCACTGTTGGCTGAGTGAATGGTCCGGTGAACAATGCGACGGTGCATGAAGTCACCAGCAGTGAGGCGCGGCAGCTTCTCAGTGGGAGAGCAGAAAGACATTAGCACTGAAGACCTAATTACCTGCAGCTGGATGCTTCTTCGCCACATACACACAAACGACACAGCACGCTCAGCAACAATATCCAGCATTCGTCAGATTACTGTCAGCGGAAATTATGGAAATCATCTCTCAATACAATGTGCATTTTCAAAGTGCATTGTTTTATTCACATTAGTGTCATATCATGTTTCTTATAGACTCAATCCTTAAGGCAGTTTAGTTTTTGAACAATGTGCACAGTAGTGTTAAATGTAACATTTTCTTTGTATTAGTAGTCGGACATCCTGTTATGCCTATCAAAAGCTCACTGAGTATTTTGTATGGCAAAGGTTTGCCACCCTGTAGTCTTCATAACATAGCTCCACTTATAATCACATTTCAGATATAACTAGTGAACTGGGCAGTGCTGAATGCGTAAACAATAATAGGCACTCTACAATAGACCTATTACAGTAGAAATGACGTTGTAGTGAGCTTGTTTTTTTGCACAAATAAATATGTAAAGAAGAAAAGACAATTACAGTTCATGAAAATGTAAACCCAAATGACTATACCTGTATAATATAATTATATTTTCTTCATGGTAGTCCACATGCCTTTCCCACATACCTAATGTATTCGGAGTGTCCAAATTCTTCACAAGCTTAGAAACATTTGTCACAAGAGAACAGCACAGGTTGAGGTGTCACAAACTAATGTGAATTATCTTGTTAGGGGAGAAAAAAATCTGACTCTGTCACCAAATTTCCACTTGTAAATTAGTACTATTGTGAAAATGATTTATTTTGTATATTAAAAAAACTATATTAGTAACATGTGAACCACACTTAAGAGTAAAAGTGCCACTTTGTTGCAAAATACCAATTTCCAAGTGCAGTCTCTGGACATCTTGAGGTCAAATGGTGCAGTTGCCAAGAAAAATACAGTACATTTAGCAATTATACGTAGTACAACAATCCCCTCAAAAGTACAAAGTCAGTGATACACATCTGTACAATACAATGAAGTCCATTTTGCTGCATTCATACAACCAATACAGTTATAGAAAGACAGACAAATAATTAAATAAATATCCATCCATCCATTAATTTTCTTCAGGAGTCGGGTCACGGTGACAGCAAGGCATCCAAAATAAATGCCTGAACCACCTCAGGTGACTCCTCCAAAGTGGAGGAGCAGCGGCTCTACTCTGAGTTCATCCCATGTGATTGAGATCTTCATTGTACCTCTAAGGGAGTGAGCCACCTTGCAGTGGAAACTCATTTTGACTACTTGATCTTGTCCTTACCCAAGCTCACGACCATAGATGAAAGTAAATAAATAAATAAACAAATTAAAAAACAGCAATGCACATAACAACAGTGATTCAAAGTATGGTTAAAAAGAAACATGGCTTTACGTACCTTCAATACAATATAACACACTTGATTCACTCAATTTCGCCAGCTGTGATTTCATTTCTCTCTCCCAAAAAAAGAAACCGTCTTGTTTGTGGAGAGCGGTGCGACAAAGCCTCATCCATCATGACGGTAATGATGGTCCGAGCTGTCTCAAATGTCTCAAATCTCACATCCAGGTTACCTTGACACATCTATTTGATTCATTTTTCTCCGATCAGCCCTGTCGTGAATGCTGTAAAGTCGGGTGCCTTGAACAGCTGACAGAACTGACATTCAATAAACACAATTAAGTCGAGGCATGGTATATTTACTCTAGCTTGTTGCTTGTGGAAGAAGGGGCATTTCAGGTCAACAGCTATCACAGCTCATTATTCAAACCTTGACTTCTCATTAAAGATTCAAAAAGGAGGAAAAGTGAAGTAGGAGATGAACTTGAGGCCATATCAGAGGTCACATAAATGATCTATGTGTGGATATAATTTGCAAAGACAGGGGCACAATAGCCGAGTTTCAAAAGTTCAACACATATAATAACATTATTAATCTGCGTTGATGGTAAACATGCAAGAAATTTTTATGTAAATATTCTATCTATGCTGAATGCTAATATATGTTTTCTGTAATTCTACGTATATGCAATCAAACATCAACTGACATTTAACTACACTTATTAACTACACTAAATTAAATACCCTTTGCTGGATGTTACTCCTGTTTACATACATTGATGTTCGTTTAGTATACACAAAGAAGTTCGCAATATTTCTATATTTTCCATTTGTACAAAAGGTGCAAGTTTGTCTGCCGTGGGGAAAGAGGGAAGCAAGTGGGACGATTTCTTGTCAGCATGCCAGCTAAGAATTTATATTATTTAGTCGGGGGAAAATTCTGTGTTGCAATGCACACTTCAAGAATAGCAGGGGAATCAAAATAATGCAATAAAACGATCAGCTATATTCATTTTAGCATTACCTTGATTAGTATTAGACTAACAACTCAAAGCTATAAGAAATAAGTTCTTCAGACAAGATGTATTGCTTCAGTCTATCATGCACTTAAAATATATAAAGAAAAGAAAAACAAAACCATGTGGCAGAGTGCAGAGAGCGTTATGCACAGTGTGCTCTGATCGTCACCAGATCTTGCTCAAGACATGAGGGCGCTGGAGGGAAAAATTTGTGTAAGCAGGTGCTCTAGAATTAAGCAGGCTGAAGACAGTTTAGACATGCAAGAAGACCTACTTAAAGGGATATTACAGTTTTTAATTTTTTTTTTTATAATAAAATATCTCAAATTCAAAATCCCCCCCAGCACCGATATCTTGTTATTGTGTCTATTGAGATGAAAATTAGTCTGCAATGTCCTGTCTCTGTTTAATAATGTCTGATTTCTTCACCTGTCACCACTAAGCTTGTTATTGTTGTTGCTAGCATTGTGGCTAACTGCCATTAACAGCTGTGAAAAAAACTTAAAACACAACGTGTGGAACAATTGGGAGGCTCAGAATGCATTAGGTAAGTGAGCAAAACGTGGACTGATGTAATACGTTTAAAAATGATTATTTCAGTTTAATTTCATTACAAATGAAATATAGTCTCTCTAGACATCCTCCCAGCCTCAGAAAACCATTTGCCTGATAAAGGCCCAGTAGCTGAAACATTGCTTCACCTCCTGTAAAAAAAAACAAACATGTTTTTTTTTTTTTTTTGCAAGTAGTCAGAGTGTGCAGATCTTTTATGGATCTGTGAAGAATGAGATAGTGGTTCTTTTAGAGTAGGAGCACTACAGACAGATTCCGGCCAGAAAATCCTTAATCAGCTTTAAATCAGCATATTTATTTGCATTCTTGTCCATGTATGTGTGTGTGGTCTGTAACAGAAAAAATATAACAATCTTGACTTAGTAAACAATAAATAACATAAATAAACCGAAAGACATAAATACAATGGTTTCAGAGAACCAAGGTTACTCAAGTAACTAGCGTGCGCTACCGCCGCCATGTCCTGTTTTTAGCTCCTGCCGAAGCGGCCGCGGAGAGCGGAGATAAAGAACGTGTATAAAACAAACAACACTGCGGTGACTATATGGCTCTAAACACTCAAATAATTACAACACAACTGACGTGACTAAGCATTACGAACATAAATAGTGCAGGCCTAAACGTGGCAGCTAGCTACAGCAGCAAACTTAGCTTAGCAAAAACGTATACAGTACACATGGAACATAAGCAAAAGTGAGACATTTAAGCAACAATTTAGGCAACAAATCACGAACTTACTTATTATTCACAAACGCACAACAATGAACAGAACAAATGGAAAAAGTCGTAGCTTCGGAGCCGAGTCAACTAGCATGGCGCTGTCTGTAGCTGCTGATCACGCGGTGTTCACATGAGGGTGCGTTCACGGAACTTCGTAGACTACAGTGTCTGGTGAATGCTTTCAGACAGATCTTTTACTTTTACTTATGAACTGAATGGAAGTTGACTCACTTGTGAAAAAGAGTAACTCATTTATAGAAACTAGACAAAAAGACAAAAAAAATGAAGAAAAAATAATAATGGAACAATATTTTGCTAAATGGGCTTACCTGTGTCCTTTCTGTGTTAGTTTAGGGTTAAGGAGAGAGTTAGAAACATTTAAATACTTATTTTTCACAATTTGAAACTTGGGTGTGCCTCAATTACCTTAAAATTTTAATGAAGAAAAAACCGAAATAGTGGTTTCTAATCCTAGATCCTCTCCTGGTATCAAAAACCTTGGTCCTTTGTCTCCTTTTGTGAGTTCCTCTGTCAGAAATCTTGGTGTATTTTGTGACAATTTCTTTAAAATGGACAAGCAAATAAATTCTGTAATTAAAGCCAGCTTTTACCAACTCAGAATTTTAAGTAAAGTTAAGGCTTATCTTCCAGCCAGTGACTTTGAAAGAGTTATTCACTTGTTTATATCTTCACGTCTTGATTGTACTGTGGGCTGGACCAATCTTCGATACAGCGCTTACAACAGGTCCAAAATGCTGCTGCTCGTTTATTAACGGGGACCAGAAAGCGAGAGCACATTACCCCTGTACTTGCCTCTCTTCACTGTCTTCCTGTTCCTTTCAGGATTAATTTTAAAATTTTGATGTTTGTTTTTAAATGTTTGAATGGCTTGGCTCCTGAATACCTGTCTGAGCAACACAGTCTCACTAGATGGCGTACTTTTACCACGACACAAAAACAGCGTATTCTGACCACGACTTCAAAGCTATTTTTAGTACTTATGTTTACGCCGTGCATTTAGCACGATATGAAAAAGCGTAAAAATGACACGAGATTTCACAGCGTCAAAAAAACACGAGTTTTAATTGAAGCCACGTGGGGACGTTTTCTTCAGGTGAAACGGGTAGGTTCAGGCATAAAGTTACTAAATTATTAAGATTAGGTCTGGGGCTTGGGGCAGGTTAAGATTAGAATCAGGATTTCATTAATATTCATAAATAAGAACACGTCTTAACAACCACCATTGAAATGAACGGGGACTGTGATGCGTATTATAATTACGCAAAACAGCTGTGGACTCGTGCTAATCATACCTCATTTACATATTGTGTAATGTCGTGGTAAATGTACGCTTTCTTGTGAGATCGGGCTCGTCTGAGCTGTTATCTTGCTATGTGCCAGCCAGAAGTATGAGGTCAGAAGGTAGTTTGTTATTAAATGTCCCAAAATCACGCCTGAAAACTCGTGAAGACAGGGCTTTTGCTGTGGCTGCCCCCAAACTATGGAACAGTTTACCTTTGCACATTCGAGCTGCTCCATCACTGAAGACATTTAAATCTGCTCTTAAGACACATTTTTTTGCTCTAGCTTTTAATTCTAGCTAAGTGTTACTTTGAATTTGTATTGTATTGTATTTTGTAATGTGTATTTTGATCTGTTTGTATATAGTGTTTTTAAATTATTTTTTTTTACTATTTTTTTGTGCATGTGAAGCACTTTGGGCAGCTTGTGTTGTTGTAAATGTGCTATACAAATAAAGCTGACATTGACATTAAAATTACAAAAACAGTATGCTTTCAAAATATTATACATTCACTGTTTGAAACCAGGAGTCCCTTCTCTTCTATGTTTATCTTAACATGAAGCTATGTTTATTGTTTATGACCGCAAACAGCTTTTTGCACGCCAATACAAGTTAGAAAAAACAAGATGGCAAACAGAAAAGAGCCTTGCAGCACTGTCCGACCTTCGTGTCCAATGAACGGTACGAGTCGTCCTTCGAAGGAAACAGTCCATGAATGAGCTTGGAGTTTTGTCTCTGGAGAATGGACACAGACAAAGAGGGAACACACAATCACAGAACACTTTCTATAGATAGTGTGTACAACTACTGTGCCACTCAGAGAAAGAGAAAAAAAAATGCAGTTGGTAAAGTTCCAGTGTTTTTTTCTAATATGCAAACATTGTTGTTATTATTACATATTTAAAAGCAGAAGCCAGCAGCAACCCATGCCTGCTTAAATATATTGTTTCATATACAGTATTAGCATTTACTTGGCCTGTTGAAGCTACTAACAAGATCCTGTTGGAGATGGGCCTTCCTTCTCTTTAACACTCCCAAGTGGATAGATAAATTATCTTTGTTGGCTAAATGGAACATCTTGCAATACAACACCTAGTTCCTCTATATTTTATTGGGTTCAAATAGGGTCTTCTCACTTCATATTGACTAGTGTGTGTGTTTACAAACAAAATTGTATTGTTTTTCTGACAATGACAATAAATCTTGAATCTGAATCTGTATATTTAGCTATGATTTACGTATAATGGACAAATCTCTATTAACTCTTTCACTGACAAGACAAAGACATGGTGGTCATTATGCGGCCAACCGTAACCTGCCAATGCAACGTGTTCCATGGATTGCGTAAAATACAGCAATTACACGCTCTTTTTTTCTGGCGTGGTCTGGACACGCGATGTGGTTGACGACAAACACAAGGTTTTTCAAGGGATTAACAGCTAACTTAGTCTGATGCACAAATGGGTAAGTTTAGCTCTCAGGCTTGGAGTTGGTTAAATTCATGATTAGGATTGTGTTAGTATTCATGAATAATAACAAGTCTTAACATTTACCACTGAAATTAACTAGGACAGAACCATGAAACAATAGCTGGTATGACACGCATCCATGAAACAGGCTGGCCAATGACATCTATTTCGTCATAGACCTTTTGTGATATGCGGCAATAGAGGGTTCTCTGATGCACGTGCTGACTCGGTGTACTGTCAAATACATGATGCAGTTTCACAGATTCACCAGCAGAGGGGGATAAAGAATGAGCACAAGGACGCAGAGCAAGTCACAGGACCTGAAAATACATGTGCTCTTTTGTTGACAATAGCAGCGCAGTCGACTGTGTTTTACGTGATCAGTTGCTTTGTAGGCCGACTTTCTTTTCAAAGCAATTACAGGCAAAACATATTGGACTAAAAACATTGTTGCGTAAGTTTAGAGAAGATATTTTATATTTAAAATGAAGAAAAGCACAATCCTGCTGGACTAGGACTTTGGGGAGAATGGCATAAGCAGCTAGTCTCGAGGAGAAAAACAAACTTCCTCTCTGTGAGCGATCCAAAAGTTCAGAGTAAGTAAAACTTCAGTATTTCTTCATGTTTGGAGGGTTAAATATAATCTATGCCCCATGAAAGAGGTGGAATACAGTATGTAATCTACATCAGAAAGTATACTGTGCTGCCACCTCTTCTGTAACACAGCTTTTGTTGGTTTACAGATGAAAAAGACACCTTGTATTTTTTATCCTAAAGACATAATTTCATTGTAGTAGCTCATATTCTTTCACCAAAAAGTTGAACAGACAAAAATAACACCGACTTGAAGTTTGTATGAGAAAAAGTTTACTGTCAATGCTGAGATCTAATGAAAACAAGGAATTTGAAATGCCTATAAAAAGGAACAGATTAATGTAGATTTTAAAAAAAATAAAAGTCACTTGTAGGTCTTATTTGATGTGCAGCATGATTCCAATTGCAGTTTTTTTTTATGAAGCTGCGAGTATTGCTTAAAATTAGCAGGGAAGGGGGTGAAAGAGAGAATAGGGCTGGCAGTGAAAGAGTTAACTGTTCCTTGTGAGCTTGGTTTGACCTTACAGTGTGGCTATCTATATAACAAAGCATAGAACATCCAATGATGGCACTTAGAAAGATCATCTTTAGGTGTGACTATGTTGTAACTAAAAAAAAAAAAAAAAACTCTATACCTTTGTGGACTTATCCTTGAGCAGAATGGGCTTGTTTTCATTTTCCTACCTCCTCCGCAGCTGCAGGCAAATTCTTCAACCACTTTCTAGCTCCTGCCCTCTCCACTTTATATTATGCCCAAGTTTTTTTTCTCTCTCATGAACAAGGCCTTGAACTTTATGAAATAGCTGCCGAAAGTTTCTCAATTTTCATGTAGCTCATATTAAGGTTGAAGTGGAGAAGAGTTTTTGTTTCTGTCCTTGTCATTACTTTAAAATTGTCAGAGGATATAATGACTTTTACAAAACCATTTCATCAAGATGTACTGTATGTTTCTCAATTTTTCTGTTGCTGGTTACCGAAACACAGTTCGAGTAGCTAAGTGAGGGCCACATTCTCTGAAATACTCAAAATTCTATTACATACAGTATATAGTCACTGTTTCTGAAGTTTAACTTTTAGAAATATTAGCATGCACTGCAGTCAACAGTTTTAAATAGACTCTCTTATTCAATGTAATGGACAAAAGTGGCATACAAATAAATCTGCTTGTTTAATTGCTCAAACGCAGCTTACCCGTGGCATTTAGTATGTTCTGCTGTTGTAAAAGGCTAATTTGTTTGATCAACCTTAACTATTTACATCTTTGTAATCCTCTGAAGGGCTGTGCAGTGGTGCTTGGTTTGAAATATGAGCTCCGAGGCAGACTAGTTCCTATTAAGCCAATATTAGGATGTGGAAATGCACATTTGTTCACAAAATGAGCTGTGATTACTGAAAACAATGCCAAGTCTTTGGAGAATGTAAGGCATTATTGGCTATTTGGTCATTTTCCCAGTGGGGGATTTGTTCAGTCCGACTCTGAAGTTCTTTGGAAAGTGAAGGTTTTCAAACTGTATAGAAGCTTGTGTCGGCTTGTGTGTATTTAGTATTCATATGCGCGTCTGTGTTAGGAGGATGTGGGGGATACAAAAGAGGAAGAAGGAATAAAGGATAACATCTGGTGCATAACATGAGCCTCGGGCCGGCTCACCACAAGGAATCATTAGACCAATCACACAAACATACAGGCTTGTAAACACAGCACATGCACATCACAGAATAACAGGCAATATTCCTATTCTGAAACTTTGAATCTGGGTCAAGTTTAGCTTGAAAACATGACAAGGTAAAACATGATTTTTTGCCTTAAAATATAACCAATGAGTTATTGTGTTTATTTATTCATTACTAAAATGTATAACAAAGCAGGGACACATCTGCATGTCAATAGAGAATCTGGAAATAGACACTGAGTTAGGTTCCAGACATTCAAGAAAAAAAAAAAAAAGTAATATCTATTTTCTAAGTTTTGGACCTTCTCATCATTAGTTTACTCAAAACTGTATTAAGAATGAATAATGCATGTTTGAGATATCTTGTATCGTCCTGCAGCTCAGAAAAAACAATCAACTACCACCCAACCCCACCCACTTTTCTGTATTTAATTATGATTATTATTAAAAAGAAAATCAGATTCATACTAAAGCATGTGTGGTTCAAAATAGTCACACGGCCACTTAACAACAATAAAAAATACAAATTTAAAATCTGCTTGTTATGTTAAATTATTACCATGAAGCGATGGGGCTTATCAGTTTTGCACAGTAATTAAATTGACCTCTTTCAATTTCTAAACTGTTATACATCAATTTAGTGCCTGACAAAATCAAAATGTAAATTCCTGATCTAAATATATTTTTGTCTATTCCTAGATATATAGAAAAAAGTAATAGGTTCAGTTGCACTTGCAAGTGTAATGACTGAGGCCTTGTCCACATGAAGCAGGAGTTTCAGGCAACATGTTCTCATGGCTTGCATGTAAATACCACGCCATGACAAATTTCGTGTCATGACGGCGCCCTCTGCCTTTTTTGCAATGCATTTTCACGCCTGTTTTTTTCTGACGCGGTATGGACACACAAAGTGGTTGAGGACAAACAGGAGTATTTTTTGGGGGGTTAACGGCTAAGTTTAGCTAGGATGTTCCAGTGTCGAGGCCTGGATCTTGGAGGCCCCCCCTGGTTGTCAGGGCCTAGTCCTTCCCCGAATGGACTCCTGTACTTTTACCTGTTCCTGTGAAGTCCTTCGAGATGACCTATTGTTGTGATTCTGGGCTATACAAAAATAAATTGCATTGAAATAAAATAAATTGAATTTAGAATGTAAGTTTAACATAATTTTCCGTTTACATTCATCATTTTTCTGCGCATACTCAGTGTTAAGTCTCTAGTTTAGTGACTTTCTGCAACAGTGTCACAGCGCCACACTCTGGTCAGTTACAGACATTCCACCAACTTCAGGCTGGATGTTAGCGTCAACAGCTTCACGTTGACGCTAAAAAATTCCTAAGACAGCTCCATATTTATGCAATTCGTTTTTAAAATTATTGTCGTTTTGTCTGTGTGGACAAGGCTTGATACTACTAAAATCAAATTCCTCACAAATAGTCTTTCCGATATAAAGCTGGCAATAGATTTCCCATCCACAAAGATGACAAAATTGTATACTTCTGTAGTGACTGATGTGTCTAGTTGCATATTTTCCACAGAGCCACAAGCGCCGATCACTATCAGTGGTGCCGACTTTGATACACAAGCCGTCATTCTGGCACCCTAGTAATCGAGATGCCTACCAATTCACAAGATAGAAACATGACTGCAAATGTGCTCAAACGTTATACCTGCATCATGTAGTTCTCTGTGTTTTGAGATGCAGGGTGCAATGTTATTTTGAAGGTAGCGACTCGATATCCTTGTCTGATTACACCGTGAGGCGACAATTTGGAAACATCAAAGGTTTAGCACACAAAAATGGTCTTTTCATCATTGCTTATCACTGTTTTACTTAATTGCTACAACACGACGGGGGTGAGGTTTGGAAATTGTCAAATTTAAGGGGTAAATGAAAATGTGCCATTGCTGTCTTTTAATCTGAAAAACACTGACATAGTATTAGCAGCACGATTGGCGTAGACTGTCAATAGAAACGGTGGCCGGTTAGTGGTTACTATGGTAAATTGTCACTCCACATCAGCCTTGGAGACTGCTCTCAAGGGCATTTTCATCTGTGCCAATTATACAAAGACAAAGACTAAAGGCAGAGGCCAAAGCAACAAACACAGCAACAAACAAAGAATGGATTAAGTTTATTTTAAGTATTGATTAAACTTGATTACAGATGGAGGTCATACTTGTTCTAGCACAAGGGTAGCATGGCAACAGAATAGAGGATTTGGCAACACCTACTTTATTTTTGCTGATTAAAGTTAGACAAATATTTTGTAAACATGCAATTGCCAAAGTATTTCAAAGTTACAGAACCATAAAAAGGAATCAATTCTCTCTTTTTTTCTCCATTCTCAGATAAAAAGCAGTAAAAAAAACAAACAAACAAAAAAAAAAATGTAGAGGAACACCTTGTGCTGCAACCTCAAAGCTGCAAAAGCGGGCTTTTAAAAAAGACCACATTATTGCATGTTCCAGTTATTTTAGTCTTCCTGTAATTTGCACACAATTTCACAAAAAGTGGCTACTATATTTATCATAGAGTAGGCCTAAACAAAGTGATAGTGTATCCAGGAGAATAAAACCACCTGCAGGCTTTTAAGTTTGCTTTTTGGCTAATAAGGCTAATAAAAAACAAACAAAACACACATCTTAATCACAGCTCAAATTACAAAGTGTTATTTCCAATTACTTTTTGCATCATTCTGTAAATGCTACACAATTATTATTGAATTTGTTCAGGTGCCAAATAGAAAAATAGAAAATAAAAGGAGGAAGTAGTAGTTTAGTCTACACTTTCTTAGAGCGGTGTTGATCAATACTTAATGCAGTAGACTGGGAAATCTCCACAAAAGCTGCAGTTTTGGAGAAATGGTTCTGACAGTTACTGTCCAGCCATGACAAACTACTCTTGTCAACCTACTTATGTCTTCAGTACAAACTGTTCAGTGTCTGTCTGATCCTTCTCAACAACAGATGGGATGATGATATATTCTGTATTTACTTTACCTGTTATGCACGCTTTAATTATGTGTGTTTGCTTCCTACAGTTTCAGATGATCCAGCAATCTTATCTATCTGCTATATTATGTACACAGCTACTCTAGAAATGTGATGTGTACCATAACTTTGCTGATAGGAAGTCTGCCATGTTCATGCCAACAGTATTGTTCTAACTGAAATGCTCCACAGCCTGGCAACATACAGATAATATTGTATATTTTGTTTTTATTTGCGAAATAACTATTCATTTGTAATGAATAAATAGGAAAAGGGGGTTCCTTTTAGACTGTTACATTCTAAGCAAAGATGCACACTTCACCAAAAACATGCGTCCTTTTAATTTTGCTAATACTTTGCCTTTTATTGTTGTTTCCTGTTATGAGTTACTTGAAATCTTTGACCCAATATAATATTAATCTCTAAATGCTGCCTCTCTCCTCTGCTGGGGTTTGGCTGCAGACGACACTTGGCCTCCTTCTGTGACTCTGATGTCTCCTTTTGTCTGCTACAATCCCTTTCCCCCGTTCCCTTTAGGCACAGCCATTTTCCATCACCTTATTCCAACATTTCTTATTACTGCTGACAGCCTTTGCGGTGTTTGTTAGCTGCTCACATGCTGCGTCTCTTTCACTCTCTCCAACCGGCCAAACATGTGAGGGGCCGCTGCACACAATTCACTTTAGCTTTGTCTTATTTTGGTCCAGTTGATATCACCAATTTACAATGTCCTTTTTCATCGTCTACAAGCAGCGCTGCAGGGGTAAAAACGTGTGATTGGGGATAATGAGTTTGGTACAAGAGTCAAACTATGAAGTAATGAGGGGTTTCAAAAGTATCATGACTATTCATTGGAGCAAATATCGATACTGAAACTAACATAAACGGTACAAATAATAATCTTTCCTAAAAAGATTAAAATTATAGCTTTATTAAAATTGAGATCAGATGATAACATGAAGAAAGACTTTTGTTGATTATTGTCAAAATCAGGATAGAGCATGGACGCATGGTCTGGGAGCAGTCGTCAAACCAATTTTGGTTGGCCTCAGGACTATGCTAAATTGGCTGAAAGTATATCTCACATTTAGATACAGAATCCAGTGGCTCTCTTTAAGTTGGGGTAGCTAACTTTTTTAGTTCTAATCTAGTAAACTTTGTGTTTTCCACCAAAAAGTCTGATTAATGTAGAACTTTGTGGAAAAAATTAGACCTATGAGTACAGTCTAAATTGAATAATGAAGAATGTTAGTTCTAATCAGGAGCCGAAAGCTGTGATCTGATTGGCTGAGCTTGGTTGGTCATCTCCAGTTTCACTTTGCTGTTTGTAAAGAGAGGTTTTTAAGCCATAATTGAGAACAAAAATAAATACACGTTGATATTAATCATGTGTTGAAGGATTTAAGAGAAGTTGTCAGATATTATGTGTTTGCAGTGTGAAAATCAGCTACCCCAGCTTTAAATGTGTTAAACTTTATTGACCGTCTGTACGTAGCCCTGCTGTGAATGCATTTCAACTGCATCTTTACTAATGTTAATGAGTTTGAAAGTTCAGTTTATGTTAGAATTTAAGTTTAAGATAAAAACAAAACCTTCATGTGATCTTTCAAAGGATACTAATGGTGCCCCTTCTGAGTGTAATTATATTGAATCTGAAATGTTACAGTCAATGGTTTTTCACTAGACCTTTCACTTACATGAGGTCTTATCTGCTGAGAACCCTGATACCAAACTTTTATTACATTCAACCTCGAGTAAGTTCAAGTTGGTGCTACGTCAAAATTATAGAAGACTCCACATATCTTGTCCATACATTGGTGAGACAACAAAAAATATGAATAGTTTTCATTAAAATCTCTAGCAAAAATCACAGAAAAACTAAGATAAAGAGAGTTACACGTACGATTTAAAAATAATACAAAATGTTATAACAATAACATTAACATACATTGTTTTACAAAGTCAATACAAGTGTTATATATTCTGCGTGTTATATATTCTACTCCTCACATCTTATCTTCCTTTTGACAGTATCTTTTAATGAAATAAAAAGAAAGTTGTTACCTTTCAGAAGTATTTCCTGACTTTCCCCCATGGCTTTTGAATGATATTTAATAAATTCAGTTTTGACAGTCTGTTTTAAAGGGATTGTTGCCGGCGTTCACTGCAGGCAGTGTTTTGCGCTGATGCAACACATTTGGGATGCAGTGTGTCTACTGTCTGGTATACTGCGAGGATAAATAGCCAGCTTTGTATTCACGCTAGATGCAATAAGAGAGGCTGTATGATTTTAATATATGGAGGAAATAGAATTTGTCAGAAGGTACGGTATTGGTACCTGAACTGCTGATGTGTCCATTTTGTATCACACAAAAATGAAAAATGCACAGAAGATTTTTTTTTTTTTTTTAAACAATGGTAATAATATAGTGTATACTTGATCAGGAATGAGAATTCTCTTGTTCAAAGTTATACTATAAGGTTGAAAACAAGGCTTTTGATGATCAACTACTGTGTTTCAATTACAAATGTTTGTCCAGCTTGTTAGATAGATAGATAGATAGATAGATAGATAGATAGATAGATAGATAGATAGATAGATAGATAGATAGATAGATAGATAGATACTTCAGCAAATTAAATAACAAAAATCAACCCATGCGCCTGGAGTGTTTAAGATTTATGTATTTTTTATAAAAAAAAACAAAAACAAACTACTACTACTACAACTACTACTACTACTACTACTACTACTACTAATAATAATAATAATAATAATAATAATAATAATAATAATAATATTGATAAAGCCAGTTTCGTTTTTTTAGGGATTAAAATTTGACTTTATAATTGGGGACATAAAAATACAGACAATAACTGTGTTTCCAGCTATCAAAATTCGCTTCAGACGTTATGCGCATAAAACAAAATCTACCTCAAGAGAGCGTATACATTTTTATGCGCATTAGGGATTCTAAATGCGATATTTGCTGTTTCCACTTCCCAGGACTTATTCGATACTTCTTAATGCGCATTAAAATGAAGGGGATGGAAACACGATGCATGATTACTTTTAATCGATGTCTCCATACAGGATCAATAAATAATTTTATTTTATTATTTTTAGTGTACTTGAGCATCGGATATGAAGTCCTTTCTCTATATACTGTATGTGTTTCATGAACATTTGTGGTTCATGCAATATATGTAACAATATCATTTATATTCATTACAGGCTATAATCTTCTAAATAAAGTTAATAGTCATTTTAAATCAGAATATATTTTGCCCATTGAAATCCATTCATTTATTTACAGTACACAGTCAACAGACTAAATTATACATGTCTATAGCCTTCTTCGGAACAATGGTTCTAAGTCACATAAACCTCTGCACAATGCTTTCCTGTTAAGGTTAAGGTTAAGGAACACTTTATTGCAATAGTACATCTCGAAGCTGCTCAAAACAAACATAAAGCACAATGCATTTTATAGTTACTGCTCTCAAAAGAGTCACCCATTTTCCACTGGTCTATTCTCAGCTGTAACCTGGAAGCCTTCAGAAAGACAAACAGTCAATGCTTTTCAAAACAGCAGCCGTGGCAGGAACCGTCTCCATTTCTCTTATTCTTTTGGAGATAATAACCAGAATTTTTTAACTTGAAACTCTCAGTCGTGGCTCGATATCGTCTCACGGAGCTCAAACGCGCAGAAGACTTTGAAGGCAGAAGAGAAAGAAAATGAATATTCTTCCCCGCATGGAGCATATTGTGGTTATATCAATTTGATGAAAACTGTTCCTTTGATGTAAATCTTTATGGTGTTTTATTGAGCACTTATTTGAAACATTGCGCTGCTACATCACATAAAACAATAAGTGAATTTGTTTTTTTATGGTCAGTAAAATGCACTTTTGCCAATTTACCTCAATTTTCCATGTAAGTAGCTGTGATATTGGACATTTATGGCTGAATGCTTATTGGTGTTACACTTATTATTTCGCATCAAGGACAGGGAGAGAATAGAGCTGGCCTCGGGCTGCAGTCCACCTGTGTAATGATCCACTGTTACTCAGTTCTGCTCCAGCACATTCAACATAAATAACTCCTTCAAGTATTGCACTCGATTGCAATAAGACACAAGGTTCAAACACTCGGCCTTGGATTTAAAGTAAGACACATATAACATCAAGTGTCACGTAGCATATAGTACATACCTCACTGAACATGATTCAACGAAGCTGTAAGCTCATAAGTCAGAATGAATAGGACTCACGTTTGAACTTTTTAGTTAAACATGAGTCATTTTATTTTTAGGCAATTGCTTTTCATACATTAAACTTAACTGAGCATTTCTTCGATTATGTGTGTTTATGTTTAAAGAGACCGTATTACAGTTTTTTCTTTTTATAATCAATGCTGTTTCCTCATCAAAAACATACCATGACTTGTGTTTTCTTTCATTTACACATGTTTAGCACACAAGTCCTACTTCTTTAGGATGTGTTTTTTTCTTTTTGTCTCAAACTGACAACGTTTTGTTACACCTTATGATGTCATCAAGTAGTTGGAACTAGTAAGCAAGCGCCTTTTTAATCTTACACTGCAAAAACTATGTATTTAGACTTAAAATGACTTGGATTCAGAATTTTAATCCAGGTTTGAGCAGTTTTAACTGGCTAAGATGAAATTGCTTATGTAATGTAGAATTTTGCCAATTTTTAACTGATTATAAGAGAATTTGGCTGAAAACGAGAACACAAATTTGCCAATAGGGTAAGAACAGTTTCCTCAATCTATTGGCAAATAATTTGGCTTGAAATAAGAAGAAAGGTCTTGAAATTAGTTTGAAGCACTTTGAAACAGGAAAAATAATATAAGTCTTTACAATAAATCAAGGTTAAATTTGTCAAAATGCTTAAAATTAGGATGTCTTTGTACAACCGAAAATATTGGAGACTTTCTATGGAAATCTCAACTGAACAAAAGGTAAGACTAAAATATTCACAAAAAGAGTGACCATATAAGATTATTCTAGTGTTCTGAAGATGCAAGTAACTTCAATTGAGGCTAAAATATACATCACCGTTAAACTTTCGCTTGATGACATCACAAGGTGGAACATAATGTTTTGAGCTGTGCAGACTGTCTAAAAAGCAGGGTTACTCAGACTGAGTAAAATAAAGCACAACTTCATAAATGTTTTGGATGAGAGAACACGGCTAAATGAGTATATGTTGCGTAATACGGGACCTTGATTTGGTGGCATCACCTAATCTCCATGGAGATAAATATGAATGTTGAACGTACAGTGAATAATAAGCTTTTCACTTTCTAAATGTAGAGTTAAGAGTTTTGCAAAATACAATCTGCTTCTATTTAATCTCAAAATGTATTTTGCTATTTAAGCACTGTGTAATTTTCATTATGAAATATATTATTTGATTTGTACAAAAAATTCCCTTCTGGACTTTTATTGCTGAAGAGCACTGGTTTAAATAGACTTTAGTTTAGTAAATTAACAGAGCATAAAAACATCAATAATACTTATAGTTTTAGCACAGCTTTTGCAGCACAGACATTACTGAATGAGCTTGGAAAACTAATCTACCAATGTCTATGTTCTTAAAATTTAATCCAACCATCAATATAGCACAGTGCAAAGAGCTGTATAAAGAAGGTGCTAAAGCAGGGGTGTCAAACTCAGGCCTGAGGCCAAAATGTGACCCCCAAGCTGATTTAACATGACCCCTGGGATCATTTAGGACTATTATTAATAGCGCTCCTCGATAAAAGCACATTTGCAATTTGCAGCAATTTGAACTACAGATCCCAGAATACATTGCAGCAAGAGGAGCCACATAAGCCAGAATGAATAGCTTTGAAATGTAAAGGCTTATTTTGCTGAGATGTGACTATAAAAGCTAAAATGGACTGGGATGCAGCAAATAATAATAATGTTAATAAAAATACTTGTTTGTACAGATTGATATATGTAATGTGTACACATAAATCTGGACATATATTAAATCTACCTTCAATGTCATTTTTGAATTTAGAAAGGCCTACATTTAAAAAAGTGGCAATATCGGTTGATTTTTCTTAATTCTCTATGTTTAGGCAGGTTGTTACTATGGCCATTTCTGAGTCTCAGTCAAAAATGTAGTGGAGTAGAAAGTACATCTACCTATACTCTGAAAGGTCAGCAAACATAAGCTGTAGCCACTGTAAAAAGTAAATGTATAAAGTTTCATTTTTGATGTTGGTCTAGAGGACTGAGCAAATAGTAAAAGAGCAGTTTATATTTACCAGTATTTTCATCCTACACAGCTCCAACTTTGATCTCCAAGGTCCAAAAAATATCCTTGTTCGAAAATAGCCCTCAAAAGCAAGATTTGTTCCCTTCGTAGTGTCTTCCAGTGCCATGCCACCTGGCCCGTCCTTGACACCACGCAGATCAGAAAATAACTTAATACCAACAACATCAAAATGCTCGGAGAAGGTAAAAAAAAAAATGAGGCAACAAGATGAGGAGATTTTGAGCTGAAAGATGAAAAGCAGGTGACACGAGTAACCTCCAAAAAAAGATATAATATACTCTGTCATAAGCATCTCCTCTGCCTCGCACTGAAGGACAAAAGTGAAGAAGTAAAAGGGATTTCAAGTGAGTTGCCATGAAAGCACAACAAAAAGGGGGTGGTGGGAGAGTAGAGGAGGCTTAAAGACACAAGTGTAGCTGTTTTGTAGCCGGCGTTGTAGTCAGGAAGGTCGGCGAAGTATACATCTGTGGAGCTACTCAGCGACACCTCTGCCTCTTCTTTTTATCATGGTCTCGAGCAGATCACGTCCCTGGCTTCAAACACTAGAGGACATGCTGGTCAGGTGGACATTTATTCCTCTAAGTACCATCCAGCCAAGTTTGTCGCCATGGAAACTGGTGGCAAAGAAGGGCCGCGTCAATGCAACAAGTTTGAGAGGCTTGGGAAGTGCAGTACTATGAAAGTGATGTATACAGCCGAGGTGAAAGGTCAAGCGAAGAGTGCAGATACGATTTATTTGAATAACATTATGTTGTAAGATAAAGTGGTATTGACTTGGAACCGAGGTGATTCAAATTAAACCACATTTGCTATTTATTCAGGTCAATTTAGCTGCTTTTCATTCATATCTTTCAGGGTTTCATTTTAATTTCATGTTTTTGAGATTGTAAATCAATGTAATCTGAAAGGGTTACACAAGGCAGATGGGAGACTTGGGTAAATGTTAGTTTTGATTCTTTTTTTACTTAGTTTCAGCCTTTGAAAGTTGACATATTCTGCAAATTGTGCATTAATATGTTTTTATCATAAGAATGTTTTGTCATCAATAACTTTTTTTTTGTTTAAACTAGCATACTTGTCGTTTCCATTAAAAATAAATTGCAAATGCAACACATTTGGACAAAATCAGAACACTGTGTACTGTCTGAATCAAAATAAGTCATTTAAGTCATTTTATGAATCTTTTAGAGACGAGCTTTTAACCATGATGAACTGCTCTCTTCAGACAGGGGTCTTTCCTACTGCTTTTAAAGCTGCAGTGGTCAGGCCCCTGCTGAAGAAGAGCAATTTGGATTTTAATGATTTTAACAATTACAGACCAGTATCTAACTTACCATTTTTAAGCAAAATTTTAGAAAAACTTGTTTTTACTCAGCTTAATTATTTTTTAAACACACAGAACATTCTTGAAGAATGTCAGTCTGGTTTTAGGGTAAACCACAGTACCGAGACAGCCTTGACAAAGATTTTAAATGATTTTAGACTAAATTATGATTCTAAACAGGTGACAGTGTTGGTTCTACTGGACCTGAGCGCTGCCTTTGATACAGTAGACCACACTATTCTTTTACACAGACTCAAATACCTGGTTGGCCTCTCTGGTACTGTTCACAAATGGTTTACGTCCTACCTCACAGACAGATCTTTTATGGTAAGTTTAGATACCTGCTCCTCTCAGGTTCATGAAATCACATGTGGTGTGCCCCAGGGTTCCATTTTAGGTCCTGTACTTTTTAACCTGTACATGCTCCCTCTTGATGGTGTCATCAGGAGACATGGAATCAACTTTCACAGTTATGCAGATGATACACAGCTTTACATCTCCATGTCTCCTGATGACACCAGGCCAATGGATGCTCTTTTTAACTGCATTTTAGACATCAAATCCTGGATGGCAGAAAACTTTCTCCAGCTTAACCAGGACAAAACTGAGGTTTTAGTCATCGGTCCTGAGGCCCAGAGAGAGAAACTTTTATCCAAATTACAAACACAATCTTTTAATCCATCATTACAAGTCAGAAACCTGGGCGTTATTTTTGACTCTGAGCTGACTTTTATCCCACATATAAAAAACATCACAAAAATAGGTTTTTACCATCTTAAAAACATCGCCAGAGTCCGTCCCATTCTCTCTCGGGCCAACACAGAGACGCTGATGCATGCTTTTATCACCAGTCGTATAGACTATTGTAATGCCCTGCTCTCTGGTCTTCCCAAAAAGTCTATTTCAGGTTTACAATTATTACAAAATTCAGCAGCTCGTGTCCTGACTAAGACCAGGGGGCGGGACCACATTACACCGGTTTTAAAATCGCTGCATTGGCTCCCTGTGTGTTTTAGGATCGATTTTAAAGTTCTTTTACTGGTTTTTAAGTGTCTTAATGGTCTTGGGCCTTCTTATCTTTCAGAACTGCTTTTATCTTATGAACCCTCGCGGACCCTGCGTTCCTCCGGCAGCAGGCTCCTAGTCATTCCCAAAGTCAGGACACACACTCACGGCGAGGCGTCTTTCCAGTTTTACGGCCCCCGTCTATGGAACAGTCTGCCGGAGGACCTCAGGGCCGCAGAGAACATTCAGGTTTTTAAGAGCAGGCTCAAGACCCATCTTTTTAGCTTAGCTTTTGATTAGCATTTATTACTTTAGTTTTACCTTGCATTTATTTATTTATTTTTTATTTTTTTTAGGCTTAGGCTGGCTATTGATCATACGTTTTTATTTATGTATTTATTTACCTATTTATCTTTGACCTATTTTATCACTTTTAGCAAATTTAGGTTCTCCAGTGTTTCCTCTGAGGAGCCTCTGCACCGGGAGCTGTGGTCGGCTGTGGCTGTTGGACTCTGGCTCATGGGCCCTGGAGGTTTGGTCTTGACCTCACCTCTTCTTTGGGCCCTGGGCCACTGTCCTGTGGCTGCAGGCGGCTCTGCTTCTGGTGCAGACAGCTCCTCTGATGATGCTGCCTTTGGTCCATCTGTACCCAGCCAATGTACGTATGTAAATGTAGCAAAAAGTATTTTAGTGTTTGTGTAAATGAGTGTGGGTTCGTGTGTGTGGATGGGAAGAGGGGGAGGGGGGAGGGGTGGGGTTATCTATTGTGGGGTGTCTGGGGATTGGAGGTGGGAGGCATGTGGGATTGTTTTTAATGCACTGTAAAGCACTTTGTGTTACATGTATGTATGAAAAGCGCTTTATAAATAAAGTTTGATTTGATTTTGATTTTGATTTAAATAGTATTGGCACCAGACAACAACATGGACAATGCATCAGTTTCATCACTCACTGCTGAACTATGACTTCAATTGTGGCCTTAAGTAAAAAATATTGTGTAAAATATGAATACAAAGACATGGAGATGAGTAAACCAATCCAGTTGTCCAAAAGTGTAAATATATCCACCAATGCTAACAAGCTGCTAGGTAAATGCAATTGTGATGCCAGATTTTTTTTTCTTTAGTTTTTTTTTTCGCAGCTGCAGAATTTTCTGTTTAATTTTCTGAGATAGATAGAGTCTGGACACAAGTCAATAAGTTGTGTTAAAAACACACTTTATTTCCTAGAAAACATCCTGGAAGAGGTAAAACAAACAAACAAACAAACAAACAAACAAACAAACAAAAAACAGGTTCCCATTGCAATTTGCCTTTGAATTTCCCCCACAGCAGGCCATGCCCCCAAATATGATGCGTTGTCGACTGTATCTATTGGCTGCGCTTGAATGGTCACTTCCAGTCTCACTGTGTTGTCTGTAAAAAGGCCAAAGTTGCACACAAAAAGAGTAACGCATATGGATATTATTATTCAGTGTGAAAATCAGGTACCCCATTTTTAAGATTGGATACTGTAGATGAATAAATACACAAGCAAACAAACCTATGCACTGCTGACATGTTGCTATCAGAAGCAAATATTCGTACTCAGAAAAAGGTTAATAAATCACAAAAAGTTAAAAACTTCTGCATGGTGTCTGATTTGAAACATTTAAAACCTTTTATTTCCTATTAAAGAAACACTATTATATATGACTGTGCCAGAGAGAGACAGAGAGAGATTGTGATGCAAACATATTACCTGATGCGTACTGCCTTCCCTTTTATTTTGCAATATTTATCACATTTGCATCCATTTCAAGACAGTTCAAACAGACTTGACCTTGTATGTATCTCTCTTGTAATCGACACAATTATCAGCACTCAAGATTTTCTATTGCAGCTTAAAATCCACTTCATGCTTTGTAACATTGTTGCATAAATGGAATCTTTCAAGTAGATATAATGAACAGATAAAACTGAGAAATCAAGACTTTTCAGACTTCATTAAATAAATGTGTAATGTTAAAATTCCCTACATAATGAGTATGAGTGGTTCACTTCAAATAAAGATAAGTATTGGAAATTACAGTCAAAGAAAAGTAAAAACAAAAGACAGAAAAAAAAACAAAAAAAAAACAAATCATTACTATGTTTCTACTGTTTCGTAGTTTTACTAACAACATATTCATGTTTTCAAGGTTGTCCACAGAGTTTCTTATAGATTTACCTCATGGCAGAGAGTGTTAAAGGTCAATGCATGGAAAGTTAACAAAATGAATAAATACAATTTAAAAAAGAATGTCATAGATTTTAAAATAAAAAGTGTTTCTGACATCTCTGTTGTTAGGTTTGAATCAAGAATATTTTTCTGTTGAGGATCATCTTGTGCTGATTTTGACAAGCTGAAGTCACCATATGTCCCATGTGCAAGTCCACTGCACAAAGAGTAAAGCCTCCAGCTACAAATAACTGATGTAACAGTTATGTAAAAAAAAGGGTTCAACTTGTTTTGTTAGTATGACTCTCAGGCATTGATATTTCTATTGAGATCATCAAGGTAACATTATTTATTTAAATCACACCGCACAACACTCAACTGAAAACATAAACAAATTTGAGAAGTCGCTTTCTCGTCAATTCTGGGGAAAAAAAAAAAAGAATACCTGACATAATACAGTACAATATTAAACTTCATACTGTTAACACATACTTTAAATCATATAACATTAATGTGTTATGTGTAAATCACAACTTGAGCACTGTCTCATTTTGCTTCATATATTCTGGGTTTAAGCAAAATTTGTAATGATTGTTTTTGTTTTTCTTGATACATTTTTCTATTATGTATTGTTTTATGCTAATGTGTAAATTTCTGATTCTGATCATGGTAAGTACTTTTCCCCCCAAAAATCGATGAATATACAAAATAATCCTTAAGCATTTCAATATGAAACAAGTTAAACCAAATATAAGAACCAATTTGGTCTAACACTCCAGAAGCCTACAAAGTAGAGAAAGACTGAAGCACTAAGTCATGTTTTGATCAAGCAAAGACAAAGTTTGAGAAAGGCGAGCACTGTTCTCATTACTACAAAGTGGACCATGCTGTTCTCCGCAGCAGGCTCCATAAACAGTGGCTGGCAGCCTCTCAGCGGGCAGACGCACGCACACACATGAACACACACTCCGGGACATGTCCTGAGCCCGTGAACAGTGCTCCTTTCTGCTGAGTAACAGGGGAGGTGCAGGCCGCCCCACTGGTTCATTGATTTATCCCAACAGCCGGCTGCTGTTTAAAGCCCAGCTGTCTCTGTCAGCTCACACATGGGCATGTGCTTCAGTCACATACACATAATGTAGCACTGTCAGAGGAGCAGGTTATGGCAATGCGGCAACCTAACAATGGCAGCAGTAAACTGACCCAAACAGAAGTCAGTGCTCAGCACAAAACACATTTGTTATGATCACTGCAACATGGACAGGTTTAGAAAATTCACTTTTCTGCTTGTAAAGCTTTGGACAATGCATTTTATGTTGTAATTGCTATGTCCACATTTATACATATTACTAATTAAAACAGACTTGTAACATTGACATAAACAGTTATGCTGTGCTGTAAGTGAATGGGTAGCTTATCAGCAAATGTGGGGTGATGGAATATTAAAAATTAAAGCACTTGGGCTTCCAGTGCAAGGTAATTAATACTTAAATGCTACAACTGGTGAAAACAACAAAATAAAATAAAAATACACAACATTTGTAGATACCAATGTCATTGAAAACGTTTGGGCATCAGTGTTCTGCTTTGGGACCATGTAGCCTGGTGCTTCTTTCCTGGCCTGATGCCAGTGTTGAGAGGCTGTGCCGATGTGAAAGTGAGAGATGAATTGTTAGGACTAATGTATCAGTGGTTCACAGTTATCACCTGCCAGACCTCATCTGTACTTAAACAGAATCTTTTCATTAGAGATAAAAACGATGCCTCTACTGACCATATGTGTCCTGGATGTGGAGTCTATCCTTCATGACCATTGCAATCACACATCAAAAGCATTTAACCGCAGGAACACAGATGCTTATTTAATATTTTTAGCTGTTCATGAATGTCACTTTCTCTTTTAGCTCCATTATTCTTTGTGGTGCCTCAAATCACAGCATGCTTTCAGCTACAGGGGGAACAGGCAATCAGCGATTATTATGAAATATGATCATGTTAAAATGAAGGCCTCGTAGCAGCGCTGAAACCTGGAGGAATGCATTTCTTTTTCCATATTTAGATGCCAGGTTGTAGTCTTAATCACGTTAGAGGATGGCGGATCACCAGGGTTGTTCAATTATACATTCCCCCCTGTCTTTCATTGGTTCTGCCACCTCTCTCTCTCTTCCCAGTGCTTTTTTCACCTCTCTCGCCCGTCACACAGATTATGCACTTCCCTCCATCCTCAGCGGAGAGGCACAAATCACACACTAAAGCTTTGAACATGAAAGGCGAGGCAGAAAAACAACAACAAGGACAGCAGATCATGACGCGTTTCTCCGAGTGTTTGTGCATGCGTGTTTCATGTGTATGTAAAGGCAGCTCAGCTTTGTGGATGCATGTGTTTAAAATGTCATTTGGAAGTGCCCCCTGCTCTGTTTGTAGCAGAGCTTTTAAGACGGGCTTGTGCATTTACCTATGTTTTTTTCTACATGTCTCTGCTTTGCCGCTTTAATGTGCGACTGAGGGAAGCTTTTAGTGCGTTTACACAAACAGACATTTGTCTTGTTTTCAAATCATTAAAACTTTACTTCTGTTTCAACAAAATCAAAACAGAAACTTTTCAAAATGTTCCAGGGTCATGTTTCCTAACCAAAATAAAGCTAAATGAAGCCAAATATAAACCAGGTGCTATGACTTTTTACTGATCGACACGATCCATTTCACAAGACACATTCTGCACCTTGAAAGCCCAGTGTCCCCCAAACATTTTTGGGCATCTGTGAGCAAACTTTTGATTTTAAAAGTTAAATTTAGTAATTAGAAAAAGACATACAGTCGCAACATTCTTAGCTGCCAACGTTTACATGAGCAAATATCTCTCTAACTCATCAAAATAGTTTAAGAGGGTGGTTAGGTTGCCTTGGTTACCTTAGAGGCGTGTTTGTGTGTGTCACCCCTGCACATCTGTGTCACATCCACTTCCGGGTCAGAGTGATTAGCTTCAAGTAGAAAAGATGTGTATGCAAATTAGTTTTCAGTCAGGGCTAATGGCTATAGAAACTACATAGCAATAGTTAGAAATGCTTGTGTTTTAGTCTGTGTATAGTGGCATTACTGGAGAAGCCTGGGTAATAACGTCTTTTTCAGAGTAGCCGTTTGATTACAGCAATGACTAACTGTGTGTTTTATGTTTAGCATTGCCCTGCTGCTCGATTATTTCTGATTTATTGTCTCTCAAAAGGTCTCACAATCATTAAAAAATGCCTAGTGCTAAGGTGTAGAGTTTAATAGTACTTGTGTAGTGTTTAGCATTTGGAAGTACTTATACCCTTAGTAAAGACCTCATAAAGCACAGATAAAGAGTTAACAATTCATGAACAAATCATGTATTAATGAGTGAAAAAGTTTATTAAGGCTTAGTAACTGCTCACTTAAGGAGCTACGGTAAGAATTTAGGGTTTATGGGTATGGTTTGTAGTAATTATTTTTTGTTCATTAACTTCTCATTTGTTCATGATGAAATATTTTTATTTATAATTTATTAAGAGTTTAATAAGGCTAATCAAGTTGTAGTTATTAGAAAGTGTTACACAGTATTTTTTGCGCTAATTCATTGTGTAATAAATAGTGCTGTCAAGCGATTAAAAACAATTGAGAGATAAATTAATTATGATTAATTAATTAATCAAATTAATCTATTTTTAATCTCACCTAAAAATGACTGAGAAAAACACTCAACTTAAGTGTTTTTGTTTTGTTTTTTATCCAATTTAATTACATTACATTACTGCAGATGGGAAATCTTAATACAATATATTGCAAAAAATGAAGACTTTAGGAAGTTTTTGAACAGAAAATTCCAGTTCATCAGTCAAATAACTCTCGCCTGCTTCTTTATTTTTCTGTCTGTAATTAATTAATCTCAATTAATGCACTAATTTGACACCCCCTAGTAATAAATGCTTTGTAGTGGGTTTGGGGTGAACTAAATTCTAAAATAAAAGTAGCACTTTAAGCAACATATCAGTCATGGCATTAACACTTTTTAAACAAACTAGCGCTGTAACCATAAAGCTTAACTTGCATGGTTACTAATTCAATTTGTTTGGTTTGCAGTTATACTAATTCTTGGTTTGGCTTTTTTTTTTTTTTTTTTTTATGGTATTGAGGTGACATGCTGTGAAATGCGATGAATGGATCGTGTTTGGTTGAGGCCATGTGCAAGGTTTTATTTGGGGTTAACATTGAAGTTCACTTACAAAAAAATACTTTGCTTAGGTCTGGGAGTTTGGTAAGGTTAGAGATATTAATTAAAACTTGTCATTACATTCATCAAACAATGGCAAAAACAAGTGTCGTAGATATGCAGACAAATTTTAAATTACATCACATGACTCATTGATTTAAATTGTGTGGCAGTTGTGTGGTGAGATCAGGCAGCTTAGCAGCCATTTGGAAATGTTTAGTTGTTGAGCGTAGGCTAGTGTGAGATGCTTGTGATGATTGCTGCACATTACTAATTGAAAGAGGGAAAAAAAAGGAAAAAAAAAAACTGTTCAAGGTGGAGCTCCCATGCTGTTACTTTGATGGAGACTTAATGCTTACATGCATGTTTGACGAAGATCATTAGAAACACCACCATAGCAGGATTCACTGTGATCAAGAGTCTAAACTATCAATCACAATTTGTCTTTGATTGTAATTGTAAGTTTAATCACTGTCTCCTTTTTGAAATCTATGACTCACAGTTTGCCTCATAACCAAACAGAATCGAGTAACCAACCATATTGTTATTGTAAATTGATCACTTGTGCATTTTTTAATACTCTTATAGTTCTGTCTTATCAGTTTGAGTGGATTAAGTGAGAGCTAAAGTTTCTATGTTCTGCTTTAAAAGTCAACACCCAAGTAAGTCCAAAGAGAGTTCATAAACCCAGACTTCATTTATTCTGCTCCAGGCCTTTTCCCACTTAGGCCTGAGTGGAGATAAACTTCAGTGAGTAATGTCTTAGGGCAGGCTGCAGGTACTATCTTTTTGACAGTTTTAGTTCACAAGAGAGTGATGCAAAGGATGTGTTAGAACAAAGCATGTTGTTAAGTCATGTTGTTTAAAATGAAAGAGACATTCAGATATTGAATAGAAATACACATTAAAATAAGTGAACCACATTTCACCATCTTATTGAATCATTTTCACACAGATGCAGGTAGTGAGATGGGAGTCTGTGAACTTATTGTATCTTGTGACTTATCATTAAATATTAAATCCACAAACATCTGCAGGCAGAGTTTTGACCCAAAGCACGTTGACGTTGCGTCTCAAGTACCACATCTGTCCCAAATGTGACAGATCGGCAGCGGAGCCATAAGCCTACACAAATGCGCGGGTCTGTTTTATATAAACATGACATGTCTGGTTCTTCTCAAGCTCGAGTCATTTCGCTGCGTCACCTCCGTGGGCCGGTTCGGCGTCACCTCCGCGGCTTTGTCCCTCGTAACGTTGTTTCCGCTGTCCGCGCTCTCTCTTGTGCACCGAGACCCGTGCCCGCAGGATGGTTTGGATACAGCGCTGTCTGTCTCCTCCGCTGGGCAGTACAGCGGCCTTGCCGTCCGGGAGTAGATTCCATGTGAAACAAGCGCTGCAGGCGCTTGATGATGACGCAGCGCAGAAAACCAGTGTATTAAAAGCGCATTTAATGAAACTTTTTGTCTGTATGGTTTATGTTTCACCATATATCTAAATAAACCGATTCTTTGGGCTTAGATTCGAAGTGATTAAAAGTTGCATCGATGTGTGGCTGGGATTGAGGATAACTAGTAGAACGCCGATCGATGCAGCGGATCGTAAGGGCTGTGTATCGATACTTCCAATATGTAGGTGAATCGTTACACCCCTAGAATAGTTGTGACTTCACACCTAAATGCTCACTCACCGGTCATAAAACCTCTTGTTGTGATACTTGTGTCCATGGAGATGCTTTTGGATAGCTGTATCGCAGCTTTGGTTAAATACGCATCAAAGTGCAGGTGACTTAGTGTAGGGACTTAGTGTAGCCTGCCCGCCTGAGGAGCCCCCGCGGGTCCCGACTTTTTTTTTTTTTGGTGACACAGAGGTTGCGTGGCGGCCCCAGGGCATAATAACATGGACACAAATGACTAAACCGTGCATAACTCTCTGCATCTAGACTTAAAATGATAGGCACCAGCCTAAATAATCTGCAACAAGGCAATTATGTTCGTTTGACACATTCAATCATAAAGCCATGATGTCTGTGTATTTCTTACCTGCAAACCAGTGGCGTAGCCAGAAATTAGATTTTGGGTGTGCCTCCAAAAATGTAGGTGTGCCCAAAAAACTGATCAATATTGGTAATGTATTATATTGTTGTTGTTTTTTTCTCCACATAAAATACAGATTATAGCTATTCTGGCTCAATTTGTTGAATTCTATTCTAATATACTGTAGATAGTAAACTGTGAGTAGTATTGCAAAGCATTGATACAAAGTTTGAGCATAAATGGCCACTGTAATCTGGGGGGTTTGGGGGCCCTCCCCCAAGAAAATTTTGAAAAACAGGTGTAATTTTCTGTAATTTGGTGAGTTTTAGACTTGTTTTTATTGATTCAGATAACCTGAAATTAACAGTCTTACTATTAAACTATCAGCAGGTCAGCAAGATTACATTTGGTGCCCCCTGGTGGTTGGTTTGTAAGACAATAAATAAGAGTTCCTTTACCGAGTTCAAAATATATAAATAGATTAAAGAGTAGCTCTGAATACAGGAGGGTCTAAAAATCTGAAAACTAGATGTAGTTTGCTTTAACCTGGGGAAATTTTAGACCAACAAATGTGATATTTTAGTTAATTTATGTGTTATTTTGTCCCATCATACAGTACAGACCAAAAGTTTGGACACACCTTCTCATTCAAAGAGTCTCCTTTATTTTCATGACTATGAACATTATAGATTCACACTGAAGCATCCAAACTATGAATGAACACATGTGGAAGTATCGTACAGCCAAAAGTGTGAAACAACTGAAAATATGTCACATTCTTGGTTCTTTCGCTTTGATTACTGCTTTGCACACTCTCACATTCTCTTGATGAGCTTCAAGAGTTAGTCTACTGAAATGTTCTTCCAACAGTCTTGAAGGAGTTCCAGAGATGTTTAGCACGTCTTGTTGGATCCTTTTGCCTTCACTCTGCGGTTCAGCTCACCCCAAACCATCTGGATTGGGTTCAGGTCTGGTGACTGTGGAGGCCAGCTCATCTGGAGCTGCACCTCATCACTCTCCTTCCTGGTCATTCATGGTGTTTATATCTTCAGTGTGAATCTACAATGTTCATAGTCATGAAAATAAAGAAGACTCTTTGAAGGAGAAAGTGTGTCCAAACTTTTGGTCTGTACTGTATGTTTACACTTCTCACCAAGATTCAATTGAGTTTTTGTGCATTTCTATTTTATTTTTAGTGTATTTCTCAGTGGGGCTCCAGCTCTTTGTGTCCCCCAGCTCTTTCTCCTGAGCTCCGCCACTGCTCTCTCTCTCTCTTTCCAGTGGGCACCAAACAGACAGACACAGGAGCTGCACCTCACACTCAACCTGTCGACAGTCACAGAAATACAAAACTTTAAAGTCTGAAATTTTAGTCAGAACAGATAACCTCATGCTTTGTGTGTTTAAAATAGGCAAAATCCAACTTCATAGTCCAGAGAAATGCGCCGTATTTCGCCGCGGTAAATACGTCGCGGTAAATTACGTGATTAAGAGACGTATGAGTTCATCTGCTGTTTATGCTCGTAACTTTGTGAATATTTGTCATATTGACGCGAAATAAAGACTGGCTAACTGCTTATGAGACCTAGAACATCTTTTTTGGGGTTACCAAAGTACCAGAGTCTTTGATTTCCCGCTATTGGCTGTTAAGGATCAGACCAGTGTGCAGACGTCTGTCACTCAGCGGCTGGGGCTGGTGCTCCTCTCATCACCGTGCGCTCTTCACACGTCTGGGCCTACGTGTGGAGAGCGCACGGGCCTGTTGTACAGCCAGTAGTACAGCCGGGTCTGAGCTCCCTGCTGCCTCTCCTCTCCCTCGTCTCACATGCGGTTGCCGTCTTGTGTGCGTAATTGGAGTTTCGGAAACTATAGCGGACATCAGAAAAGAGAGACGAGGACTGGAGGCAACACGGACAGAAAGTAGGCTACCCCAGTGGTGACTATGCGTGTGTGAATACGGATTTTATTTAAAAAAAAAAGAAAAACAGATATTTTTTGGCTGTGCCAGCCCTAGATTTGGTCGGCACTGGCACACCCTGGCACACCCGTGGCTACGCCTATGCTGCAAACACAAAGCTCCTCACACCTCCAGTTTCTGCAAAACAAACACGTACTTGTCCAAACTCCGTGTGTATTATTTCCATCTCCCCGTGCATAAAAGCCAGTCCTTCATTCATTCCTTCAAGTTTTTGCCCGAGCTGCGGCTGCTGCTGGCGCGAGGACTCACAGCTGATACGCACGCTAGACTAGGAAATGCAGCAGCGCCAGTTTTGTGTCTCTCTATTGAACGGCAGCCCACACAAAGCGGTATTTCTTTCTTGCTACGTAATATTTTTAAGACAGCGGAGAGAGCGCGAGTCCGGTCGGGACCCGAGGTGTTTGGCCTGACCGCCCGTTCCCGCCCGAGGCAACGTTAAAACCGCCTGATCTCGAGGGTTTGCTCACGTGTCCCGAGGGAATTCCCGCCCGATTCAGGTCTCTAATCTGAACCTTCCTTGCAGACCATGTGCACAAAACGTTAGCATGTATATCTCCAGAGTTCCAGACAAACACAGCTGACTGTGTTTCTATAATATGTTAATCTGACTGTTTTATCATTATTCACTGAAACATAATTTCGTTTTATGAAAAACTATAAAAGAAACAAATCTATTATTCTTAGTTACGATAAGTTAAAAACATTGTTAATTGAGTAAATGTAAAATACACAAGCATAATGCTGTGCAGTTTTAATTCTTTGAGCTTCTTTCAAAACTTCAAGTGTTGTATCTGTTCATAAGAGCCTTTAGAAGAAACAAGGTCAGAACTTGGCCCTATGCAGCTCATTTACTGTGGCCAAAGAAAATTGAGAAAATGCATCAACCGAGGCATTATTTCTGATCTTGCACTGTAAATTTTCTATTTTCTGTCTGCCATTTTCCTCTATTCCCAGAAAACACAACTCTCTCATTTTCTAAAATTGCTCTCTTTTCTCGTTTGTCGGCTAAAACCTGCTCTTGTGTAAGTTCTTAGGGAGAAAGAGAAAATGAGCAAAGAGGAAAAATGGATTTTTGTGTTGCATGATTCTTCCATCAGAACAAGGCATTGTTGTCAGCAGAAAATTATGAAGGGGTTTAGGAGGTACTTTTTCGTATTTTTAGATGTACAGTAGTATTAATCAGACTCAAAAGTAATCATCTGCCTAAAATGAAATGAAGCAAACAACTATCCGTCAGTTCTATTAATAAAAAAGTTTAAAAAAAAGCTGTGAGGAGGAAAACCTGCTCCATCTGTAGGTTGCTTAAGTCGTAGATTTTTCCAGACACTTGAACAACAAAACAAAATCACTCTTAAGGATCAGCCTATCCCAAATTTGTCTGTGCTATTTGACTGCAAAATACAGTTGAACTAACCGCACAAGATTGACTTTAAACTCTTCTGTAAACTCCTTTCTACCGTGCCTTTTTTGTTCATGGACTATAGTCATCCTTAATTGTCTGTAGATCGATGACAGAAAATGGGAAGATTCATCGTGTAAGTAAACATTTAAGTAACCATTTAAGTAAACACTCCCAATACTTATCCACATATTTTCTTTCCTATTAAACTAGAAATGCATAGATGGATACTTGTGAATGACAGTAACACCTGTTCAGCCATTATCCTGTTTGGGGCAAAAAATGTATTTAATATTATACTTTTTTTTTCTTTTTGCGTACAATCTGTTCTACCCACAGCTCTGTACAAAACAACAAAAAAGAAACTGTACATACAATAACAGTACATATTTAAAGGCCATAGAAGCTCGTCAAAGTCCAAATCTGGCTAGATCTCTAAAGCTACACAGGTTTGAGCCTGGGCAATACTTGGATGGGAGACAGCTGGAAGCCCAGATGCCACAGTGGGATGGCTTGAAGAAGAAAAATAAGAAGAAGAAGGAGAGAAAAGGCAAGGATTTTCAGTAATGTATAAAATAGACCCTTTTCACTATAGTGGTTTTCAAATAACAAAAGGCACAAAAAACAATCAATGACACTCATTTATGCCAGTTGTTTCAATCTTAGCCCTGTTATTAGTTGATATTCATCTTATTCTGCCCCTTCTTAGCATCTCACTTTCCATTTAGCCCGGTTGAGGTAACTAACATGTTAACTTGTTTTTCTTGGGGGGTGATCTCAACTGGATAGAACTAGAAAATAAAATAAATGTCTGACTTTATAAGTTAGGCAAAACCCAGCTAAGGCGGAGTAGGTTATCTGTAAATACCTGTGACTTTAAAAGGCCCAACATTGGATTCAAAGTCAGCATTGTCTTGCTAAAACATGAAATATGTACAGCACAATTACTTTTTTGTGTGTGTTTTTGACTTTGGTATAACATTTTAGGGATAAAATCTTTACAATCCAACCCGTAGTCTTAAAAATAAAACAGAAAAGAAAGGCCGTAATATTCACTGATATCAGCCATGCTCAATTACGTATTCTTGCAGGTGGGCTTTTCATAAACCATCTCAGTAATAGAAACAAATAGGCTATATATCACTGTCACTGACCATTCTGATGTTGGCAGCAAAGACCTTCACAAGTTTAAATGGCTTTATGCAAAACAGAGACTCCACAGCTGCAGACACACAGGAAACCACACAACAGTAGCCCCAAATGATAAAGGCACTTTGATTAGAGCTGCTTTAGTTCCACCAACAAACAAAGCCATGTCAGCAGAGTGGGTTTGGGCTAGAGCCAGTCCATATGCAGATTCAAGATTTTTGTTTTAACAGAGGCCACAACATGACTTTTATAAACACAGGCGGCATTTTACTGGCAGAAAGATCAGGCTATTTTGAGAATTTAGAAAGGTGTGTTCACCAAAAGGATTTACAAGCATAAGAGACATTTTGAAAAATCATTGAGGAAGAAGAAGATGAGTCTTTATTCATGGAACACATGCAATTTGGCATAATTTGCTTTTGTTGCCAAGAAGGAAGCTGTTGGTCTGGACTGCGAGACGCAAGATATCAAACTGTGGAAGAAGTACTGTGAGAATCTTGTCAAACCCATCACGTCTTTGAGGAAACAGAGTCCGATGTGCATGGGGACTGCCTTCATGGATGAATGGATCAAGATGGATGATGCGCTGCTCGTAATTGCTTTTAGTTTAACGTCGGAATAACCACACCTGCGCAGCACAATTGTGGTTTTTATATTATGTTTTGTTCATGTTCCAGAATTTGATGATGTCATGATCTCAGATAATTGGCAGGTAAGTCAATGGGAAATTTACGCTTTTTGAATGAAATATCCAAAGCAGAAAAAAAAAAAAAAACTCTTGTTTACATGGATGTCTTTTGTGTATTTTCATGTGAACAGTCCTGGTAATTACAGAGATATGAACCTGAAACCGCAGCAGCAGTAAAATAGCCAATTCCAATTCGGTCATTTAATTATGGTTTACTCTCCAACTCAGGAACTTTGTAACTTGAACACTACCTTTTAATGGGTCCAAACCTCATGACACTCTTTATTGATGCTGCCATCCTCAACCGGCTGCAGCTGAGATGCACCAACATCAAATCTCAAAAGAAAGAATAATCTCCACAATCAGGAGAGACCCAAGGAACCAAAGAACAGGTACCCCTTTAAATGTCTGGCTGCGTTAATAAACGCTTGCACACTGTGCACACACTGTTAGTTTTCTGTAGACTATATTCAAGGATCCTCGTCAAGACTTTGAAGTCTTGTCCATAGAGAGAACAGCTGTAGATGAAGTTTGCTTACATGTAAAATGTCTGCAAAGTTAGTAAGAGGTGTCAAAGCCAAAACATCCTGAAGTATTCCTCTTTGATTTGAGTCAAATGTGCTACATTTGTATTTATGTACTGTATGTCTTTAGTCACAATAGTTTCACTAAAAAGCGCACATTTACCACGACACAAAACCAGCGTATTATGAACATAATTTCACTCATTTTTTGCGTACTTATGTTATGCCGTAGATCACATATGTCAAACTCAAGGCCTGGGGGCCTGATGCGGCCCTCCACCTCATTTTATGTGGTCCTCAAGGTCTTATAAGGCTTACTTTAATTTTACATTAGTGCCAGGAGTAATCTGGGAGTCTTGACCTAACAAAATTATTTGTCCCAAACTTAAAGAGTAAGTCATTATTCAGACTAATTCAGAATAAATAAATAATTCAGTATGTTCAGTATTTGTCAGTTCAATAAATGTACAATAATCAAATACAGAAACTATTATCTGTAGTTTGTTGAAGATTAAAAGGTCAATTTTCGCTACAACCGGCCCTTCGAGGACGATTCAAATGCCATTGTGGCCCTTTGTCAAAATGAGTTCGACACCCCTGCCGTAGATGAAGCACCATAAGAAAAATCGTAAAAAATGACACGAGATTTCACAGTGCAAAAAACAAACGAGTTTTGGTTGCAGCCACAAGGCACAAGGGGACATTTTCTTTTGTTAACAAGTTAGTTTAGGCATCAAGTAACTAAAATGGGTAAGTTTAGGTCTGGGGCTTGGGGCTGTTTAAGATTAGGATCAGGATTTTGTTAATATTCATAAGAACGCATATTACCAACCACCATAGAAATGAATTGGGACTGCGACGAGGGGCATATGTATGCAAAAATGTTGTAAACTTGTACTAATTATAAGTAATTTATGTGTCCTTTAATGTCGTGATATATGTACGCTTCGAGATCAGGCTATTAGTCAACGTTTTGACAAATTGCGTGTCTCGGTTTGGTTGACGACATAAAGGAGGTTTTATGGGGTATACGTTTAGATGTGAAGTCACAAAAATTGAAGATCTGTGCCTCAAAATCAGTTACATTTTGGATTAGGATTGCATTTGTATTCACAAATAATAACATGTCTTTACATTCGCCATAGAAATGAACTGGGGCAGCAACATTCAAAATACACATGCAAAAAATAGAAATTGTGTTCATATGACTCACTGTTTCAAATTGCGTGCTATAGATACACATATCTGTGAGACCAGTTTGCTTTTGTTATTTGATATGAACTGCCCGTGCCCAATGCACTGCCCATGTTCATTACATTAGTGTTGTGACATTTATCCTAATAGGCAAATGTTCCCTTACTCTTACTTCTTGCAAACCCCTCAAAACTGTTCTTAACCACAGGTTTATCCAACTGGATGCACTTGGAGCTATGTAGTTGCTTAAAGGTTGTATGGAGGATTTTTCAAATCCAACAACTGCTTGCTGTTTTTCAAACGATGCACACGTGTTCCCTCCCAGGGCCACGCCCTTCACTGCTAACTGGGCCAGTGAGTTACTTAGGAACACTGAGGGTTTGTTTGACAGGTTAACAGGCCAATAGATAACGAGGTATTTCCTATCTATTGGTCAACATTTTACTGGCCTCATCATGTCCACAGTTTATATATTTTTATAATATATTTTTTTGTTTAGCATAAGTACAAGGCTGTTACAAATCTATGCAACTGTTTTTGACCAAGACTGACAACAAACAATTTTTGAAAATCCTCGATACAAACTTGAACCTCCCACGTCAATTAAACAAACACATGAACTAAAACTTTTTTAGTTCTTTTCAAGGCACACATTTTGGCTGCTGCCAGTGTAACCTTCAGGCATGGAGCTGAGATAATTTCCATTCTGTAATATGACTAATTGGAGTACTGTTTCTGCCCAGTTATTCAGATGAGGAAAATGACAATTAAATTTTCTCAGTCATCATCTGTGGAACTAGACACAGTGGTGGTGCAATAGTCTTTTCCAAAGCTAACATAACTTTGAAGCAGCACATTCAAACTGCTCTCCTTGTCACGCATTGAGACAGTGCTCTCGACATGAATGCAGCTCTTGATCATCTGAGAAGTTTCACATTCAAGTCACCGCAGTCTGCTATTTTTCAGACACTTTGCTCTGAATTGTTTTTCCCACCAAAGTCGATGGATATGGACCTTGTGTCCTCATTGTCACTTTATTGGTGCCTTTAAAGAAACACTGTTCTCATCGAGTTTATTCAGTGAAAAACACATCGTGCCATCTGCTGTTTTTAGTTTGTGACTGAAATGTAGTGTATAGCAATGCACACTTTCCACAGAGCTGTTTGTCCTTCCACACACTTTAGAAGACAATGTTTTAAAGGGGACACTATGTAAATCTACTTGTCTGAGTTTTGAACCTTGTTAGTGTCATCATCAGATTCTGAGCAATTGATTTAGGTTTCAGAATGGTCATGGAGCCATTTTCTAATAAAAAAATGAGCGAGGCAACAAGCCTTGAAGCCTCTTTTACTTAAATCAATAAATAAAATCAATGAAACGATCATATGCTGTGGGGGAATTTAAGCACACAGCCTTAAGTAGCATTTAACAGGTCAGGGGTCTTTTTTATAAAACTCTGCGTCGAATTCTTACTGAAAGTGTACGCATGAACAAAACATAAACTTCTACAAACTTTCTAATTTATCTCAGCATAGATCTCTTTCTGCTTCATCTCTGAAACATCAGGGATACAAAGCTGAACATTTTCAGATTGGATTGCTCATTTCTAAGTCATGAAGTTGTCTTTTTATAATTCCCAAACCTAACGTGGAATGTGGCACACGTAACGTTTTTTTATGTACACAGGTTTTATAAATAAGATCTTTGCCTAGGTACATTCCAGGTTTGTTTGATTAAAGAGAGAGAGAGAGAAAATAAAATAAAATAAATAAATAAATTAACTTTGATGTCTCAAACTTTCACCTCCATTTTTTTTTCTCTGTGCTTCAGGAAGTTGGCAAATTTGTGCTACAAACAAAAAAATATATATATTGTTCTGTCCGTCAACAGAACACTTTCCCAGTAACAGTGCATTAAGGTAAATATTACAGAAAACTTAGGAGGTTTTATTGACTAATTATGTCTATTATTTCCTCGTAGCTTCATTTATGCATTGAGTCACTTGCTTTTATTTATCATTTTTATTATGACATTAGCTTGTAGTTTGTCTATTACAGGTGTTTTGTGATGCCAAGAGGGTGAGCTGTTTATAGACCAATTTTCTTTCCTGGCATTGGAGCTAATTGGTCTAAATAAATACACAGTGGACTAATTTGATTCAATTGTGTTCAGTGTCTGTCAATACGTCTGCCCTTCAACAGCTCTCCCTCACTAAATTCATCTTGTTAGCTTACTGCCTGTCTCTCCCCTTAGGTCAACAGAGTGATGGAAGCCGACAGAAAGGGTGTCTTTAAAATGCAGTAAAATGAGGTGCAATCAGGTATTCCTTGCACAGACACAGGCCCAAAATGGAGACTCTCCGACCAATCTGTCTGGCAAATGCTTACATTTGAAGGCATAAACACACATATACGCACACGATTGCACACTCTTTCAGTCATGCAGAAATTGACTCCAATTAGCCATGCGGCGGTCTTTCTCTTTCACTCATCAGCGCGAGAGTGAGAGGCTCATCATTAAAAAAGCATGCTTAATGACGCCGAGGCTAACCCTCTCTAATGCACAGGCTCTTTGATATTCTAGAGGTAATCCACACACCTCCAGCACGCCTGTCCTGTAAAGCACTCCTTTCAATTCTGATTTATATAAATATATTTAGAGAAATAGCTAAAGTCAAATTTTAGTTTATACCAAGAATGTATTGTATATAAGTCCTAGTAAATAGCCACCACAGTTTTCTGTAAATGTGTATTAATACTACAACATGCTTAAAAATTATCATGAGCATATTTCTGGGCCTTGTTGAGAGTCCATTTTAGACTGTCTCTATTTGAAGCTATAGAAAATGTCAAAGAGAGACACTATTTTCTGAGAGTCTCATAGGAATTGTGGCATCACACATCAGTGGAATGTTAAACCAATGGAGATACTGAAAATGGCAATTACAGAGTAACTTTACAAGTTCTGACCCTGCAGTTTTTCAACTTGTTACACAGCTGTTTTGCTTACTTTTTATGTTGGTTTGGCTAATGTATTCCTGTAGAAGCAAACTTGCCAACAAATATGGCGAATTTGCTATTATTTCCATGGTAACCATTGTCTTATTCGGAGCCTTATAGATACCTGTTTAGGTTGAAGTCGTGGGAAGATTTTCTTTGGATTTAAAGGTGCATTGCGTAAGTTAAAATGTTCAATATTACGATATATCAAATTACCGTCCATTGGCACTTGCCTGGATGTGCGCCATGACGTTTTGTAAACTTACCGAGTTTGCCTCTGTAAGCGCAGACAGGCTCATAAATGTGAGTGGTGCGGGTCGCATTTTCCCGCGCTCGTCCTCCTTCACTGGATTATCGTCATTATTTCTATTTATTTAGCAAAAGCTCTCGGTTTTATACAATGGACGGCTGTTGTAAAGGCTGTTTAATGAAAAAGAAAATAAATAATCATTGGTAAATACTGCCATCTAGCTTCCGAACCCCCGTAACACACGGAAGAATTCAAAACAACTAGCCCACCGTAACGGCATGGCATGAAGCCGACTGCAGGACCGAGGAGCACTTGGACATGTTTTTGAGAAAGAGGAATTGTGCTGGAGATCAATAAGACGTTCATCTGGCGATTATTTTCATTAGAAGGTAAGACTCTCAGGCCTGTCAAAGTACATCGCACATTTAGACACAGATTTAGTAGCTTAGCGCTTAGCTGTTTGTCTTGGTAAGGTTTATGTTTTATTAGAGTAATAAATTGCCATTGAGCATTTAGTTTATGACAAATGAGGCCTGTAAAAAGCTTGTTTACAATTTTCTCTGACGCTAAAACAAAGCTTTTCCTCAAACTCTCAATAATCTTTTCTTGTGTAACTTTTGAAGTGTGTAAACTGATCATTCAGTCAAAAAGAACATAAAATAGCCAGCATTTACTTTTTCATACAAAAACCTTTGTCTTCTTAAGTCAGAAAACATTTAGCAGAAAATAACGATGTGTCAAAAGAATCTTTTCAGCCGTAAAATACGTCTTCAGCTGCTGATAGTAGGGAGGGTGCAGTGCCACAAAACGCCAAAGATGGCGCCCTTGTTCAAAACCTTTGCAACTTACGCCATGCACCTTTAATGGCTAAGTTTACAAAATGGGTTACAAAAGTTTAAGTCTGAATTAGGATTTTGTAAGTATTTTTCCACCACCATCAAAATGAACTAGGGCAGCAACGCACACACACACACACACAAAAGATGAAATTGCATGGTAAACACTTTCATGTAAAATTTCATATGCATTTAAGTGAGATTGGGTTAAAGTAGCTGACCTGTTCTAATTGGGTCCTTGCATGTCAGAGGAAAAGAACCCAAATGCCAAATGCAGTGACTGGAGTACAATCAATACAATGATGGAAGCATGAATGTGGCAGAGTGGTAATTGGACTTGCACTAACATCTTCCGGTCTCTTCCGGTCGACATTGTTGTTATGGAGGGATTTTGAGCTAGTCCGGAAGCAATCCTCTTTAAAAAAAAGTTCCCTTTTGTCACCTGTTGTAGATGCATTGATGACTGTAACAGCAGGAAAAGTGCAGCTTCTGAACCTGGTTTTCATAAGGAAAAGTTGTAAAAGTGAGTGAACTGCACAAACAAGCTCTGCGCACATACAGAGACTCACTGTGCTCATGAGCCCAGGTACAGGCGCTGCGGGCTTGGTAGAAGTGAGCACAGGCACGCTCGATGTTGCCAGCCTTTCAGTGAGTCAAAAACGTCCGCCCGCGACCCACAGCACCTCTGCCTTTGTGTAGTTCGCGAACTTTTTTAACAACTTTTCCTTATGAAACCCCGGTTCAGAAGCTGCACTTTTCTTGCTGTTACAGCCATCAATGCGTCTATAACAGATGACAAAAGATCACTTTTTTTTTAAAGAGGATTGCTTCAGGACTAGATCAAAATCTCTCATCTGATGTCCATTGCATTTGGAGTAAACTCACTATGACAACAATGCCACCAGATGTAGCGACCTTTTTGAGACCGGAAGATGTTAGTGTATTATCTCTATTACTGAATATTGCACATTGCATAATGTCACTACATCTGCTTGTTTACAGAAACAAGAAATGAGAAAAGTGTCTTTAAGTATGAGATTAGAGAACATGTGTATTCTAAAATCCACACAGTGACTTGCATCCAGGATTTGTTCAGGTTTCAACTTAAGCTTTGTTGAACAGATAAATGAAGCCTTCCTGTAAGCAGTAAACACTGAGAAGTCATGTGTTCAGCAGTTCCAACGCACAACGTGGAATCTTTCATTACATTTAAGGAGGAACATCAATTTAGATTCAGAACCAACACGAGACCTGGTTAATGCAACAGCCATTACAAAACATCACCCATTTTATATAAAAAAAAATCACATTTCGCTCATATTTTCCAGTCACTTCCTTTTTTTTCCCCCCTTGGAGCTCATACAAATAGATAGGTTGTAGACTCAAACAGCCAAGTCTATTACTTATTATATAAACGTCACATCTCTTACCAGGCCTCATCATTATCTAAAGAACCCCCTTAATGCACACGCTCTTTGATAATCTTGTTGTAATCCTAACCACCTCTGATCACACACAGACTTTGCCCTAGTTAATACACTTCTTTTCAATCTCTTATTCCACAAAATCAGTAACTTACACAACCGATAACCGTAACTATTAACTGCAGATATGTAATACAAACTAATTGGAATGATGTAACTAAAGAATAGAATCGAGATTAGTGCTCCCTCTGGTGACCCTTCTTTATGAGGAGCGCCGTGGCATCTGAAAAGCCAAGTGTAAAACCAGGATTAGTGCACAGTAAGACTTCTGCTGCTCGGAGTTACTGTAGTGAAACCATCTAAAGTCGCTCTCAGTCATTGTGACTTATACTTCAAAAGCTTCCCTCTCGAGCTACATCAATTTAACACTGCCAGGGTTAGGAAAGTGGAATGTGGCATGACTGTATAGCAACGCAAGCTAAGAATAACCAGTGTGATACTTATGCACAAAAATAGAGAGAGAATTTAAAACCTGTGATAATAAATGTGAGCAATACGGCTAATACTGATCAGAAAGGATTAACAAGTTGTTGCTCCTTTGGAAAGAAAGAGAGACAGTTAATTAGTTCAAAGCCACATGTAAATATCAAAATATATGTATTACAATAAATACGAAATAATAATAAAAAATAATAATACAAATAAATAAATTATGGTAAATATATAATTTTAGTGGTGGCTGGTGGTGTGTTTTTGAAGTATATTTCAAATTTTTTGTTACTAATTGTATTCAACAAAACAAGTTTTTCATCTGAACCATGCATATACGTGTAGCCCAGTCTAAAAATGGCATTTTATACTAAGCTGACTGAAAGAAAAACAATAATAAAGCATTTGCATAAATAACAATTTAAATATACGTGTATGTATAAATAATTAAAAAGGTCATAAGAGACATAAATAGCACTTTATAAATAGTTAAAATCGTGTCAAGCCAACTAAAGTTTTTGTCAAGTTTGTCAATAAAGTTGTTTTGTTTTTTTGAAGCAAGCTTGTTAACAGCGAAAGAAAAAACGTGGTCTGTGCACAACCAAACTTATTTGCTGTCAATCTTTTATTTTCTGTTATTTCATTGGATAATGTACCTGTGTCAACCAATCAGAGAAACTGGGCGTGATTTTTGGTCAGCGTGCTAGAACCACCTTCACTGTTTTTATCGCACTTGAGAGACGAGAGCAGACGATAGCAGACGATGGTTTTCTAATCATGTAAAACGACTTAACATCGAGGCAGTGGATGCAGAGTTCGCCAGCTCTTTGTTGGACTTTTTGCTGGAGATTGTGAGTATAAGAAATGTATAATTTAGTTAAAAACTAACTGTTTTGGCTCATTTATTAAATCTAAGCGTGAGCTAGCGCAAAGCTAAAGCTAACTTCGTGGTCCGCTCTATGTGAGGAGTATAGGGCGGTTTGTGTTATTTTAAATGAACTTTAAACTAAAGAGAGACTTGTGCACACCACAGACCAAGGCCTCTTTTTGGACTCTGTGGTGGACGGTCAACTATTATCGGTGCTGCAGATGAAGTCGAGTCGCTCGTGTGAAATAGCCGCTGTTGCCAGGTGCGGGAGACGTGGACGTTCATCCGCCCAGCTTCAACTAAAGACTCTGATTGGTACCAGGTCGTGAGTACTCAAACAAACACTGTGCACGTTTTTTTTGTGCTTGCGCTGCAAGTGAAGCGGCCATTTTGTTGGTTTTCAAGGCCACTCCGAACTCAAGCATCGTCAGGCCTGCAACGTTAAAAAACAGAACTAAAGTGTGAACAAGCAAGGTTACAAACAGGTTACAAACAAGGTGAACAAAAACGAAAAGGTATTTATTTTATTTGTAAAGAAAAAAGGGTAACAAACACCAATTGTAATTTTATTTTTGTTTGAATTACCTAAAACTATATTTTACTAAATTATTATTTTTGAAAACTTAAATCAATTGTGTTGTGTCTAATTAATTTCATTGAAGAAGGTCACTACCTATAATTAGTTACACACATAATTTGGAGGCACCGCCAGTCAATTATATATTCTTGTATCTCCTGTATACTAAGCAGTTTTTATTGTAGTTCATGAACCTAGGGCCCCGCCCATAGTACTACCACCAAATTAACACCGTGTTATACCTAACTACTTGGGACGGGCGTTACATACGTATATATTGAAACTATATTAACTTCAATTTAAAAATTTTATAGATTAAAATATTAAAAATCTCTTTGGCAGTGGCAGTAGTATCAGAAATGGAGTGAAGAGGATGCTTCACTCGTGTGCTTATGAGAGAAGTGAAGAGTAGACCATTTATAAGAGAAAGGGAAAGAGTAAAATATTTACACTTTAAATGTATTGCAACTGCAGTGACTTCTGTTTGGAGATTGTATTTGAAATATGTTAGTATTGACAAAACCGCCACAGCAGTAAAGTCTGCAACAAAAATGCAAACATGACATTCTTTTGTTCCATCCTTTTATTGATGTGGACCTGCTGTATTCACTTAAAGTGAACTGCTGTTATTTGAAATCCTTTATTTCATAAAGAGTGTGAACATATGGTACATGCTGTAGCCCTGAGCCACATAACACACACATGACAGTCACTGCACTTCACCTCAACACGATTGTGCTTTTCAGTCTTTGTAATATATTACTCAATCGAATACTCCTCCACAATTTCCGCCCTTTTTACAACACATAATTAGCTCCAATTATAGTTAATAACTTTGGGCAAAAGGCCTTTGTTATCAAGGTCAGTGTGGTCTGTCAGAGCTGTAAAGCTGGGCCCACCCCATATTACTCTCGCCCATCCAGTTAATTATGTCCCGCATGCTCTCATTTGAATTGTCCTTTGTCTCTCTGATGCACACACTCACACTGACATGTTCTGGACTTGGTGGGAGGAATGAGGACCTCTCTGACATTTACAAGGGTTTGAGAGTTTCAAAGTGAAAGTTATTGGGTTTGTGGAAGCATAGCAATGCATTATCAACAGAAAAGGCTGTCTCTGTGGGCTGGGACGAGGTCAAATGGAGTGTGAGAGGCAGCTACACAAAACGCCAGCTGCTATGTATGAGAGGGCTTGATTTGGGATTCACTTGTGTTGTGAGTGAATGTGGTGTGAAATTGACTTTTGATTTCAAACCAAAAAGCTCTCCAGAAATGAGTTTATGTTTACCCATGGTAAAGTTATACAAATGACTAATGTTTTGGTTTGTAGTCAAGCCAGTTTCCAAAACATTATCGAGCGCTCAGAGTTGAAAATGTTGCAAACTGGCCGAACTTTAATTCAAAGTCAATGCCTCTGAGTGAATACATAGCTAAACAAACTATTGCTAGCAAAAGTGAGATGTTTCATAGACCTGAGATGGCACAGTAATTTCAAGCCAAAAGTAAATTCTCAGTCCCAAAGATTGTATTTCAAATCCAGGTATTTTGTTCTCTGTAAAGCCAGAGAACAAAATACAAAAACACTAATATGTGAAGTTTCATAGAAACATGTTTAAATCAAACACTGATGCATTTTGGCCAATCAGTTGGTGACTCTGTGCCAGTCCAAGCGTCAAGTCACAGATTACTAGCTCTGACAATATGATAACCTCTTCTCCCTTATTCATGATGTCTTGTTAAAGGTGCATTATCTAACTTTTCAGACAATGGAAATAAAAGTTTTCCTGATTACGATTTATAATTGTCTGAGTTCTTAGTTTAATGAGTTTTCTATGTAATGCAAATAAACTGACTTATGTTGACTTATGTTTCATTATTGTACAGTATAAAACTAATATACTTTTCTTTGATCATAAAGAAGACTTACAAGCACACATTATATTGGCTGTAAAAAAAATCGATCTGATTGGTAAAAGAGTCAATGGTTCGGAAAGTAGAATGTAACTTTCAAGTGGTGTCACTTTCTTGTCTCTTTGGAGCTCAAGACCATCAGGTAAAACCATCACATTATTATAGTCCACCTTCAACAGGAGCCACTTCTACTTGCAAGAACTTTACTTCATTTAAGTTAATAAACAAATTTGATTGCTCCGTTCATTGTGGAGTTGTTGTAAGACATGGCGGGGGGAGACACATTGTTGGCAAAATATTGCTGAAGTATGGCCTTTGAATCCCAGACTCACTTGTAATTTTACTTTTAAACCTGCTGTTTCTATGTGTTTAGATTGAAGATGCAGAGCTTCTGTACAGCAGTTGCAAACAGGAAGTCAACAGAAGAACTGTTTATATTCTTAAGTCGTTTTCAATCATTGTTGTATTTTACAAGGAACAAAATGTAAATTACTCATCTCCATCTATATTCATTTATCAATAAAGAAGAAATACTTTTGGTTTCCCTTAACAAACCACCAATTATACCATTGCAAACTCACCAAGACAAGTCTACCACAAGTTATATTTAAAGTCATTGTACTGCTCAGGGAGACCACACTGCTTCTCTATGTGCATAAGTGACAAGCCTTAGGCAGGGAGAGCAGCCCGAATCTCCCCACAGGGACCCGACAGGAACAGAGCGGGCATCAATGACAGCGCACATGACAGTGATTCAGTTGGACGCGGCTTGAAAAGGAGGAGCTGGTTCTGAGCGACTCATGGTGGATCCAGTCTCGAGCAGGTTAAAGCTGTGCAAAAGCCAAGGGTGTCATATTCTTGAGGGGACATCACAAGTTACCATCACCCAAGATCCCCACGGAGAAGGCCAGTGTGAGCTTTACATGACAGTTAGAGAATGGGGCTTGGATCAAATTGAGAGTGACTGTCATAAATAGTTAAAGCAAATTCCATAGAAAGCGTTGAACATTCAACTTATTCTGTAGAGAAATTAAACGATATAAAAATAAAAAGTCCAAATGCTGAAGTACATTTTTAATTTGTAATAAAAGCAGGTTAAAGCAGGATACAATTTTCAAAGTAGAGTAGAGTCCTTGTGATGATAGTCAAAGTGCTCAAGATATTCAGGGAGAAAACCAAAGGAAATCAAACATTTTTCAAAACATGTTTTGATTAAATTGACTGTTGTGAATCACATTCAAAGCTAAACTAGCACACAAAATTGTTAGAAGAACTTAAGAAAACAATTGTGCAATAAAATAAAAATGTATTAAGCGGCACAATGTGCTCATAATAATCTATGATAAAGAAGCAGAAGCAGTAAGTGGCTTGTCCAAGCTGAAATTCCCCAATGCAAAAGTCCATGGGTATTTTTACATGTAGTTTGACCGCTGTGTAGAACAATCTTTCAGATGAATGAATGAGTCTTTAGAGCATCACCTAGAAGTCAATCATCACCCAATAAGTAGATCTGCATACCACAGTGTCTTGTCTCTGGTAGAGGACAATTTGTGACAGACGTCAACCCCACGGCAAAGTAACTAACCTACATGGAAAAAGTTCTTGCAGCAGAATACAGCTTTTTTTCATCAGTTAAACTAACACCATAGGTTGTGTCCACAAGCCAGCGGACAGTGACTTTGAGAGAGTACATCTTCATTTTTTTTGTTGAGATTTTTTTTATGTTGAATATCAAAGAAAAAACAAACAGGCTTTATTGATTTATAAAGAACACAGAGAAAAGAGAACAGAGGAGTGAAGGATGAACGGAGGACAGGACTGGATAGACAACACACACACACATCTCAGGCATGTTCTTCTTTTTTCTAGTATCCTACTGCACAGATGGGCAGATGCAAACCTTGAAAACAACCATCACCATCTCATCAAAGTGTGAAACATTTAGATAAAATATAGTATTTGCGCCAGACTGACACTTAAAACTTAAGACACACACATCATGTAAATTGAAATATGTGAAATATCATTACAGCAGATGCACATCTGATGTGATGAAGTTAGTGTAGGTGAGAAGTAGCTTGTCTACAAAGATCAATAAGAATTTCATACCATTCTGAGAAGACATAGGTATGACAGACATTCATATTTTTAAGAAAGTATAGAGAATCTTGACAAATGTGTTTTCAAGAAATTCCATAAAGTAAAAAAAAAAATTAAAAAAAAATACAAATTTGATTTCCTTTGACGTACAATTCATGCAAGAGTCTGATTTCTGAACAGCACAGAACAGGAGGTGAACTCTTAAACCATTTTCACCAATCAAAGTTCTTTCTAAATGTGGCTCCAATGACACAGCACAAAAGATTACACTGAAATCAAAATGCTTTTAAATCTGTCTATGAGCTGGCAAACACTTTCTTTTAGCTACACAAGATTCAATCCTTGAGCACTGCATTTTCCATGGCCTTAGAACAAGAGGTGAACATGCCTAAACCACAAGCCTTATTACAGCCATCTCTAATGATACTCTCACAAAGTTAAGCAAACTTTTCTAATTACCAACTGAAAGGCAGAACTTTTTAACAGCTGCAATGTCGCCCTACATTCTCTTTCTTACCTGGGAAGCCATCTACTTCTTGAAACCAAATGATCAAACTTGCTCCGGTGATTGTAATGCTCTTGTTGAAAAATATTAATTTGAACCTTTGAAACTCATTTTGGGCGGATTAGCAAGGTAATCAAGCTCGCCCTCTGTAATGTGAGTGGCCTGCTACAGACTATGACCAATGCTGAGCTGCTTAAAAGTGCCACCATTTTGTGTGTTGTGTTTGAAGCGGAGGATTGCAGCTTTCAGCACAGGGCCCGCTAAGACCTTGAGAGTGAGTGGCAGAGAGGATGATTAAGGATGGGGAAGAAGACTTACACCGCTGATACACCCAGCTCTCCTGCTACGGATCAGGACGGGATATGCTTCAATGTTCTTATGGGATTTACATGCCATAATTGTAACTGCAGCAGTGACTTTGCTTTGTGCATGACAGTAATGGTTGAAGAATAGAACAGACAGAGCTTGGGTTAACAGGGAGTTTTTAGAGGGGTAAAACTCATAATTTACAGCAGATACTCACTAGTTATGTTGTATTGTGTTTCCAAATCAGGTGGGGGTTAACCGGTTATTATGAGTGACTACATTTTGAAAGAAGGTAGAATTTATTGCTATTTTTCTACATTTTGTCTCCTTATTAACACGTGTTACATAACCCAGCCTCTCAAGAAAGCGTACATTTACCATGACATTACAGGACATGTAAATTGTGTATGATTAGCACGAGTTCACAGCAGTTTTGCGTAAATGACAGTTCCCTTCTATGGTGGTTGTTAAGACGTGTTCTTGTTCATGAATTAAAAAAAAAGCCTGATCCTGATCCTAATCTTAACCTACCCTAAGCTCCAGCCCTAAGCTTACCCATTTTAGTAACTTGATGCCTAAACTTACCCATTTCACCTAAAGAAAATGTCCCCGCATGGCTTCAACCAAACTCGTGTAATCTTGGGTAATTGTTATGCTTTTTCATATCGTGCTAAATGTATGGCGTAACATAAGTAAGCTAACCTGGCTCACGTCAGATGGATAAGTGTTGAACTCCTATCTGAGTTCTCACTATATGGGCGACAAGGTGGTGCAGCGGTTAGCGCTCTGGCCCCATAGCAAGAAGGTCCTGGGTTCGACTCCCGGGGCGCCTGGGGCCTTTCTGTGTCGAGTTTGCATGTTCTCCCCGTGTCTGCATAGATTTCCTCCGGGTTCTCCCGGTTTCCTCCTACAACTAAAAACATGTCCAATGTGCCTCCCCTCTCCCCTCCCCAGGACTACAGATGGAAATTAGCTCTAGGCTACAATCTGGTACAATCTCTGCCATTGTGCTTAATGTAATTACACATTGTCCTTAATAAATATTACCTTTACCTTTACCTATATCCATCTGGGACTTCATTCGCTGAAAGCGTTTGAGAAAAGGTAGGGCGTTGATACTGTGAAATACTTCGAGCTGATTGGATGTGGGGCCTACCTTATTTGAGCTTAGCCTATCACAGCAACAACTCGTAATGGTGTATCCGTTCGTGTGAGATAGCACAAGTACGCGTCACACATACGTCTCTTCTTTCAAAAAGAAATTACTCCGTATTTCTGCTCAAACTGCATCAAAAGCAGCAGACAACACATCCACGTCAGCAGCCATCTTTGTTTAACTTGAATGAGACTCGGCTGCGGCCCCTGGGCCCTAACAGCCGTCTTAACACCGCCAAAACACTGCTGGTTCGGACTCCCTACCAATCAGGCGGCTGGAAGGCCAGATGATTTATCTCGTGCTTGTGAATTCACAAATATAGCGAGATAAACCATCTGGCTGGCCAGGTTATAAGTAAGCACAAAAAGGCGTGAAATTGTGGTCATAATACGTTGTTTTTGTGTAAATGTATACGTTTTCTTGTGAGACTGTGTTGCATAACCAAATCACTGAAGACAGGGCCTAGACACATACAGTACCTTGCCCCAGTGGTGACAAGTTCTTTGATGTTAAGTATTTTGAGTGCCTTGAAAAATGGAAAGGCATTATACGGTCCAGTTAATTGATATAATTTAAATCAAAAAAGGACAAGAAGCTGTAGTGAAATAGCTGGTAAAATCAGTTTGCTTCTTGAGTTAATGCAATACATTGCTTGTATAGTTTCAGACAAAAATATAACATCTTTAGCAGCTCACTTACCTATTATATACTGGGCCTCACAACACCAATGAATTTTGAAGCACTTTTCACAACTTTCAAAGCCAGTGCAAGTTGAGCCATGTCACTATGCTAACTGGAGCGAGTTCATACTAAAACATGAACATGTGCACATGCATTCAACAATGCAGAGATGCTTGATGAATCTCTGAATTTCTGAATCTTTTAGAGCTTTTAAACATGATGAATTCCTCTCTTATTTTGCCATTGCTTTTAAAGGTTTAGTTTTAGTTTAGGACAGCCTTGACAAAGATTTCAAATGATTTTAGAAAAAATATAACTCTAAAGAGATGACAGTGTTAGTTCTACAGGATCTAAGCGCTACTATCCATACACAAGACCACACTTAAAGGTTGTATGGAGGATTTTTCAAACCCAACAACTGTTTGCAGTTTTTCAAATGATGCACATGTGTTTCTCCTCCCAGAGCCACGCCCTTCACTGCAACTGGACCAATGAGTTACTTCGGAACACTGAGGGTTTGCTTGACAAGTTCACAGGCCAATAGATAACGAGGTACCTCATTATCTTTGGTCAACGTTTTTCTTGCCTCATCATGTCTACAGTTTATATATTTTTATAATTATTTTTTTGTTTAGCATAAGTACAAAGCTGTTACAAATCTACCCAACTGTTTTTGACCAAGACTGACAACAAACAATTTTTGAAAATCCTTTATACAACCTTTAATCATGTGGATTGTTTTTTAAAATACTCCAATGACACACTTTTTTATGTTGTATGTATGAAAAAGTGCTTTATGAATCCAATTTGATTTGATTTGAACAGATCCACATACATTATATTCAAATGTTTGTTTTACTTAAATTGAATGTTGGATCTCTAAAAAAAAAGCAAAACTATAACCTACACCTTTAATCTTTCAGATTCATATCATGCCTAATAAGATGTGTTAGGCACTAGATTCAGAAAAGCTTCCTATTTTCTTCCAGCACATATTTATATCAGACTAATTTGCACAGTTTTACACTTTTACACAGCTTTACAGCTTTATAACACTACATTTTGATTGCTGTTAACAAAATTGAATTAAGCAAATGATTGAGAAGCAATAACACAATGAAGAGAAGCTATCTTCACATTCAGTCCTGAAAGAGTGAAAAACCGCTCCACACACAGCACACACCTCCAACCACCACTGTGCAGCTTTAAGCTTTGTATTCAGCGCCAAATGTCAGCACTTGTGAGGCTTGTGTTTATCTTTCCTAAATTCGAGGCCTTCCCCAATGTTGATGTTAATAGTTGTTTTTTCAAATTCTCTATGTCCCCCTTGGTGAATGTTATCCGTTGCGCTGGCTTTTTTGCTCTCCACTGGCACACAGCAGATGAGTTAGCTTCCACCAGTTGGTGCAGTCTGGGGCTCCAAACATTCACTTAATGAATTGGCAGTCATCTGAGTGCATGCAAGTGTGTGTGTAGGTGTGTACATGTGTGTGTGAGAGAGAGTAACAGAGCCAGGGAGAGTGAGGCCAGAGAGATGCTAAATTAATAGCAGTCATCTTTACATGCTTCCCTCCGCTCAGTGAGTCCACTAATGAACAGACTTAGACACTAGTGCTAAGTATCAGATGCAAACAATAGCTCTCATGCTGTTTTATGCAGAGAGCTGTTGGAAAGACATGCAGTGGATTGGGTGATGACACCTAACCATTAGGCGATGAGGACACAAGGTTGTAAATTTCAAAAGTTATTCATTTTTTAAAATGGTATGCTGGTTTTTAATAAGTTGTGTAATTTCTCATTCACCCAGGAGCAATTCTCATTACAGGAAATTTGATTGAAAATAACTTTTGGTTGTAAAACTGTAAACTGTTTTAATTAGTAAACATTTTTTTCAGTTACAACATTAAAATAAAAGCTTTCATATTTTAAGTTTGTGCTATAAAAAAATAAAAGAGATGTAACATAGCAAGGATAAAATCTGAATACCGTAAAAAATCCAGACAGAAACAACTTGAGCATTTGCTGTTGCACTGCATGTTTTGCCTGTGCTAAGGGGCGTAAATTGTTTTTGTATCTTATCTGTATGTTTGGAAGGGCCAGCAGCATGCAACACTTAACACAGTCTGTCACACTGTGAGCGCAGGGCAACATGACAGGTGCCCTGGTGGTGATCAGGGACGATGACACACCACACAGCCATCCTCACACCGCGCAGAGGAAACCTCGGGAGGCAAAGATAGGGCGAGGGGCTGCCTCAGGGGTGCTTCAGCTTGTGTAGAGCAGCTCAGGGACCCCCCCAACTGCTGTCTGCCATTTCCTCACCCCATCCCACCGGGCCTGTGTATGTCTGTGTCTGTGTGTGAAGAGGCAAGATTGCACCAGTTCTTTTTTTTTTTTTTTTTTGCAGTGGGGTGAATGGAGCCAAGTTTGTGTGTGCATAAACGTGTGTCATCCCATTGGGTGAGACTGAAGCCAACTGCAGGAAATGGATTGGCATCAAGGACCTCGTCAGGGATTGTGTGATGAGGATGAAAGAGTTTCTCTTCTTGCACTGGCTCCACCTCTCTCCTGTTGTCTTTCTGCTCTAATTCATCACAAGGGTTTCATTCCAACAGAGTTTGAATAAAAACTTGAAGAAATACTTAAAGTTCCTTTCAACTGTAGTGCATAATATGGGGCATGGGGCAACAAATACAGTGATACAGAGGACACTTGTACAATGAGCCACAAGTTGAACTGACAAATTCAATATGTGGTTAACAAATATAACAGGTGTAAGAGTAAAGATTTTACCAGAGGATGCTATACTTTCAAGTGAAAAGAAGTATATCCATAAAAAAGTTTTATAAGTGACTGTTATAAGCAACAAGGGGCAAACTACAGACTATTACAGCTGGGAAATGTCATTTTAATGATTCCCACATTGATTTTTCATTACTTTTGGTTATAAGGTTCCCAAAACAGAATGTGCTGTGCGCGCTTATTTCAGCCAAGGGAAAACCTTGACAGTAAAAGCTCTGCATAAAAGTGACATTTTGTGAATTAGGGCAACATAATCAAGGTTTAATCTGTTGTAAATTGAAATGATGACCCATTTGTGGTTTCTGTATGTACTCAAGCTATAGCTTCAGTTCAAATGTATTATTTTTTTTAAAACAATAAAAGTAAAATGATTGTATGCATATCAATAACAAAAAGCAGCAATGCAATGTCCATAGAATAAACTGTGTGACTATGCAAGTATTTAACTCTGTTTTGAAATAGTAATTTTAATCGAATCAATTAAAATGTAGGAAACAATATACGTGTTACAAACTGCAACTTAGACATTTTGCAAAAGGTAAATTCAAAATGCATGAATATCATTTGCTCCAAAGCACAGGTGTGGTTTTGACAGATGAAACAGGACTGAACCTACTGGTTAGTCTGATGTTGTATCAAAATAACATGAATTTGAGTGAAAGGGAAGGCACGCTCTGTACTCTGGAGGTAGTATCATCTTTTGCATGTGTTTGTAAATACGGCTATCTTATGATTGACATGGATAATACCAGTTATTATCTTTAACATAATTGCTGTTGTGCAGCTTAAGCAGATGATAGTACAGAGACAACACTGTCACCGTGCACATTCAGGAGAATCAACATTGAACACCTTGTCAATATTTAGTCATGCTAAGAAAGCAGTGAGAAGGTTTTGTTGTTGTGTAGACTTACCACAACTGGGATGAATCTAAACTAGCAGCTACGTTGGTTCTGTTTTACAATGTCTCAAGTATTTGACTCAAATTACAGCTCACATTTTTTGTTTAATTTAGACGTTGTATTGGTGTGTTCATTTCTGGAAATTTTTAATTATCTTCCTATGATCTCCTTTTCTCAGACTTATTTCATGAAATCAATGTTGCATCTGGCGCCCCTTGTCCCTGCCTGCTCTCCTCTCACATGACACGTATACACACATGCATGCACACATACACACACACTGCTCTCTAGTGGCCGGGCTGGCAGCAGGATCCAGGGCAGATGGCTTGTTTGGGGCCGGTGGCAGGAGATCGGGGAGACATACTGAGAGCGAGTTAGCATGGGAGAGAGTTTGTGTGCAGGCGTTCGATTCCAATCTGTGGGTTTTACAGCGGCTTTGAGCATGACACAATATGGAGAGTTCACACTTTTATTGACACAGTGAACTTTCAGCAGTTTTTCCATGTCTGTCTTGAAATCACAAAATGCACTATATTGCTATCATCTAATACTGTATATTAGTGGATCAGTTATGTACATTCTTTCATTGTAAACCCAATTTATACATTTCAGTAAATTAAATTCTTTGACAATTACTTACTCTGGTATAACATTAAAATTGAGGAAAAAAAATTATTTTATATGGATACCTTTTGTGTGCTTCTTTACAGTTTCCATCAACATGCATTTGGGATTGGACAATTGGATACATATCTTTTAAAAAGGCTTTTATTTATTTATTTATTTATTTTTTTTTTTTTTTTTTTATTTATTTATTTATTTATTTATTTATTTATTTATTTATTTATTTTATTGTATAGCCATATTGGCAGCAGTAGTAGAAGCAGCAGCAGCATGTTTTCATACAGCTTCTCTCTTCCATTTGTGCCCATTCTCTTATCTTTTTCCCATATATCCCAATGCTCTGACAGCTGTCCATCAGAAGTCCAGGTCCTGCCCACTTGCTTTGCCCCAGCGTCCAATTCTTCCCTCTATCTCTGCCAACACACCCTGCATTATTCAATCTTTGGCTCTAGGCATTGCAAAGGTTAAGCTACAGGGGTTGGATTTTTCTGCAAACAGAGGAGCGATCCATATAGGTCAAAGTTCACAAACATCAAAATGACCTCAAATGGTTTGAGGGCAGTGAAAACTAAAGTTGAACTTGCATAGGCCACACAATGGAACTTGATTTTTTTTATAGACTATATTCCCAAATGTCTTCACGCCAAGTTGGGAAGGTTTTGCATGATTCTCAAAAACACTGCAGGGCACACAGTTGTTCACTGCAAACTTGTGATATGACATTTTTGTGTGTAACTTACTTAATGGGGTTTTGCAAAGCGACATGATGAAGCTGTCACTTTATAAGTCTGGAGCACCACCCACATCTGTCTGCTGCTCGTCTGTGGCCATCTGTTCCAAATGCAACACCAACAGACTCAACCGTTGCTTTTTCTCAAACTTACTGTACAATACTTTTATTAATATTTATTAGTTCAGCTACGCATGAGTTAAGTTTGATGGGTTAGTGCCAGTCTCTCTGCCTACACAATACCATTATGTGTAGTGCACCTTCCATTTGTCAACCAGCCATTGTTTAGACACAATTGCAAAAGTAAAGTAATTCTGGGAAACCATCCATCTCTATTGGTCATTGTTATATGCACAACATATCAGCTTAAAGTGAGGTACTTTGCAATTGGGAAAGAGAAGGAAATAATACAATAAACATCTCCTCTTCCTCTCTCTTTCTTTCCCTCTCTCGACATCCGTTGGAGTTGATATAATCAAATTTATCCATCCTCGTGCTAAAATATTTATACTTTTGATTGAATGTATTTCTGTTTTGTCTCTGCAAGTGGTATACAGTTGGATCACCTAAATTGCTTTTGTTTTCTTTCTTTAATTCTTCTTTCACGCTATTCAAACACTTGTGGTGCTTGTGGAAGAAGGCGCTCAAAAGTTGCACTTAAAAGTAAAAGTGCACATGTTACTGCAAAAACTATACTTAAAGCTGGGGTACCTGACTTTTTTGTTTGTAAATTAGCAAACTTTGTTTTTTCCAGCAAAAAGCATATTGTTAACAGAGTTTTGTGACAAAATAAAAAACTACCGTAACTAAGTCTGATTGGATTAATAAGTATTTCAGTCGCCATCAAGAGCTGAAAGCAGCGCTATGATTGGTTGTGCTTGAGTGGTCCATTCAGTTTCACTTTACTCTCTGTAAAAAGATCTTCTTATGTCTCAATTGCAGCCAAGCATCTATGTTGAAAATATGCTGAAAGATTTTTAGAGAGCGACCCAGTGACTGACTAAACTGAGTATACTATTTGGTAAAAAAAGTGAAGTTGAATTACAAACAAAAGGCTTGGATATCCAACTTTAAACAATTCTATTTACAGCTGATTTAAGTAGTTTTAATGAACAGTTTGCTCATTCACTTTTGCTCAATAGTCAAAAGACTTACTACTACCTTGCTAATGTTGTAACTGCTCTGCACCAGCAAACATTGAGTTTTTAGTTTCCCTTTCACGTGTGCAGGGTCACTTTGGCAGAGGCAGCTGTCATTTAGCCACAGCATGGCTAAAACTCACTGGCACTTCTCTGTTGTGTTGATGGGGCTGGAAGGCAGTTGATAAAGTGACTGCGTTAGGGGCGACTTGGCTGCAGTGAGGTGACAGTAGCTGGCCAAGTCACTGAGCAGCTGTGAGCATAACAATGTGACTAAGAGATCAGGTTACTCATCCCTGACAGCACAAGGAGGCGCACAGTAAGCATGGAGAGGGGCAACAGGATTGAGACTGGAGCCACTTAAAACTGTAAGCATCAAAAGCGGATACAATTTGGTTTTGCTTGGGAAAACGGTGTTTAGCTGACTTACTGAGTTGTTCTTTTCTTCGTGTCCCTGGCAATGTCAGATTGTCTCTATATTTCTGTCAGGGCCAGGCAGAGAGCAACAGAGGGTGTCAAAGGGCACAAATATTTTTTGAAGAGGAGTCAAAGAACAACAGAGTTAAAACTTTTGAAGATATCCTTTTTTTTCTTTCTTATTTTTTTTATATACTGCATATTAGGGCAACATGGCTTAAAATCTTTATCAAAAAGTGAGCATTTGCAATAGAGAAAACTGGACAATATATCTAGGGGTCATAATTGTTGGTTTTATGTTATCTGTACAAACCTTTTTTTTTTATTTTTTAGTCATTTTCAAAAGAAAGAACACATGTAAATTTTGTTCAGGTTTATTGATTTCTATGGCAACAGAGGCAACCCGTGGAAAAGCATAATAATAACACATAGCAGGCAATGACCTTTACTCCCATGCCTGACCTCATTATTTATGGTTGAAGCCACATAATCTAAAAAAAACACATCTTGAAAGTGCATTTTATAACATAGAACAAGGTGCAGAAATATGCAATACATACTGATGCGCACACACATGAAATGGTTTACCGCTGGTGCCAGCTCGTGACATTTCTGAGCATGCATAGGGATGAGTGGTTGAGGGTTGGCGCGAGGCTAAGTGTCTGTCTGTAGGCCCGAGATAACAGCCGTCACCTCCCCTGGTCCTCTCCAACAAACGACCAAAACGCACGAGAAACACACACTAACCCCACACTCTACTGCCTTTTTTCCACCAGTTCACAATTAAACCATCCATCCAACAGTCAGAGTGAATGCGAGTCGGCCGAGCATTCAGAGATATCAATTGGGTCCCTGCGTCTCACTCCGTTGCGCTGTTTTGTCTCTGTGGTGAAATGGGTCTTACATAGTCAGCTCATGGCGCCGTTTTTGCTGTCAAATCGTTAAAAATTCTGTAATTGTGAAGAATGCAATAATTAGTCATTGTTTGTATGTAGATTATATTCGCCAAAGTCTATTGTGTACCTTGCTGCATAGCTAATTGCCACAGATAAGGGAGAAAACCGAGACACCAACATGCACCTTTCAAGAACTTATTCAATTTTTCTGAGTCAGTCATGTTTTTCTGTTAGAGCGTACATGACAAAAGTTAGCATGTGGCTATACTCATACAGTTTTTAACCTCTTGTGGTTTACTGTTTTCTGTTTTGCACCTCACAGATTTTTTGGTCTGCTGGCCATGGGGAGACACTGCTCAAGATTTTTGTAAGATTTTATCACTTGCCATGTCAGTTCAACTTTTTGGCAAATCACAGGTTTATTACCTTTACAACTTTACGACAGCCAATCAGTGCAGCCAGACAGTGCTTGGCTTTTTTGCCACTTTTAACTTTTAAAATGTATAAAAGAACCAATGCGTTTGCGTAAAAAACGTACAATCCAAACCTTTCTATGAATATATGTTTTCCCTACAGTACAAGTGAATTTAATCCACACCCATCGATTAAATGCACAAATTACGATCTTTTCTCATTCTATAAACAAGAGCACTGAATGCAACTGACAGCGAGGTACTTTTCTCTTTATACTACTGCTGTGATGTCTCTATATCCTCAATGCATTGAGCTAAGATGCTACATAACATGAATATGGCAACTATATAATGTACCTGTTAATGAGGCTCAAACATCCTGATCTACGCGATCGATGCTGCAGACACCGTGGGCAACGTTCTATGGCAAAAATAAGCGAATTAGCTACGTAACAAGCGCCTACTGCTGCAGCATATGAGACAGCCCTTACCTCAAAGCCAAACATCGGAGGCACAGAGGAGGACAACATTCAGCGCATTGAGAGGTGCGGGCCTGCCGCAGCTGTGGGCCTAGCAGCTAAGAGAAACAAGAATTTAGTAGGATATAAATGAAGCGTGATTTATCGAAGCTAGGCGCTTACCTGCAGAGCCATGACACACGCACACTCGACCCGGAAGGAGCCAGACACCAGGGAGGCAGAGTGAGCAAAGTCAGACGGCGCATGACTGGTAACGTGCCCCTTTTATACGCAACGCGGTACGCATCTATTTAATAAAAACATGAACATATTGCATTTACGTGCTGCCCGCAGCTCGTCATGCTACATATGGATGGTACAATGGGGTAATTTTCAAGAAGTATTAATACAGAGGTGTTTTCTTTCAGCTTGGAAGCAAAAAATAAACTGCACGTGGAAAGGTGTGGGGAATTGTGTGAAATAAAATGTGACATACTTAATCAGCAAAAAGAGAACATCTCTCTTGTTCACATAGCTCCTCTCTGGGTTACCGCGTTTCCAGGCAAGTCCATTTGTCAGAGGAGATTTTAATTAAGGGTGGTGAAAGGCGAACCATAACAATAAGACTCCAGCTGCATTGTGTGTAACACAGCCCATTGGTTATCAAAGCAATGTGCAAGTGACCAGTACTTCAGATGCAATGGACAATAAATCAGAGTGGCACAATTCACATCATTCTAATTCAGTTTTCCAGTTTAAAGGGCCTTTATCATGCTACATGAGTCAAATGGCATACATCTTCAAAGATGAGAGCCCAAAAACATATACAAAAAATGTTTAAGGGTTGCACAACTTTATAAAAACAAACAAACAAAAACATTGAGACAGAAGTACTCTTATAAAGGTGTTTGATGTTCTTGACATAGCCAGATAAAAGCTATTGAACAAAAATCTGCAAATCTAAATGCGTGAAGTTTTGCCATATGTTGATTACTTGTTATGGTTCAGTTCCCTTGCATTTTACTGTTAGTACAGCTTTTTTAACACAAGCTTTGTAGTTTCATAGAAACAACTTTACTCTTTTTTTACTTACCTGTGTTTAGGAAATATCGATATCAGTCTAGTTTTCAAAAGTTACAAGAAAACATATTGACAAAAAACTTAAAAAATAATTTGTGAATGTTCTCTTCATTACAGGCCTGGAATTGTAATAGGAATCACTTACTTTTATCTCTCTCAATCAACAACTTTGTCAACGATTCTTCTTCAGATATTGAACAGCAATAGCCTCATTACTATGAATTCAGCATCCTCGCCTGTTCACAGTGCCACCTTTTACCTGATATACCACCACCTTACCTTCTCTCTACACAAGCACGTCTCGTCGCTCTTATTCACCCACGTCCCGTCCGCCTTATCACTCATCCCCTCCACTCCGCCCCGCTATCCCATACTGACTTCCTCTAACCAATACAGAGCTGTCTCCCAACTCTCTGGTGGTTCAAGTCCATTACTTTGGGAGATAGAAAAACACTGCAGAGGTGTTCTGATTGAGGCCCATTAAAATTCATAAGCTGTGGAATAAGGCGGGAGATAGAGGGTGCGCTCTTGTATATGGATGTGCATTTGTTGGGGGAAATTTGTCAAGTGTTTATGTAGAAAGAAGGAGGTGGAGGGCAAAGACAATGTGTGCGATAAAAGATCCCAAGAGTCCTTTACATGTATAAAAATGTCATACTTTTTTGTCCTCTTTGGTATTTTGGTTGACAGTGTTTTGAATGAACGTCCTTGCGTGCATTTGATTCTATTGTCCATTTTCTCCGATCTTCAAGGTAAATGTTTAGTATCTCACAGGACTTTCTCTAAAGCAGCATTCTTCCTTGTGTGCTTCTGATAAAATGTAAACTCCCTACCGTTTTTTTTATGTTTAAGAAGGCACTTACTAAGACAAACACATGCATTTGCACACTCTCCCTTTTCCTATTCACGGCACAGAGACAGTGCATTAACAGCAAGGAATCGATAGCAGCTAGGTCAATGGAGAAATACACATAGACGAGTAAAACTTCAGTCTCTATGGAAGACAAGGAGTTACTCAAAGCAAGAAGCTCTCATTGTACTCACTATTCCTCTTGTATGGATAAGCCCTTTGCTTGTACCTACCACAGGGAAAGATTATAAAAAAAAGGACTGTCAAGTATGAAAGGATGAAAGCAATGAAAATACATGCTTTAGTTTAGCAAGCAAAGTAAACAACCAAACAGCAAGTGGAGCCAGTGGTGTAGCGATGTAGTGCCAGCTGGCCCCTTTTAAGATAAAAGCTGTCCTGTAACAGTAGGTACATCTGTTCTATAGCCAAACAGAATCACAAAACAAGCAAAGATTCACAACTTAACTAACCACATGTGATTCAGCCAGAAGGATTAATAGCTATCAGCATCCAAGTTAACTTAACCTATACATGCAGAACCAGCACAATCCATTACAAATTCATGACAAAACCTGGTTCAAGTGCCCAGGTACTGTGATGAGTCAAATGTGGAAGATGGGTATAAACTTTTGGTAACGTGCATATTACTTTAACTAATCTAAACTACTTTTTATTTGTGTTGTGATGTTGTGATGTGGTGCATCAAATATAAGTGACAAACGAAGACTTTGGGGAGATACTCTCAATTTAGTTTGTTTAACAATATGGATAAACATATTAACATGTTCCAACAGAGCAAAAGGACAATAGTTTAACATACCTGGTTACTGATTAAGAAATACTGAAAAACATGTGCCACAAGCCAAAAACTAAAAGAAATACATTGTTAAACTTAGCTTACATCTGCAACATTCACATCAACTATTGGAGAAATATCTGAGTCAAATGTTAAACTCATGGATTGTAATAGTGGTATGTTAAGTCTTCACCAAAAAAAACAGATATTTAAATTAAACAATTTAAGGATGACTTAGTCAAGAGCTGTACACGCTTGAACAAACCTTTAATTTATATACTCAAGTGTTTGAAGAATCTTAACAACACAGCAGCCCAATGCCAGGTGTAAAAAAAGAGGAATAAACCGCAAAGACAGTTGTGTGCTTATAATGAGAGCCCATTACTTTTTGCCAAATAATGTTCTGTATTATGTTGTATTGTTTGACCACATGGTCAAACAGAACCACTCTAGTTTATTTAGTTTGCAACTGATGGTTCCAACTGATTAAACACCATTTTGTCCACCTGGTTATTTTTAGTATGCATTCTATTGTATTTTGACTGCCTTTGTAAAGCACTTAGTTGATAAAAATGTGCAATATAAATAAAGATTGCTTACTTACTTACTTTTTACAATGCAGAATCTTATTACAGGTCTACAGGGTGGAACAGTGGTATAGTGTCTGTCTCATACGTAAATCACGTCACAAGTTTATTCCAGCCTCCACGAGCCACCAATTTTCCCATTTGGCCTGTCTCCAAAAACACTGAATTGGCTCAGGATCTGGGGGACTGTTCTTAAACTGTACATCGGTCACTACTTCAGGTTATGTCATTGAGGGATGGGCTAAATGCAATTTCCTTAAAAGAAAAAAGAAAATCAGCCAAACCAGAAATAAGTGTGATTTGATCATTAAATATCTGGGTGGCTGCCATTCTCTGGTCTGCTAATGCAGTTCTCGCTCCTCTGGTGCGCATATTGTGTTAGTTTCAAATGGTGTGACAAAATGAACATGGCAGCTCCAGTGAGTGATTTGGGCATCACTTTTTACACAGTAGTGAGAATCCATCTGCCTTTGTGTACACCATCCACTTTACAGTTATAGTGTGAATTTTCACTTGTACCTCTGATTCTCTCCTGTTCCTCGTTACTAATATGCCCAAAGAGCCTTTAAGTGAGGAGGAGATAGCTTGGGTGAATTAAAATGCTAAAACAACAACAACACACAGACTTTCTTCCATTATTTCTATTCTGAGTTCTGAGTGCTTACCTGCGGAGTGAATCATCTCTTTTCCTCTTCATAATTACATGTTATAGATGCTTATGTAATTGTCAAAGATTGCCTTTCCACTTAAACACTGTCAAGAATAGACTGCACATAGACAACACTCATCAATGCCAGCCGCACGCTCAGCTCTGCAAAACGCTGCAAAGCAAACCGATGATAGATAGTGCTCACTTTCTCTGAATATGTATATGTGTTGTGAGGAAACCCATCATAGTCACACAGCCGTCACTCCTGCACACAGCCAGATCCACCCTATTGCTTGACAATTTCCAGGTGAGCCCACAACTTCAGATTGATAGCGTAGACAGATCGGCATATGTTTTATGCACCCCTCCTTTTCTTATTGTCACCATTTTAGTACAGTCTATTTGGATCAATCATTAATCTCATAGGTACACAAGCACGTCCCTCTACCCCGCCACACCTCTCTGTTTTTGCACGTGTTTCATATACAGCACACAGTATCTTTATTGCACATGAATACACTTTGTGCAATGGGACTGTGCAAAAAGACCAGATGGGGTGATCTGGAAGAGAAAGGGCTCTAGATAGATATAAATGGACAAACTTCTGATTGTTTATCCTAAAAACATGTGGGGGAAACAAAACAAACACATTTTTTTTTTTTTTTTTTTTTTTTTTTTTTTTAGGAAAACTGTGAAAACATTCTATCATATGTTATTATTGTCTAATGGTGATTCTTTTATATCAAGTTGTTTTTAGAGAGCGACTGGTTATGTGCGTATCCAGGAAAAAAATGTAGAATCGTGTTTGGCCTTAATGAATTAAGTATCTGTGTTCATTTAAAAAAAAATAAATCACCACGTGACAATAAAAAAGCTTGCTTCTAACATAACATGTCACTACTCCACATATGATAATGATCAGATGATAATGATTTTTGACAAGTAATTATACAAGATAAACAGAATTAATAATGATACAAAATGATATTGAAATCTTGTCTACATTATACAGTATGTAGTGTGTCAGGCCAGCAGATGGTGCCCACTTTAGTGGATTTGATACTCTTTCGCTTACTTGCACATTCCTGTGACTGGGCTCAGTTTGTGTTTTCTGTCTCATAAGAGCCAGTGTCGTCTAGAGATGGAAGATAACTCCACTGTTTACTTCAGACTTCTGGTTGACACTGGGGATACCATGACTTACTACCACCTTTTTCTTTTTCAGGTATAGTACATCAAAAATATAACTGATGACCCCTGTTATAATAATAATAAAAATAATAATCAGCTCCTTCAACCACGACCAACCATTCATGCACACACCAGAACCATACTAGGCAATGTGGGTGAAGTGTCTGGCCAACGATGACAGCCTTCAGCCCTTACATTTGCATAGGCAAATTGATACTTGCATGCACACACGTTTTGACACTGAAAATGTGTGGTTTCTGTGTATATAGTGATACTTCAATATTGAAACTTCCAACACCAGTGCTTAGTGAGACATGCTGCCACCACAATGCATGCAGCAATCCTAATGACCCTAGCTGGAGATGCCAAATCCTTTGCAGTTGTAAGGTTGTCAAAAGTCAATAAGCTGAAATCTGGGGATGTGGCTGGCACCAGGCAGGTCTTAAAAGATATCTATTGTGATGCTCCAACACAGTCTCACTAGATGGCGTACTTTTACCACGACACAAAAACAGCATATTTTGACCACGACTTCACAGCTATTTTTAGTACTTATGTTACGCCGTGCATTTAGCACGATATGAAAAAGCGTAAAAATGACACGAGATTTCACAGCGTCAAAATAGGACGAGTTTTGGTTGCAGCCACGTGGGGACGTTTTCTTCAGGTGAAACGGGTAAGTTCAGGCATAAAGTTACTAAAATTGGTAAGATTAGATCTGGGGCTTGGGGCAGAATAAGATTAAAATCAGGATTTCATTAATATTCATAAATAAGAACACGTCTTAACTACCACCGTTGAAATGAACGGAGACTGTGACGCGTACTATAATTACGCAAAACAGCTGTGAACTCGTGCTAATCATACGTAATTGGCATGTTGTGTAATGTCGTGGTAAATGTACGCTTTCTTGTCAGACCGGGCTCGATATTTCTATATATTTAAGAAATTATGCCATAAGTTGTTCAATGGAAAACTCAGAAATTAGTTAAAACGGCTTAGAAATAAAAACATGTCTACTGACTTCCTGTTTGAATTTGCAGAACTGATAAGCCCCACCTACTCATGGTAAAATTTAAGTTTAAAGGTGCAACTTTTTGGCCAAAAATAAAGTTGAATAAATGCATATTTTTGTCATTTAGATGCCTTTTGTTACACTAATTAATTATTACAAATCTGTATTGCCATAAAATATAATAATATTTGACTTAGAGGAGGGCCCGAACATGTCTGTTTCTGCAAAAAAGCCGTTCCTTTAGCTGTTTTTTTAAATGTATTTATTTATTTTTTATGGCATAAAATGTATTAATCTCCATTGAGATATAGTCCCAAATCATTGTTTTAACTTTCTAATTCTACTGAATTTTGTAGAAGACTTTTCACTTCCAGAAAGTTACACAGTGCACTTTTAAAAAGCCACTGATAAAAAAATATATATATATATTTTTCGGAAAGTTGTCGGAAAAGTGGCTACATGGATACAATTCAGAAGGTACCACTTTATATTAACTACACCTTAATTGGCCTTAGTAAACCATGAATAAAGCATAAATAAAGCCTTAATAAATCATGAACTAATGGTGAATTAATGAATGAAAAGTTTATTAATGCTTAGTAACTACTTAACTATGGAGCTACGGTTAGGATTTAGGGTTAGGGGGCAGGATTCAGAGTAATTGAGTAGTTACTAAGCATTAATAAGCTTTTTCATCTATTAATTAACCATTTGTTCATATTGAATTAAGTCTTTTTTAAGGTGTTAATAATGATTTATTAAGCCTAATTATTCTGTAGGTATTCTAAAGTGTTACCATTCAGAAAAGTAGATTTTACAAAATAGGTCCCCTTCAATCAACTTCATTAAGCACCAACTTGTCTTCTTTTGTTTTAAATACATAAACTGACTGAAGAACTAAAAATGTAAAACAAAGTGGACAATTAAATTTAAGTGAAAACAAGTTACCAAAGCCAAGTTAATTTGTAATTGTACTTCCTGGTTAGGTAAAGTGTTATAAAAAAAAAAAACAATACGTGGCATTAGCAACAATGATGTAATTAGGAGGCAAAGATTTCCTAATTTACACATTTGTTTTTAAAAGCATGAACATAATCAGCCTGCTTGGTTTTGATGATGGCACATACAACAAAATTACAATAATTGCAGAGTCAAACTAAATTAATTGCATTTTTTTCCCCACACGTACTGAAAACAAACAAACAAACAAACAAACATACATACACATAAGCAGTGATAACTTTTTGGAAACTTTTTTTTTATACTAATTAAATTTACCAACAAATTGACTTCAGTTTTAGCTCTCAAGTTAATATATCACTTTCCAAACATTGCTTTTTAATGGGCAGCACATTAATTTGGAGATAACATACCTCATTGACTTTGCGCAGCCGTGTCAGGAAAAACACATTTCCTGCTTCTCCTCCATTTGTCTGTGTGCGTCCCAATGTAAAAGCCAATGAGCCCTCATAAGTTAAACAGATAATGATGGAGAGGCAAAGCAAATAATCTTAAATCAGGCTCTTTCTGGACGAGCTGGAGGTGTGATTTGACGAGAGTTCATATTAATGCATAAAAGTGGCCCTTCACAAACTGAGTTGAATCGTAATTCTGTTATAGTATCAATGCACTCCTGTAGCAATATATTGAATTTCAGTTATTATGGTGAACACTGTAGATAGTAAAGAAAATACATAAATCAATACACAATACATAAATTAGAATGAACAATATACAAAAAGAGCCATTAAGTAAAATTAATAAAATAACAAAAAACAAGTATAAATGTAACAATTAATTCACTATGTTTGGCCACTAAAAAGAACCCAGTTTAAAGACTAGGCTTTTTAAAAAAGCCTAGTCACTAATAGAAATCCCCAGGCTGAAAAAGTGTGAGATTACTTTTCATATTTCATGTCAAAGTACATTTTTAGAGAAAAAAAATAATAATCACAATCTAGACTTAGCATATTCTAAAACATAAAAAACAACCTAATTTTTGTCAACACTGGCCAGCCCTACAGTATCCCTTGTATCTATTTTCATTGAGAGAAACATATTTAAATTTCAGCAATCTCTTTGTAGGAAACTAAAATCATTAATGTCTCAAATGACATTTTAACAACCAAGAACACTAATTTTTCTAGTAAGTTTCAGCAACCATTAATATTATCTGCAGCTACTACAAATAACACAATAATATCAATAACTACTTTTGAAGCACGTGTGTCAATAAGGAATTGAATAAATAAATAAATATATTTGCAATTTGGCTTAGAAAATCTAGTCAGATGCCCATGCTTTCCTTGGCAGCGATAATCACCTTGCTTGGAGTCTGGACATTCTAAGAATTTTGAATATGCTCATTAAAAAAAAAATCCCATGTTTGATTGCGTAATTATTACATATTTCATGCCACGTGCTGATGGAAAAACTGGCTGAAGTGGGCTGCAATTTAATGCTGGAGGGTTTACTCTTGATGCAAGCTGAAATTTGTCAGCCTCTATTATTTATTTTGGCCTAACAAGTCGAACTGCATCTGCCGGGAAGAGCATCATCAACGCACACATAGACAGTCATTAATTCATGTGACAAGACAGAACGGCAACATCTGCTGTGAAGACAGTGATCGGCAGCACAACGCGTCTCAACAAAGTAATGTGTGAGTGTGTACGGGGGGGGGGGGTGTCTGGGTTTGTGTGTGGAAGTCTATTTAAAAGCAAAGATGGAAATTTTGGATATAATAAGCAATTTGGCAGAAGTCTTCCAAGTCCACTACCAGATACTGCAGATTTTAGAGACCAACAAATTTGAGCAAAAATTTACACAGAACACAAGTTGTAATTAAAATGTTTCAAATGTTTTAAAACAGGCACTAAGAGGATTTTTTTTTTTTTTTTTTTTTTTTTTTTACGTTTGCTGGCAAGGAAAAGATACCTGTGTTTTTCTCTCAGCTAGATTTAACAAAGCAAGCAAACAAACCAACAAAGATTTATTGACCTTTTGTTGTGACACCTCAACCAATCAAAATCCAACTGTTTGGCAGTAAGTTCCACTTTTTTTCAGCGGTTTTCAGAATAGTAGATCCAAATAGTGTGAGCAGATTACAATTCAGAATGATTTTTGCGGTTTCTGATTTTTTATTTTTTTTATTTTCTATTTGGTGTTGACCAATGATTGTTTCATTGTTTGATTTTTTACAATATTTGCTAAATTAACAATATTGCAAAGTCCTCAGAGATGACCAACCTTTAGTTGATTCTGAAAGTACAGGCCCCATTGTAAACCCCCAAGAGGTTAATACTACTACGACTACGACTGCTACTACTGCTGCTACTACTACTACTACTACTACTACTACTAATATAATAATAATAATAATAATAATAAAACTACTCCTACTACTCCTGCTACTACTCCTACTCCTACTACTACTACTACTACTACTACTACACCACTACCACTACTTCTACTAGTACTTCTAATAATAATAACAACAACAACAACCACCACTGGCTAGCACGCAACCTGCCTTTAAACTCTTTATATAATTTTTCAAAATGTGAGTAATACTTTCTGGAACCAAGGCGATCTTTCACTGTTAAGTTCCACTGATTTTAATTGACATGAGCAGGTCAATACATATTACGACTGAGAACGTAATAAATGGCTCAAAATGTAGTTGCAAAAGTAGAAAAACAACAACATAGATTTGTATAATGTTTGTTCTATTAACACTACAAAGTGAATTAAAAACAATGATGATTGCCCATTTTCTAACATTGTTATTGCCATCCCATCTCATTATATCCTCATAGGAAAATCTACTGCAGCCATCGTGTGTCGTAAGTTAATAAAAAAATCTACCCATATTTTTAATTGTTCGTCAGCACACAGAGCTTACAGCTGCTTCTTATCTAGAGGACGGCAGCAGTGAACCAAGACCTGCCCCGAGGATGTGCATCTCTCCCCTCTCTGCCTTATCTCACCCACTCGCACTCTGTGGAGTTACTGTCAACAATCAGACATCCCTGCTCCCGGATTAGCGCGCTGTTATGAGAGCCCAGATGGCGGTAATGGCTGATGGCATGATAGAAAAACAGGGCTGTCGCTAACTCTGTATAGGTGGCTAATTAACCTTGATGTTTCCACACGTTCAGGGATGCACTAAAAGGTTAGCCGCGGCGTTGTGGGTATCAGGTACGTGATAACAGTCGCTGGTTTTTGCGTAAGAGTGGACACTGTGGATCAATACTCTCAAAGTGCTTTCCAAACACGTCACTTGTTTGTTTTTGTTTTGTTTGTTTTTTACTGGAGAAGACATACAGTATAATATTACAAGTGTCTCTGCAGTTGATCTCACATTCATCATCACATCAGAGTTATTGCTTCACTGGTTTTATACAGATTGCTCAATTATTACTTTTTCTGCTTTGGGTCAAGTCATTTTTATTCAGATCTTGTACATTGAACAGATGGTAAAAAAGAAGTGCATTACTTGTAATAATGTTGGTCTCTTTTCCTTATTATATGCTTTGCTGGAAGCAAAACCATGCTTATAATTTTGAAAAAAATAAATAAATACAAATAATACAAATAATACAAATTAATTATTTGATTAAAATAAAATTGAGGACAGCAAAATAAAACTGTGGCATGTACTAAGTGAAGCTCAGTTAACTAAATAACTTAACCTTTGTGTCACTTTCTAGGTAAATACTTTCTTAGGTAATAGAGCTTATGCACTAACGTCTTCAGATCTCAGATTGACAAAGGTCGCGTAGTTGCCATAGTGACACAGTTGTTAATGCTGGTTCAATAGTCTATTGTTAGTAAGGCTTGACAATAGGTTTCTTAGTTGTTGGAGAAAATCCATCTCCCCATGAAGGGACAACCAACGTGTATGCTAGTGAGGCTACAGCTACAGGGAAAGCGTACAGTTGAAATCCTGTTTTCCATTTGTATTCGGTGTACGCTGGAGGCTGCAAATGCAAAGGACATCAGACACAGAGGTTTTGGGCTAGTCCGAAGACATCCTCTAAAAAAAAAAAGGCCTCTTTTGTCATCTGTTGTACGCAGCGACAGCTGTAACAGCAGGAAAAATGCCACTTCTGAACTGGGTTTTCATAAAGGAAAGTTGTAAAAGTGTGAGCGATCTACGTGGGCAAGAGCTCCACACACATGCTGAGACTCGCTGTGCTCAGCACACGCATCGCTCTGTGTTGCTAGAATTTAAAGCAACAGCCCCCGACCCACAGTTCCTCTTGTCGGGCTCATGATCACAGCGAGTCTTGGTATGTGTAACCAACTTTTCCTTATGAAAACTTAGTTCAGAAGCTTCACTTTTTCTGCTGTTAGAGCTGTTGCTGTGCGTGTACAACAGATGACAAAAGAGAACATTTTTAAGAGGATTGCTTCAGGACTTCCTCTTCTAATGTCCATTGAATTTGGAGTTAACAAGTGTGTCACTATGGCATTGCCACCGGATGTAGCGTCCATGTCTGTCTGAGACTGGAAGACATTAGTGCATAACCCCAATTGAAGCTGTGCTTAAGCTCTATATTTCCGAATTGTTAGCATTTAGACACAAACACGTGGTTTCAAGAATACACTTTGCTTATAGTTTTTTCCTGATTTGTGAAGTCTTTCACATGTTGTTAATAAAACAATCACAATTTACAGCCTGATCCTATAGAATTTTTTCTATAAGGTGGTGAAAACCTCACAGGAATGACCCCACGCTAAAACAGTGCACGCACGCCTCATAGTGCATGCATTCAGATTGGACACTCATGTTCTTTCCACAAAAATGCTGCAAAAGCAAAAACATTAATAATAATAATAATAATAATAATAATAATAAAATAATAATAATAATAATAATAATAATAATAATAATAATATAATAATAATAATAATAATAATAATAATATAATAATCAAATAAAATAATAATAAAATAACAATAAATAGATACTTAAATAAGAATTTGTTTTGGACAGTTTGCACTCTCAGGTTTTCATGTGGAAACAACAGAAAGTAACAGTTAGTTTCAAAAGACATTTCATTATATAATTTAATCCACTTTCCAGAGAGATCAATGGAACAGTCTGTTTTCTCAAAATGCATTTTTGTCAACAATATCCCCTCTAAAGTAGCTTCTACACACAAACTTTTTTTTCAAAGCAGATAGAATATCTTGACAGAAAGACTTGCTGAAATAATGTATCAAAACTTGATTTTTCATGCAAAATTTAATCATTTCATACAAATTTTCAGGCAATTCAATTTTACTCAAACTGAATAAGATACAAAGCATTAAATCAATAACTTGGCTTTGTCAATTTTCCATTTTTGCAGACCCTATTATGGGGTGCTTGTTTTATTTTCTTTACAAACCCATGTTATGAAGAAAATCTTGAAATACAGTTTTCTTACATTTATGTGAGTAGTTTTACATTGATTTTTCCCCCTACGTCCCTTGCATTAGGACACACACAAAAAAATATTGTACACATTGCAATATACTCAATCCATACTATTCACCAACCATTCACAATACTACTCACAATGGCAATGCTGAATGTATTTCAGGGCTTTTAAAAATCTCAAGCGTGCATCAGTTTTAAGTACTGCCTCTGCACTGGCATCACTACTTCTTTCTCTGTCTCTCTCCACTCCACTGTTTGAAGGCCACATACCTTTCTCCAGCCCAGCACTAAATCATCTCCACGGGTGTGTCATGTTTTCAATTTAGAAATGCATGCGCTCAACCCACTCCTCCATCAGCCCCCGTACACACCCTGAACTAAACAAAAACGCTACACGCACACACTATTACCATGCTTAGAGTAAAAAACATCCTCCGCAATCATACACTTACTTTTTGCGGAGGCTCATAATTTACAGCCTATACATAAAAAATTGTCAGCTCCCCAAATGAATCCTTAGCGCGCTCTGCTTCCTCTCCTGCCCGTCCATTAATCACAACGCTGATAAACACTGTGGGTCTAATCTGATTGTGTAATAAGGACACTAGTTTGCATGGTGTAAAGCGGATGGATAAAAGCAGCCAATCAGAACACACGTCCACCGGTATACAACCTGAAGCGTAACCTCGACCTGTTTGTGCACCCAGCAGTGGAACAGGACAATTGTGTGTGCCAGTTCAAGTATGCAACTTTTTACAGAGCCACACAAAAGAGGGAGTCAAGGGCAGTTCGGAAAGTGAAGGTAATATTGGGCAAAGGAAGGAGGCCAGGTGAGGACAGAGACAGTTCAGTTCATATGAGACAATGTGATAGAATGTATCCATTTATTACTTCTGTACGGAATATGTATTGTTTTCTCTGCATATAGACTTCCTAATCATAGTCTGTGAGTTTCCATTTGGCCATGGCTCTTAAGTAATTTATATTGCAAATTCAAAACCGGACAAAGAATAAATATAAAAGTTTTAGAATGACAATGCATTTTTAATGAAAACCTTGCTTTCTGCTTATTCAAAACTTCCAGAGCAGGCTCTTGTTGAAAAGGAAAATGTTTACTTTCAGAAGTAATGTATCTAACCCTAACCCTGATCTCACAGAAATGTATATGTATACCGAGCAATTTCTCCTTTTGCACGTATCTTTGATGTGCATTTCTGCCCTGGCTCATTTCTATGCTGCGTGGTATTATTTATGAAATTACCAAAATCCTCATAAAAGCCTAACTAGCACCAAGCCCTAGACCTAAATCGTTAAACCCAAAGAAATGTCACCATGTGGGTTCAACCAAAACACCTGTCTATGTGATGCTTCTTACAGAGTTAAATAGAGACGCTATATAACAGACATGCAAAGAGGTTGGGATCTCATAACTCATGTCATGGATACAATAATGTAGTTATGTTTGGTAGAAGGGAATGACACAGATTAATAAAAATATATTTTAGCTTTCAAAAAAACATGCATACAGTGGTGCTTTGTGCATTTGTGAACTGGGAAGATCTTCTGGAAAGAAAATGCTTTCTGAAATCCATCTTTATCCAATGCTGTGACTAAAATGATGTGGATTTATTAATAAGAATACTTGAACAGTTTAGAGTGACAGCACCTAAAAACATAATTCCTGCTGCTTTTGTTTTCTTAGAATGGCATGGCATCTGGTGCAAAATAAACCATCAAACAGATTCATCACACAGATTGAGCAACTGCCCACTGTCAGTTTCTGGTGTAAGTTTGGATGGCAATTAAAATTATTGACAACTAAGACTAGACCATATGGTTAAAATGTATCTTTACCATTATGGATACTCTCGTCGTGATTTTTAATACAAACTTTAATTACCTGGAGACAAATGTTGTGAAGAAATAAAGAAACAAACCAGCACCATGCCATCTGCACATAAGACATTTATACTAATGCTATGCACTGCCAACATGCATGTACACTTTTTAAACGTTTTGCTGAATTTTAAGATTTGCAAATGCTTTTTAGACCGAAAACTACGCTATGGATGAATTAGCACATTGCTGGCTAACAGGCAATGTGCCTTTAAACTTAATAATTGCATTATTTTTATTTCGCCATGGGAGTTTATAATGAGAGCTTGTACTTCTGAAACCAAGGAGATCTCCCACTGTTGAGCTCCATATAAACCGTTAGATGATTGCTTGTTAAAAACATACGCCTACCTCAAAAGCTTGGACCATTATTGATGTAACAACAGCCCGGTTTAAATTTGTGTAGGCAAAAGACAGGGAGAGAGGAGAGAGAGAGGAGAGAGGAGAGAGAGAGAGAGAGAGAGAGAAAGTGCATTACCCCCCTCAGAGACACACATTGTAACTATTGCAACTATATGCTCATAAAATCTGAGAAAGGTCTACTTTGAGGTGTGATATTGTGACATTTGGGATCCTGAGACATTCACAAAAGTATCACAGATTTGGTGAGCCTCATTATTTCTACCATTCAAAGCCTCCCTGTCGTTAATTAGTAAGAAGTGACTGCGTCTCTAATCCGTCTTCTTTCTAATCTGCTATTTTCAAAGGTAATGAATTAAGCATGTGAGAGTGTTTTTGTGCACGCAGTGAATGAATGCTTGAAGAACCACTGATGGAGTTATCACTGTGAGGAGATGATAGCGCTGCGTGCTGTCTTTTATATATTTATGCACATAACTTGCATAGCAACAGAGAAACAGCACAAATCAACAGTAGTTAAGGTAGCACTTACAGTTTTATCCTGCTGTTTTAGAATTAAAAGAGAGAAAAGGGGCGACCAATGTCTGTGTATTTCAAAACATGTACTACCTAATAAATGAAATTAGAACATTTTGTGGAAAACAAAGCTGTACTTTACATTAGGGGTGGGGAACATTTTCTTGAAAGCAGATCATAATTTCCATTTGATCACAACTAAACTATACTCTCTCTTTTTCTATTTCTTTAGAGGTTGTATTTACCTCTAACTTACTAAGCTCTTACTAAGCTTTTTTTTTTTTTTCCCAGAAAGTTGACTTCACTGTAGCTGCCCATTTCCAAGTCATCAGGCAAAGTTGACCAATAGGATAGGCAAAGGAAAAAAAGTGTATGTCTTTGAACAGTTACAAAAAGAAATAGCAACTAGCAATATGACAATATACCTACTGTAAATTGCAGAACCCACATAAAAAGAAGGAAAACATAATCATATGGATGATAAAGTTATGATGAAGAGGCTTTGCAATCATTGAAGGTAAGATCATCATAGAAACTGGGGACAGTCAGATGATAAGATGGAGTCAAGATGGAGGAAAAAGTAGATGTGGGTGCAGGCACCAAGGCAAAAAAAAAAAAAAAACAATAAAAAAAACAATAATAATAATGAGAGCTTCTGAGTGCAAAGCAAAAAAGGCATTGTAAATGTGTTTATGGTTATTTCCCCGTCACTTGTAATAGGATTTTTTCCTACCTTAACCGCTGAGACCAGGGCAGAATGCTGCGCCTATTTCACATGATGAGATTTTACATCCCCAAAGGACCACCATCCTTCTATGCTACGTTTGATTTAGGCTTTGATAGAAAAAAAAAGACACATTTTTTTCTCCTTATTCCCCTGTGCCTGAGACTTAAGTGGATGATTAGAGCCAATTTCTATAGAGAATAGAAAAAATCTGATGTTCAAAGTTATATTTAAGAATTCATTTATCAACCCTATCATATATGCTTTTATTTATCTAGGGAAAATAGAGCTTAATGGCATGCTGGGTGTGTGGCTCACGACTAAGGTGGATGAAATTGTGAAGTGTCAAGGGAGCGAATTTACATGCAAACTAACTGATTTATCAGCACCGTGCATCTAAATAGAAAGTGACTTTGAGAGAGAGGCTGATGCTGGCTTGCAAAAACACATTTCCTAAACAAATTTGACATCGCCTCTTCTATCTTCAATGCTAACAGACCAATCCTGCCCACAGTGGATCTCCCTGGCCACAACACACAAACAAAGGCATAAAGACACTCGCTAAAAAATAGGTAGTAATACGCCCCTCTCCTTTTAACCACACAATGTTTTCCAGCTCCAAACATAAAGAGAGCCACTTGCCATTAAGTTGGATTACATCAGTAGTTTATGTCTAATTGAATTGCTTCTAGGGACAGAGAAAGGCAGCGCAGCGGAGTAACACAATATCACTATTTCACTGCTAACCTTCACCTGCCAGGCTCAGTGCAGGTCAAGCCATTCATTTGTTAATATGCGACGACAATATATGAAACAAGAAAACAGCATTCATTACAAAAGCTGTCCCAGAGCAAAAAGCATGTGATGCATGAGTGGTTTTATTGGGCTGAGTTGAAATAAGTTTTCTATTTGAAATTGATTGTGTATCTGAATCCGACTAACCACTAATTTTTTATAATTCAGTTTATTGTGAGCATAAGTTATGGCCCTGGAAAATATGCAGTGCCTAGTGACTTTGTCAAACTAAATACGATCATGCAAAATATCAAAACTTCACATATCCTTATACCTATTCAAACAGCAGTTTGAATAAATGTCACTGTATATTTCAATTCATTCTTCATTCATTTATATATCCCATACTGAAAATATCTGAAAAGCAATCGGCAAGGACAAGAATGAAGACAAAAACTGGAGATATCATTCATTGAAATGTGTGTATTGAGCTAAACTTAAATGAAATGTGCCAATGTCATGATTTGGACACTTTATTCTACGAGACTTAACCCAAGCGTTAACGTTTGAAAGGTAAAGAAAAAGCATTTATTTTTTGGGGCTCAATGTACACAGTTCACTACTGAAGAATGCTATGTAATGTCTGAAACAAAGAGCAGCACCTTAAAACTGTTGTTGGCTATATTGCACATGTGCAAATTATAAACAAGGTCAATGTGTGCATACAGTAACACTGCAATATATGAATATTGTGGTAGGTATAAAGGTTTATTAAAGACAATGTACAGTTACATTAAGCACAAAGGCAGAGATGCTTGTACCAGATTCTATCTTACAGCTAATTTACATCTGTAGTCGTGGAGAGGGGGGAGGGGACTCACATTGGACATGTTTTTAGTTGTGGGAGGAAACCGGAGTAACTGGAGGAAACTATACGCAGACACAGGAAGAACATGCAAACTCAACATAGAAAGGCCCTGGGCGGCCCGGGAGTTGAACCCAGAACTTGCTATGAGGCCAAAGCGCTGACCGCTGTGCTTATTGTTCCATTTTACATGAATATTAATAGGAGCACGTTTATTTGCTTTAATAAAGCATGATCTATAAGCTTATTAACAATGAACTGTACTTTGTACTACTGAAGTTTGAGTCCTGACTAAACAAAGAAAAGTGGCATCCAAGTTTAGAAGGTTGCCAATCCATAAGCGATACTTTTTTAGTAATGTCCACGGTTTTTCGACATCTGAGGGTGCATGTAACATTAAATGACAACATTTACAATCCCCTTGTTGACCCGGGCCCATCAAGATTTATTAATTAAGGCTGGTTAGTTGTAATGAACTTTTATGAACAGCCAAATAGGACTCCTGCTTTGCTCACCTCAAAAGTGTTAATTGGTTAAACTTTCGTAATTTTTAGTACAGGAGGTGGTTTCTTTGCTTCTAGTTTCACTGAAGTGATTAAAAGAAAGCAACTTCTTCCTCTTTTATTATTGTATTATATCTGTGTACAGTTTCCACCAAAGAGAAGCTGGTGTGGCAGTGCTGCTTAACATCTCCACCTTCATCTGGAGGCTCCTGAGTTCCATGCACCACTGGGGGATCAATTAAAGCACTCTTTTCTCCTCTTTACACCTCCTCAAATCAGGAGGGGAGGATTTCAAACGACCGGCTAGAACAACCCCCCCATCTCCATCCGAACCCAATTAGGAGCACCTTCAAAAGGCAGTGTTAACACCTTTAGTGGGGGTAAAGATAGTGCTCTGTACTCAACCCCAGCTCAGCTCATTGCAGTCCGCACAGGGAACGTGGGCCATAGGAAAATGAGGCAAAGGGGAATGCCACTTATAGGAGAGTGGGAAACTTCAGAATTGTATGGAATAAAAGAAATGGTTAGATGCTCATGCTTGGCATTCAGTGCAATGATCCCAAACCTTTTCTTGTAAGGGTCTCATTTGTAGAACTTAGCATAAAATTTTGATTTTCAGTGCATGTTCAGACAAAATACAAGCTTCTTAAAACTTGCAAATTTATGTGAGAATCTTTTAATTATTGCACATATTGCGTTTAGATTCATGCCATCATTCATTTCAGAAACACATCTTATGAAAAGTGCATTGGGTCACGGCTGCAGTGCTTATATTATTAACTCTAGCACTTTTTGCTAGAGTTTTAGTTATGCAGTGGAAAACACACCCATGCCCTAACACTAGAAAAAAAAAAAAAAAAAAAAAAATAAATAATAATAATAATAATATAATAATAAAAATAAACATACATGTATGTAGCATTTTTGTTCTGGAGCCGAGTAGTGCACCACTGACAGTTTTGTTTTTTGATAGTGCATTAAATATATTGTCAATGAAAGTAGATCAGACTTGTTATAGGGAAAAGCAACTTTACTTTTCCATTGTATATTTGCAGAAAACAGGCTTAAAGCAAAATATAACTTTTGTCTTACTTGGGAGATAAATTCTTTAGCCATTGCTTTCAGCAACCCATCATTTGGATCATTTGAACCCCTTGGCAATCACACTTAGAGTACAATCATACAGACTGGTAAAATGTAATGCTCACTGTGGGAACTGTATGATTTCCTCTTCACTGTGGTTTTCCTTCAAAGTTTTGGTTAGTTTTTAAATGTCCATGTAACAGGACTAAATCTGACCCAGAGTAAATGTTGAATTTCTAGACGATATAAATATATGTTGTCAATATAAGTACAGTGTCACCGTGTCCCTCTTTCAAATTTAAGTGGGTGTGATTGATTAGCCACTCAGGCACATGCATTGTCTCCCGTATGAAAACCAACATGGCTGCTAAAACAAAATACTTTTAATGTGAGGTGAGTGAAGTTACTTTTTGGTCCTTTATTTCATGTGTGTCACGCAAATAAATCAATGATTGCCTGGTACGTTGTGGAGCTGATCTGAAATGCAGGCGGGAGAAAATGTGACCAGACCCACTCTTTACAATTTGCTGAAGCCAGTGTAGAAACATCTCGTGTAGAAACAGATTAATATGACAAAGTATTTTCACAGAAACAGTAGATGACATAAGTTGTTCCAAAAACTTTTGTTCCCTTCAGTGCTGCATGTAAACATTACCTGATCAAATACTGCAGGTCTAGCGGGCCTTTGTGTCCAAAGCCTGTTTGATACAATGCAAATGAAAAGGCCACACTGGCTCCCTGTGGCTGCATGTGTCCAGTCGAGAGAAAGCCTGCTTTAATCCCTGTTGTTGTCGCGCGGACAATGGCACAGAGCTCAGCGGAGGCTATCAGGCTGGTTTGATTATGCAGATCCAAACTTGCTTCATATATACATTGCAGTTAAGCTATGTACTGTAAAATACAAATAAGGAAAACTGTTCCTGGGGTCAAACATATATGGACCATTTGAAAAAAAAGCCCTTAATCCACAATCTCTACCACCCTGAGCCTCGTCTTCATCGCTGTCATCATCACTTGATCATCATTATCTTTTCTTCATTCACAATAAATATGATGTATTCCGGCAATCTAGTGTGGTCCTTGCTAGTGAAGTATGAAAAAGTTCGGCCAGGTGGCAGTTGTGCTGTAGACTGGCAGGTGCATTTTTTGGAGTAAACCTGCACAGACATGGGGAGAACATCCAACAAAATGCAATGAGACCAAAGTGCTAACCGTTGCACTACAGTTACAGTTACAGTGATTACTGCTATTAGAAAATAATTGTTTTTTTTGTATGGATCCCGTGGAAGTATTGTGTATATTGTGATGACTGAATATTTGCAAGTGAACATAAGTGAAAATGAACCTATGTGACCTGTAAGTAATATGACTTCTTTTAAATTTTTGTTTCACTATTATTATTTCAATTTTTTCTGGGCTTGCCTCTGTGGTGTTTTCCCCCCTCAGATTAATGCTATTTACTGTTCATTTAATATCAAAACATATTTTATTTACTTAACTAACTCTTAACATCAGACCAACGCTGAAATCTGCATAGGACAAGACTTTATCCTGAATAAAACAAACAAACAACAGCTTGTTGAGAATCTATTTAATTGACCTTTGTTGAGGCACATATTTAAACAGCTCTATTGCAAAAAACAAATAAAACAACTCAAAACATGAAATGCTTGCTTTCAATATCTCAAAACCACTGAGGATAAAGGGTACATTGAAATATATTTATTACAACAAGCCAGCCATTTAGTGCAAGCTATTCATCTGGAGACCCACATGACACTGTTGTTTTGTGTTCTGTTCAGCAACACACAAAAGCATAAATAGTTACTTTTCTATTTATGAACTTGTGCGTTTTAACATAATAGATCCACTTTTGCATGTGGTTGTTTTTCTCCACTACCTTTGAGAGTGTCAAAGCCAAACTCTGAGCCGAATTCTCCAAGGACCATGTAAATTACTTGCACGGTCGATGTGTGCAATGGGCCATTCACATACAAGATTTATACCTTTGCTAGTCTTAATTATGTCTGCCTTTTATTTGGTCTGTAAAGCAAGAAGCACAGAAGCCTGTAACAAGGCTGCCGGGGCCGTAATAAATCTGCACTATGGGATTGGTGCGTTTGGAGCTGGGGCTTACATATCAACCAGCTTTATTTATTTTGTAATGGTAAGGTATTGTGCTATTACTTGAAGAGATCTCTTGTACATAATGTTGTATCTTTAGGTAAGTTGTTTTTTCTTCTTTATCTTTGTGCACATCGTAGTTTCACTTCTATACCTGAAGTACTGCTACTTCCAGGTCAGGTCACTCCTGTAAAAGATAGTAATAATCTAAAAAAAATAAATAAAATACTCAAATGGAGTTCAAATGGAGATGTAGTTCCTTTTTGTGACTTGATACATTGTGTCTTTAATTTGCTTTGTAAGTAAATGGATTTTCACTTAAAACAATGTAGGAAAAAAAAAAGTTATTTTTTGAGTGGCTGGAGAGGACATCTTTGTAAACACTATAACACAAGTGCAAACATTACAAGGTAGTTTCTAAAGAGGACTCAACAACACTAACTATCAAATGGATAGTAGCAACAGGCATTTTTGCACTTTTTGTTGTTCCTGTAACCTTTTTAGCCCCTGACACTTTTTTCTGGCATGTTCCCACATAAAAAGGACTAGGAACCAGAGAGGCCAATGTGAGGAACAACTTGGCTCCTGCTCTGGGGCAACAGAGAACCTTTCAGTGACGTAGCGCCGTTACTCCTGAGTTGCTGGCGCATGATGTAAGCACATGACGCACCTGAACAATGCCAGTCACATCAGAAAGTTTTTGTTAAAGTTTTCTGATGGCGGTGAGAGAGGGACGGATGCAGAGGCACAAGCATCGCTAAGTCTGTAAACTAACAAGGAGGTGCAGCACGGCTTTGAGGGACCCAAAAAAACCCTAACAAATCTTCAGCAAGCTAGGTGATGAACTAGCACAAGTTGGCATTTACCACACAGCTAAGCAATACCGAGAGAAAAACAAAACAAACAAACAAACAAACAAACAAAAAAAACACTGAAACAAGGCAATAAGAAAATTGAGGACCACAACAGCCTAAAAAAAAAAATCATAATTATCCATCTGAACAGAATCCCATGGTACGAATGAAGACAGCTGTTGGGAGTCTGGACCGATCACAGCGCTGCACTGGACCAATCACAGCACAGCATTGTGGTTTAAGTGGAAATACCAGAGCCAACCGGAACAAACATGACAGTGCCAATACCCAAATGATCAACATTGGCTTCTCTTCGACCGATCTTCAAATGTTCACCACAACGTTTAGTGTTTTTTTTCCCAACAGCTTTCAGCATTAGTCTATCCAGATTGACAATGTGTGGAACTCTATTCAGTGATACAATATTAATGATCCAGTTTTCAAGAATGTGACTACAAACTAGCGAAAGTTCACTTGAGATAATGTGACCCCCTAAAAACTCAAGTTGAGTTCACTTTTTTTATTTTTTAAGCAGCCCAAAGTGTTTCTGAGTTCACTTGTTGAAATGTTGAAAGAAAAAGCAGACACGTCATGTCTGTAAGCTGCTTTTATGTTGAATGATGAGTTGGACGTTTAACATTGCACATTTATTAGACAGTTGAGCCATTGTTTGAGCACAGTGGTAAAAGTAATGCTGTCCTTTTTAATTGCCTTTCATGACATCATAAATGGAGCTACATCTCCGTGTCACTGTCTTTAGCTTCCATTTATGCAGCCGAGGCAGGCTACATAAAGCTGAGGGCAGTCCGACCTGTCATTCCGAAGCAAGAAGGTCACTGATGCTTATTAAAAAATCCTCTCATCCTCAACATTCCATGTTCTATTACTACAAGAACTGTATTTTGGTGTGATGGAATCACACTTTTCTGTACATGATTATTAATGCAAATTCCTTTGAGATAATAGTAATTATCACTTCCAGATCAGAATATTTCACAAACTTTATGAAAGTATTTTTGCCACAATTAATGAATTAGCACAATTACACTTACAAGCACAAAGGATTCTGAAAAATTCATTTTCACATCTATTCTTTTCACTATCTACTCATACTATCCTGGAAACTTCTCATAACACGAAAATGACTGGTGACACTGACTATTCACCTCCAAGCATACATTACCGCTTTAAATATAGCTCATATTTAAACCTAATTTGCTGCCATAAATGACCCAGTGTCTGGCCGGGCATGAGTGATGAGAGTTAACCTCTTACCCCCGTGATAAAAATTCTGCTTAAGCAAATTGGCTGCAAAAAGTGTAAACTTCATACAGGGCAGTTAATATGTGTCATTTGGAGACTCTTTCCCATGCATTGAGTGTCTTCTTTTTGGTATTTTCTGTCCATGAGAAATTGCTCATTATGATGGAAAGTATCTCTGAACAATAGACGCAGAAGGGCTGTTGTGTTTGGCACAAGTAATTAGACAAAAAAACACAATGATGGCAATTTACAGGAAGTGGCGTTCAAAAGGAGCTCTCCACCTGAATGGGCACATGAATAAAGATTGGAGTTGTCTGTATGATTGACCTCTGGCAGTAACTGCAAGAGAATGAATGAATATTAAGAAGGCAAGAATGGAAAAAGTGCAAGATGGTGGTTCATAATAATATATCATGGGTATAATTAGAAAAAGCCCTGCCTGCTCTGTGGGTGTCCACAGAAATGCGTTAAATAGCACTTACATTTTTAATTTCAGCATGAAAGGGGCTCCCTTGTCTCATTTTCAACTCGTTATATTGTATTAACAAGGCTCATTTTGATCAAAACACAGAAGATCTGAATCTCCCATTAGACTGGCTTTGTCTTTAAAACGGCCTGGGAACATCACTGCTGCTATTGCTGTAAGTGTTAATCAAATGTGCTAGTTATTTGATTAACATTTGTCTAAGCTGTTTATAGTAATCGCAGGAACACGGAAGTTAAAATCAAGTATGGCTAAAGGCTTGGAAAACATGCACAAAACTGCAAGTGCAAAAAGATAGCTGCAGACATGACTGGAAGAAAAAGTGAAAAATACAGCTCAGTAGGAAGATCAATAAGTTTAAGTGCTTTGCTTTGATTTCCTTTTACAGGTGAGGCAAAGCACTTCATTATCGAGTAAGTGAGTCCAACATTAGTTCATTAAGTTATAGCAATGCAGTGGTGGTGTGTAAGCACACACTATTGAATTGTGCCTTTTGCGATTTATGACATTATTTGGCAGAGGAATGAAATAATCACCTCAATTATCACTCTCCATCTGTCACTTTTTGTTATGAAGATTGGCAGCAGGAAAGTGAATATTAATATTTATAAACAACTTATCCTTGCATGGAGGGACATTTTTTTGTTTAGTTTTACTTTATAGATTCCTCATCATTAGAGTCATTTGCCAATTAATAACTGCCAGTCAATAGAAAATGTAAAAAAAAAATAATAATAATAAATGAATAAATAAGTACGGTACATAAATAAATACACACAAACAATTGTATTAATAAATATATGAAAATCTCGTATAGTTGTGACTTAGCAGGCAGGTGATTCATCATTTTAATCAGACAATGAACAAAAATACATAAAAACTATCACACTGAGTTGAAAAGGAGCTGAAGGCCTTAAGGCTTAAGCTCTAAAAATAATAAAATATAGACCCATAAGATGACCTTTGCAGCTGGAATCATTGCATTGAATTGAAACGAACATTTAAATTGACTTTTGACATTATATCTTTGACTGCATGCTTTGTGAAGCTGTCTCCTCTTTGACCTTGTGAAATGTGAAAAAAATTCATTAAGGCGTTTCCAAGAGAGTAATACAAATTAGAAACGTGATAAACACCAAAGCCTGTCCGGATTTTAGTTTGACTTTTATAAACCAAAGTGAGTTTGCTTGGAGCTGGCCCATTCCTCATAATAAGTCGTGTTGATAAGATATTTACTCTGTGCTGGCAGCCACACTCAGCTTTTGTACCGACATGAAGAAACTAATTAAACAACACTGTTTATTTGCAGCACCAAACAGGTCCAGCGTGAGCCACACTGAATGAGAACTGCTCGGCGTTCAGCGAGCAGGTTGATTAAAATAATATTTGATTTGATTGAAGTCAACATCAGTGATGTATTCAGCCATGTTTGAGCTGCAATTACTGCAGTTATGGCAGTCTAGACGCACATTACAGGACATCAGTGTAACGTGTGGGCGCCAGGTTGTTTAGTGATTTAAATGGTGGGTGGTTCTGCATTATAATTGTTTACCTTAGCGGCAAGCAGTGTTTGTTGTATTAGTAGTGCTATAATCCTGTCTTATTAGCAATAATGTGTCATGATAAATAGCTCCAGTGAAGTGGTACGAGACACATAGCACTTTTGCCTCACAGCAATAGGGTTCCAAGTCCAAAAAATAATAAAAAAAAAAATACATTAAAAAAGGCTTATCAATTGAGAGTTGTCACTCAAATAAAAAAGAACCTATTTTCTAACTTCGTAGTCTAGCTCAAGATCTTGCAACAGTGGCATTGAAGGATGGGTCAAATGGAGGAGACAAATTTCCCTACGGGGCCAATAAAGTGTACCTTGTAGCAGAACTCAATAATATTGAAGTAGGAACTGTAGGTTGGACATATTAGTTTGGTAGGAAAACAATAGGAGTAGTTAAATGAAAGTAACAGCACTTTTCCTCTGTCCTCACACGGTGAGCGCTTGTTCCATCTCAGCGGATATGAGGACACTGGAAGACATTTTTCATCTGTGTGCCTGGCCAGTCTGGTGGGTTTGTAAAATGTCAGAGTGCACAGGTTAAGAACAGGTGGATGAATGTCAGCTCCAAAAAGACAGATCTCACATCCACCGGGCATACAGAGTGGAGAGGGATCGAGAAAGGGTTTAGTATGCTTATGGACTCAAAACAGTAACAGCATACTTATGGCCCAAAATAATATTCATCTAAAAAAACTGTGTATTTCATTTTTCTACATGTTGTCCTTTTTACTTGCAGTATTCCCATTTGACAGAATCATAATTACTTTACAGTTCCCTTAATTAAGTCTGCTGTGCCAAAAGTGAGGTTGATGATTTGGATTTAAAACTGATCTTAGGCTCAACATAGCTTTAGCTTTGTTTTTCAGTGATTTTTTTTTTTTCCTGCCAAGATTTGATGAAGCAATCTGTTACAAATTGGGATGTGCCAGAGACAGCTTACTAATGATGCCTTTGTGCTTGAAAAAAGAGTTATGTACCACTTATCATGCACAAGGTAGCATTTTTCTCAGCTAATTGTTGTAAAAATGTGTTACATATTGATGCTGGTTAATGTTTGTTTAAGAGTTAATATTTCTGATTCTAATCATGGCTGTAAATTCTATATGGATCATGTCAAGGATTGGTCTTGCTCTTGTCATTCAAAGTTGCTCATTGGAGTTCATCATCTTCACTGCACTTGTTACTAGCTCCACGAGAATGTTTAGAAAATCTGTATCGAGTATGGGATTGTGTTATTTTTCTTTATCTCTTCTTTTCAACCCTTGCTTGTCCATTCGGAAGAAGAAACAATGAATCACAAGCAACAGTTGGTGGCTTTCAAAATTCTTCTGAAATAGTCAAAAGTGTCTTTAAGCTTAGTTGATAGCAGCAACCATTTTAAATTTTTTTTATGTATGTTTCTTCAGAGCCACATGACCATTGGAATTGAAGTTATTGTTCACCTACTCACAGATGGATGTGTGACCTTGAATGATTTCTTCCACAGTATTCATCTGGAACCTCCCCGGCTGAAAGTAGGTGGACGTTAAATGAAATACTTTGATCTGATTGGGGAGTTGTAAACTAGTGCATACCTTATCTTAACCAATCACAGCAACGAATGGTAATGGCATATCCAGAGTGTTCAAGTGTCACTCTTAGAAAACAAAACAAAAAAACTCTATTTCTGCAAAAACAATCAATAGCAGCAGAAACACATACATCCATGAGGGTCGCAACCTTTGTTTTGCCTGATCCTCTCTCTCTGTCTCTCTCTCTCTCTCTCTCTCAAACAACAAACAACCAATCAGTTCCTTTGTTTCCTCTGCGTCAAACAAATACATTAATTTGATTGCCCAGTACATTGTGAAGTTGATTTTAAATGCGGACGGGGGCGAGAGATTCAATCTGGTTATGTAGGCCAAAAAACAACAAAAAAATGACATGATGTTGTGTGAAAGTGCACCAAATCATTCATTTAACTGAAGATTTGTTCTTTCAATTTTGACAACAAATGGAAAAACAAAAAAATCAAACCGTTTTATTGTAATTTGTCTTATGAATGAAAACAAAATTGAAGACAAGAGTCAATTTTCCCTTTTTTGTTTTGAAATTCAAAATAATTGAACGAATGATACGCACTGATTCCACCAAATAAAGAAACATTGCTAGTTAATAGAGGAATACCTGAACATGTACAAATATTGACTGCACAACAGGACAAAAGCCTGATGGGTGAAGTGACATATCTATTACATAAACAGACACAGTTACACACATGCTGTATGTACAGGGCTAAAAATACAGCCATCACCTGCACCTGTCTATTTACTGCTACAGGTCTGAGCTAAGTGCTTTGCATAATCCCATATTATATCCACACACACACATATAGAGGCGATGGGCCGCAGTGCTCTGGCTTGGGTCCAGTGCTGGAGTGGTTCTGCTCTGGAGAATGGGCCGTGTGTGCGCGGCATCAATCACAACTCCGCTCTCTCCCTCTCTTGTTTCTCTCTCTTTCTCTGCTTCACACAAATCCACTGCTCTACATTCTCATGCACCACATCACCTTTGTTAATCTTTCTCTTTTTCTCTTTGAATCCTAAGCTACCCATCTTTCTGCTCCGATCTATCTGTGCCTGCTGCTCTGCATATTTACACATGGCTTTGCCCTATAGATACACTGTAAAAAAAACATAGACAAAGAAAAAGAAAAGTCTTCTTTATCTTAAATAACAAGAGAATTTGAGGGCACTATCATGATTTTAAAAATGTATTGTGCAGACATATCAGAAATATCCACCCTGAACCTCCAGATGATTCAACACAATCTATTTTTAAATGTTTTCACAAATATGCCAGCAGAGTTCTGCTATGCCAGAATGCTAACTGCAATTACCCAAACGCCAATCATATACAACACTAGAGTTTAGTGGACAAACAATCTATTATTAAATGCAGATGTGACAATGCAAACACATTTAACCAAATCGATGCAGAATCTCTGTCAGGGAAAAACTGATAAGTTATTTCAACAGTCTCCAAAGAAATGTCAAAACATACTTAGCATACCAGATTTTCACACTTTTTTTTATGTCAATATGCTTCAAAATACCAAAACGTAAAGAAAGATTTTCTTTAGGTTTAGGTTTAAGTTACTACAATGTGTGTGTGAGGGCTTTTTACGTTTTGGCTTATCGTGAAATCTGAGCTTATTGTATGTTGCTGCAACACAGTCTCACAAGAAGGCGTACATATAGCACGACACAAAAATAGCGTATTTTTAGCACAATATCAGTCCTGTTTTGCGTACTTATGTTACGCCGTACATATAGCACAATATGAAAAAGCGTAAAAATGACACGAGATTTCACAGCGTAAAAATGCCACGAGTTTTGGTTGAAGCCACGTGGAGATGTTTTCTTCAGATGAAACGGTTAAGTTCAGGCAAAAAGTTACTAAAATGGTTAACATTAGGGTTGGGGCTTGGGGTAGGTTAAGATTAGATGTAGGATTTTGTTATTTCATAAATAAGAACACGTCTTAACAACCACCATTGAAATGAACGGGGACTGTGATGCGTACTATAATTACGCAAAAGAGCCTTAAACTCGTGCTAATCATACGCAATTTACATGTTGCGTTATGTCGTGGTATATGTACGTTTTCTTGTGAGATCGGGCTGGTTTTTGAGATTTTGTTGTATCTACGTTTCCTTTGGAGATTGGCTGGTAATTTTCTTCTAGAAAGCAGGGCCTTTTGTGAACACAAACTAACACCTTTTTATTGGAGTTTATAAAAGGACAATTTGAACATGGTCATTGACTCCAGGTCAGGCATGGTTCATGACGAGTGGCTCCACATGACTTTGGTCAAACATGAACCACTGTGCAATGGAGTTGGTGTAATGAGCAACTTGTAACTTGTACACAAGGCTTTACCAACCGAAGTCACATAAGATGAACATCTGTGTATACACAAGGCCTGATTTTTCAAGCCAGGTGCGAAATTGTGGTTGCGAAGTGAGCAATTTGTGCATATTTTAATATTGGAAGATGTGCATATAACATATTACACAAAACAGATATGCACCACCTCAAATTCTGCATCTTTAGTGTCTGTGTGAAAGAAAAAAAATGTCAGCTAAGCCAAGTTTTTGCTCCCCTAACCTTTTTGCACATGAGCAAATGCTTGATAATCTGGCCCACATGTATTATGTTTCATTCATGCAACTTGGATGAATCATGATCAGAATAAGTTCTGAGTTTGAACCCAAAAACGCAGAAAAATGATCTCTATTTGCTGGATTTTAGGTTGAGCTCTAAGATCTTATGTGCAGTTTTTCACTTCATAGGTTTTAACCAGTCATTCTGGACCGATAATTTATGCCATCAAATCATGTTTACAACTATTCAAATTAGCGTACAATGGGCAAGATTTATTCATTTAACGTGGTAAAAATAAATGGGAAATGGCTAACTCATGTGAAAATAGCATGTTTAAAGTTTATTAATGGCATAAAAAACATACAGTATTTAGTCTAACATACTAGAAAAAGGTAGCTTCCTCCCATCAACACATTACCAGTGCTGCTCCACTTTCTTTATTCACCCTGTAGGCTTCTCTGCTTTACAACTCTCCCTCCCGCCTCACATTTGATTGATGCAAGCAGACGGCCTCTATCAGTGTTTTATACATAATCCAAATAAGATATGCTTGTGCCTGCATTTCTGAAATCCTAGGCAGCCCTTGACACGATGTGCTGACAGAGAATTCACACATACACATGCACAAGTCTCCAAAACCCACACGTCGTCAAAGGATTATTTCTAAAAGTTATGGCAGACGAGACAAAACACTGCTAGGGAAATACATTAGGTATGTGCAGCCGGTTCTTATGCACGTATTTATGGGACACTGTGCATTTAAATGGCTGTGTTAAGTAATGCTGACCCAACATTTTCGGGTTTCTTCGAGTCCTTTGGCAAACGCAAGATGCATGTTAAGCTTATGGAGGCACATAATGGTCGTGGTTCCTCCCCCAATCTGTTCCTCTCCGCAGGTAATAAAAACACAATGGAATTAGATAGAAGAAGGTTTTCAGCCATTAATAATTAAGACTAACAAGTGTTTTCAGTCCATTGATTTAACCGCAATGGCCCACTACACTAATCTTTGTGCACATTATTACCTTATTTCTCATGATATGTAGCCTGTAATTAATTTCACTGTAAGCAATATAGCTTAAAGAATCACTAAATTGACACGTTTTATGTCCCACTGGCTCCAAGCCTAAGGTGCAACCAGAAATATCAGGCTTGAAATAAATGCAATTCTGTTTGACTTATAAAAAAAAAAAAAGGCCCTGTAGCTTACATACAATGGGAAGAATATAGAAACAATGATGGTAAAAGGTGACTTAGAAATGAACAACATGCTGAAGCTGTTCTTCTTCGGTTTGAACTTTTTATGAATTGTTGACACACATATTTTGAACCAATGCATTGATCTGATTTCTGGGAGTCTTCTGATGATAAAATTGAACACTGAAAACTTAGGCATATATGAATTTATCTAGGCTGATGTCAAAATCAAACATTAAACTATAGACTACTTTGTCACTTTGCATGCAGTCTACATTTTGTGTGGTGAATGCCTACTGTTATTCTTCTGAAGATCACAACAAGTTTGTCATATATTTCCCTTTTTCTTATGTAAGCAGCTCTATGGGTTTAATTTATACTTCCAAACACTTGTAATGTCAATGATGTGGTCGTTGCAAGTCTGTTAAATAACCACCAGGTCGGGCTTAAAGTCAATTAGCGTCTTGGCCAAAGTTGAGCGTTAAAAAAAAAAAAAAAAGCACATTTGTTGGAAAAAGCCAATTGAAATGTGAGTTGTCAAAACAAACTCCTACCAGTAGAACACCACTTTTCAATTTCTTGTCAAACCAGAAGCCTCTTTTACAAAGCAATTGTTCATGTTCTAGGGGGAGCAATAGCTTGACATAGCAGACATTTGTCTCACACAGCCAAGAAAATGCAAAATGTTAAGTGCATCCTCTAATACTGAAATAGGGGAGTGTGCATAAGGGAGTTCCCAAAGGTGGAAAAGTATGAATAACACATGCATTTTTGTTGTTAATTGTAATAGAACTCTTTTTAGGTTTAAAGATGGACTGAAATGAATTACATCATTGCTTAACGACATACTGTATGTGAATGACACTGCATGTGCACTCCAAGACTGACTGTGACTGACACTTGAAAAGATGAAAAAAATATATATATTTTTATTATTTAACTTTTGACCAAATGCATGACATCATTATATTATATTTTGTTTAGCAAGAAAACAAAACAAACAAAAAAAAAACTTATGACTCAAGTTAATAAGAATAGATTTTAACAACAAAATGCTAATGGAACAGTGTATGGGCAAAAAAAAAAAGAGAGAGAAAGATGAGGAAAAATATGTGCAAATGAAAAGATAAAGGAGCAAGGTAAACAATACAAAAAAGTAGGACGTACACATAATCACAAATATGCCTTAGAAATGAGTATTTAACAATACATTTGCAAAGTCAAACCTGATTTAACAGAATACGAGCACTTTTGTTGCTCATTCACAAATGCGCTAAAATGGAAAAGAATAATGTGTGTGGCCAGAGTTTCACTGGGTTAAGTGCTCGTTTTGCCAATAAAAAAAAAAAAAAAAAAGGTTTATTTAATCAGCAAAAAGCCAGGACAAAAAGTCCAATAAATGTTAACAGTTTAATTAGTGCAGTGTCTTTTATGGCTGTAGTTTGCTGCAATACCATTTGTTGGTTCCAACTTTACAACACTGTCTATATTTGAATGCAGTTAATTAAACAATTGTTTTTGTTTATAGCTTTATACGACATCTTCAAACCAATTAGTAACAGGAATGGGTTGCCGAGTCTTGGCTCAAGCTAATTTTAAAAAGTAAAATAGTTTTTGGAAAGTTGTGGTTCAGTTGGGGTTATTGAAATCAAGCACTATGACATAAGGAGAGGGAATGTCTCGCTGTGCGCTGCCTGTGATATGAAATGATTAAAGGGATTTTATAGCTCAAAGACATTTCATTGGCAAATACTTATTACCTGAACATTACTGTCCAGGAAAGTGATACAGAGAAAACGATAAAAGGAACAGTGCAGATCCAGACACGCTGCTTACACTAATGAATGGCTGGGTATTAATGTATAAATGTCTGAGGGGGATTCACAAAGGTGGAATTGAGCAGTCTGCAGGCAAAACTATAAAGCAGAGACGGCAGAAGCACAACATAACACACGAGAGAAAAGAATGACAAATCCTTGTTATTCCATCTAGAAAGAGATCTAAGTCTAAAGAGAAAACTATGATTATTATTTTTTTTTTTTTGGAATGCATTACTTCCTGTCAATAGTTTTGCAATTATATGATGCCCATATTTTCTAACAGGGAAAATGCAAAAAGGGATTTTTAAACCTTGGACATCTCTGGCAAATCAGTTATTGTCCCAAAGAGTCAAATAGTGACTAACAGAGCTTGACTTGACTAAGGAATAGGCGTTCATATTATTCTATTTTGTTCCTGATACTCAGTTGTGGATAGCGAAGCGAGACACTAGGCAAAATTATTATTATTATTTTGTGTGTGTGTGTGTTTTGGTGAGTTTGCTCTCTCAGTGTGTACATTGTCCAATCTGCTCCAAGAGATGTTTTATTATTCATCTTGATCCACTTCATCCACACAGTTCTATGGAACATTGTATCTTTAAAAGGCTGTTTTCTCAATGTGCATTTTCCCAGGCTACACAACTTAATTTTGTGAAGGGCCAGATTTTTTTTTTGATAGACTGTGATCTTAGGTTAGAGGTGCAAGATGAGCTACACTTTTAATTTGGAGTAACTCAAAATACTGGTTTATCCAGTTGTTGTGAAAAACATAATACAAAAGATATTTGGATACTGAATAATTAGAACAAGACTACATATTAAAACTCACTAAGAACAACATTTGCAATGTTTGGAGGATGGGTCATGGGCTGGATTTAGTGTTTGGAGTTTGGATTGATGTATGTCAATATCTAGTTCTAAGCCTGAGTTAATTTTTATGCACGTTACATTTTAATCAAGAACTAATTCAAACATTCAAACCCCCTCTGTTAAAATGTTGTATATATCATTTTATTTTTTTGACCCCACAATGTGCAGTTTTTCACATAAATTGGCTTATTTCTTTATGAAAACATGACATGATGAAAACCCTGTAAAATTGTTTCTTATATGTGCGTAAACAGACGTTTTACAATAATATCTGTATATTCCATTTTCTCCTATTCACTTGCAGTGGGCTTAAACCATTGTTATTATCGAAGTAGGGGCAGCACCTGGCCATTGGGTCTGGATCAGACAGGCTCATAATGGTAACTAAAATGACTGACAGGCCAGTGCTGAGAGAGAGAGTGAGAGAGAAACACTCTGACCTCGTGTATGCACGCACTCTGAAATACAGAGTAGGCCTTATTATGAGATGGAGGAAAATTCACCTGGGTGCTCAGAGATTTGTGTGGGTGCTGCAGGGCCACGAGTAACCCCCGTTTATGCTTCAGTATATGGGTGCACGACTGGCCTCAAGGCTTTACTAAAGGTCTAAAAGGTTTTCACAGGTTTTTCAATGGCACTTATGGGCTTTCATTTTGAACAAGGTTTTGTTCAAAAGCAGCATAACTATTAAACATATTTGACACTATTGTGATCTGGTTGTTGTCCTTCAGCAGGATTATCTGGTTGAAGAAATACTCCAGATGTTGATGCATACTGTGTGGTTGTATGTCATGTGATCAAAGCAATTTATGTATATTTTTGTGCAATGACTGACTGAGGGATGACAAGTGGGTGGAGAAAGGGGGCAGTTGAAAACAGGATTTTTAGGCATTTACTGAATCCAAAAACTTATTAGAATTATTCAAATGTGAATCAATAAAAATACAACGCAGTGCCTGCTTGAAAGGATCTAATAATCAATAAACTGTCATCAGAATCAGTAAAAGTTTGATTGACATTATCAGTGAACAAAAACAAAATTCACAAATTAGCAACTTACATCGATGCTAATGTGCAACATAAAAATGATGTATGAAGTAAAGTTTGAGGGACATTAGAGTTTTTCTCATGGCAGATAGAGGAAATGCAGTTTCAGAAGGAGTGGGTGCAAAGTGTGAAACATCAAAAGACTGTTTGAAATGGCCCTGGTGCAGCTCATGCTCTGCAAAAAGTTTGCAAAGTTTTTTTTTTTTTTCTGAGAACTTGGGGAGTCTTTTTCTGATTTCCTGACCTGCTCGGATAGCGGATTTACAGGAAATAACACACATAATTTACAAAGCAATTTGCAATTTTGTTCTCTAAAAGAACAGTGGTCAGGAAATGAAGTCTTGGTGCTTGTAACACTGATTGCTTTTTCTGTATTCAACAAGAGACATGGGATCTAAGGGCACATTGACTTACAGATGTAAGTAGAGATGCAAAGAAAAATATGTATAACTACATATTGAATATTTTACATTTATGTTCTTTGTTCTTGTTACATTCACAAATGCCTCTGAAGGATTCAATGTATTTATGGAGGTAATTTTGGATAACCTCATTGACATTTGCTCTACTGACTTAAGACATGTTTCTTTTATATTTTGAACATGAATCTCACACACTCTGGGCCTTTTTGTGTGGAGTCTAGGTATGTTTCCTCCGGACACTCTGGTTTCCTCCACCAATCAAAGCATGCACATTAGCTGAAATCCTCCAGCTGCAGTAGCTCTGCCAAGCCCAGCAAGAACATCTGGGAATGGGTCCCCAGGCGCTGCACTGTGGGCCTCACTGCTCCTGAGGAGATGCCCCAGAGGCATTGAAGGATGTGTCATGCAGAGGACAAAAGTGTACCTCAACCTTAACATTAACCTTGTTTTGGTTCTTCCACTATGTTGCCAGATTGTAACAACTAAAATCAGACGTTCTGATGAGAAAATGAGAAACCCAGCACTCAACCTTCTATCCGTGAATTTCAAGCCTATATTGTATTAGTTTGTTATACAAGGACATGACAGTAATATGTGTATTTATTAACTTTATTGTATATAACTGTTACTGTTATAGAGAATATTTTCTATCATTTATATTTGTCAATAAACTTAGTAGTAATCGAGTCAAGTGCGACAGATTTCTCGAGCTCACAGCAATCTTGTCTTGTCTATGTTTTGGTGGTGTGATATAAAAGTAGAACAACGTCTTGTTTACAAACAGGCTCATAGTCAAAGCTCATAAATCACTGTGGCCTACTCTCTGATCCTGGCTTTACTCAGACTGTTCGAAGCAGGTCAACTTTCCAAAATGAACCCAGATAGTGCTCCTCGGCCCTTTTCAAAATCACTCATTTTTATTTCGTTTTTGGTGGAAGGTGAGTTGAGGACTTGGAGACTTGAAGTTGTAGGTCACTGTCCATTCTGAAGGATCGCTTGTGACTCATCAATCACAAAAAGCCCTGAGTCATTCACAAGCTCTTCCTGTCGCCTCAATGCCTTACAAATGGGCTGCTAATAACTTCTCTTAATATAATACAAGCGACATAGACACTTGAATATTAAAGCACTCCCTCCACAAACAATCATCGCCCTTCTCTGTAGCCTGAATTTAGGATGGCTATTGGGAGCAAAGAGTTTTATATCTTTTCAGGTATCGTTTCTCATTTCTTGTTGAACCTTGTGGAGGGCCAAGCAATTAATCAAAAGATCAAAAGATTGCAATCCAGTCATGTGAAATTGTCAAATATTTAGGTGTGTTTTTTTGAATTGGTAGCTCCACAGCAAATCATCTGTCAGTAAAAATGTGCTTTGGAGCTGAAGCCAGAATTTGAATAAAGAAATATAATTGTTTTTTTTGGTGGTAATTGGCAAAGATTTGAAGTCTGGTTAGCTTTTGTTTCAGAAATCCTCACCATATCCATTTGATTTGTATTTTGAAAATGCTAAATAAGACAGAATCGCAAATTTTGATCAATCAATATGAGCTGTTTCTCAAATCGTCCAGTCCTATGTGTGACTGTGTTATTTGCACAGGCAACTGATGAGTATCCAAAAAAGAGCACTGTGACAGGATTCGATGAACAAAATGGTGGTCGCCTAGATTATGTTTTTGAAATTGAAATGTTTGATGCAAATTTATCATTTGCAGTTTGCACAATGTATCATTATGACTAGATTTTTGTAGGGATGTTTTCAGTTGTTATACGTGTATCATATTTCTCTGTCGGTCAGATGTATTAGCTTTGACGTGCTAGCTACTACCTACGAGCCATGTTCAGAAAAGTTGTTGGTCTTGAAGGTGACATACCAATAATCTGCTGATATATAACATCCTGAAGTAGTCAGCCAAGAAAAAGACTGTGATAGAACAATTGACCAATTCTTGACTGATAAATTGAGTGAGGCCAAAGATTTAAAGTTAAAAAGCACCTTTTTCTATCATTCAAGAAAAAAGCATTCGGTAGCCCAAAGGTAACCAGGCCCTTGTTGTTGTTCAATATAAATCCTTAACATCTAAATACAATATTTAGTTGACCAATACAAAACTTGGTTGACTAAAGCTTGACTAAAGTCCCTCATAACATCTTAGAAATTTAACAATTTGTAGCTGTGTTGTAATCAGACTTAAAACCCTCTGGTGTGTGGACGACATTGGTAAATTAGTTGACTAAATTACTACAGTCCAATTATATTTCTTCACTGCAGCACTCAGAAATACAGATTGTGTTTCTACCCTCAGATTACATTAAATGCCTTTTTATAATCCACGTGCACCTCTTGATCTTCTATGGCTTTCCGCACAGAGGCTGAACGCTCCATTAACCGGGTGACGACAGTGCAGTGGCCCACAGCCTATAAGGACAGCATTCTTAGAGATATACAGCCTTTGAAACAGGAAAGACCTTGTCCAACACTTTTGACATACTGTATCCCAGGCCTGTGATTCAGCTGCTAATATATAAAAGTATTGAAGTTTAAAATGCATACAGTATGAAGCATAATACTGTACCATAAAGAGTCGAACTGTTGGACTGCATAAACAGATTTAAATTTAAACAAGACAGCTCCAGCGGTGCAGGACCATTGAAACAGTTAGGTTTTATGTGACTGCACTTCACTGCTTTCTCCTCCATAGGCGCACAGTCCTATTTAAATTCAAGGTTCTGTTGATCACGTGCTTGTAGCTATGCGTGAGGAGGCCCTTTCTATGCAAGAGAGAATGCTTTAAGAAGTACTCACTCATCACAACTGAAGATAAAGGTGGGTCAATAGTGGCAGAGGAGACAACGCAGTGACCCTATAACTGACGTACTTGTTCAAACAGTAAACATGAAATATTCAGCTTTTTATAGGTAAACATGTTATGGCTTTATCATGGAGGAAGTGTGCTCCTGTTTGTTTCCAAACTTTCTATAAAAAGCAGCTAATTTAGCAAATATTTTTTATACTGTGCATAAAACTCAAATAAGAATGTTCTAAATAATGCTTTTATTAAAGACCAACTCATCGCAAGAGTTAACACATATAGAAAGACAATCATTCATTAACTAGTTCTCTCTCGCTCAATCATTCACTCTCTCATTCACTATTTTACCAATGAAATTAACATGTGCTTTTGGAGCTCTAACCACGGCAAACAAACAAACAGATGTTTAGAAATATTTAGTGCTACCCTCCAAAAAAGAATGGCTCACCTTTGGCCCAGAGATCACTGCCCGCCAATAATCTGGTCCCGCAAAAAAAGATGAATAGCCCTGTCTTATACTATCTGAAGACTTTTCTTTTATTTACATAAAAAGCTTCTGAGCAGTTCATACTCATAAAACGACCTTATCGCTCTGCTCTCTATAATAAACCTTCTATTCATGTAAATATAACGGAGATACTTGTACTTCAAGGAACATTCCAAGCACATCTTGCAATATGGTCTTTTTCTACAAGTTGGTTTAATGAATGCTACTTTACAACCTTTACCTTTTCTTCCAATTGAATTAATATGAGTTCAGTATAGCTGTATTATTTCATTTATGTATATACATTTTTCATCAAATTAAATTGCCAATCATTCAGATTCCACAACAGGCTACCTCCCAATTTCCGGCAGGTCATTGGCTCCAATCATGCACAAACCACTGGGACATGTTCCATTTTTAGGGTCAATTGTAGCAATCTTCTTGGGTCTTGTCAGTCAATCCACGTGTCCAATTAAGCAGCCAGCAATTTGAACATCCAAGATCCAGCCAGCCTTTGACTCTGAGACATATTGATAGACGGAGTCTTCGATAGTGCCTCTGACCCAGTGCAGGAGTAAGGGTCTCTTAGCCACATCATTAGGACCAGATTATCTGTAACACAACCTATTAGTGCTGTTAGCAAAAGGAAATGACCCTGACCCGATCATTGTTTTTAGCCTGAAAGAAATAGATACTCGTCGGCTTAAATGACAGCACAAGAAGCTCAAAATAGGATTACATTTTAGATAACAGATCAGCAAATTCAATAAAAAGACACAAAGAATGATGTCGAGTTCCATCATTCAACTTTGATGTTATGAATTGATATTTGTCATTTTTGATGCACATTGTAGAATTGTTTTGCATATTTGGAAGCAATCAAGCTCAATTGTATAATGTATGATTTAATATCATACTACTTAGCTCCCGATACCTGACGGGATCAGGTTTGGCAAGCTTTTTAATCAAATTCTAACATTGTTTTTTCATCACAAACACAGCTGGAGTTCTGTCTTTGAGATACTATTCTTTCTCGTCTGAGCCTCAGAAAACACTGTTCTGAATTTACCAGTGTGTAGTGATGTCATAGATAGTTTGATCTCTGAAAGCTTCTGCGTTTTTTTTTTTTATTTAATAAATAAAAATATTCTGCACCTTTACTTTGAGTGGTCTCATATGGTCACAAAATGCATTCTTGCCTGTAGGAGAACCTCCTTCTGTTGGTTTCCATGGAAAACATGTCCCTTTAGCTATACTTTTTCACACTTTCACTATTAAAGTATGTTTCTCTATACTATTGAGATAGTGGATTAGTAGTTGACATTTTGCCTCCAGCTAGACAATGCACCTGAAAGTCCCTAAATCATTCACACTTGCTTTGATAATCTCCGTAGCATTAGCATATCAGTCAAGATTATTATGAATATGTAAGTTTTTTTTGCTGCCAGTAGCTGGAGCTCTAAATCTTTTTTTTTTTTGTCTTTCTTTTTTAAATTCTAATACATAAGATTAGAATACATAAAAGCACATGTAAAGTAAAAGAGCATGTTTGAAATAGATTTCCATTACCTATCCAGTTATATTCTGATATATTTCTGATTAAGTCCACATTTTACTGCTTATTTAGACTTGCTTAGCATCACTTTGGGGTAAAAAAAATAATAATTTCTGCTTCTTTTCTCTTCTTACAGACAACAAACAACTACAGTACCTCCTCTCCTGCCTCTTAGAGCGACGCCATAAATCTAGTGTCTAAATAGATAGTGATGCTACATGTGTGGCTTTCTAGATCAGCTCTGATATGATTATGCAGGCTCAGGGCTGGAGATGTGGACTGTAGATTGTTCCTGTTGTAAATACAAGCCAGTGAACAGCGCATACGGATGTGTGTGCGAGTGCTAAAGCGCGCTGTTGCTGCTGACATAAGCACTTTACAAGGACCATTAAGAACTCTTGTGTCCTTAGATGACCCATGAGCTCAAATATTTCCTCAAGACAAAGAGAAAAGTAGATATTCAGATGGAAGCCAGTCCATACAGTAAACATGCACCGCAGCATAGCATGATGTTACTTTCCCCATTGTGATCAATGTCTCCACACTGTTTCTGCCCGCAAGCCCTCGGAAAACTAGCGTTCAAAGGACTAGATGAGGTAAATCAATAGCACTGGATAAAAAGGGATGAGGTATGCGAATATTTGATGGTCTCGCAAAAGTGTTTTTTTTTAGGAGTAAAAGAGACAGTGAGTAAACTAAATACAAGAAATGAAGAAAACATAAGCTAAATGCTGTACCCAAACATAAAGAAACTTTTTACAGCTGTCACATGTTTTGCTCACTTACCTACAGCATTCTGAGTCCCATAATGTTTCACCACAATGTGATTATAAGTACTTTTAAAGAATTTCAGAAACCAGAGTGAAGTGAGGCGTGTTCATATAGCGGCACTATGGTGAATAAACAAGAGCATTTCCTGAAAAATGATGTAAATAAAGGCAGAAAAATGGGTATCTATGATATAAGTTGGAAGTGGGTATTAAAAAGAAAACATATGACAGTGAGTTTTTAGGTGTAACTTGCAGATCTAATCCTTGTAAAAACTGTACGAATGACAGACTGTAGAATATCTTTCATCATCAAACAGTTTGACCAACCATAATGTAACTTAAGAGATCAGTTGATCACAAATGCTGAACACAATGTTACTAGTGTTTTATCTAATTCTTAAACTTTCTGTAAACATGGAACGTTACTTTGGAACATTCTTTGTGGATGCCTTTAAATTTATCCACAAAGAATATTATAACAAGCAGAAAACAACAAAGGTGAGGCTCTTGCAGGCACATACATTTTTGTAGCCCGCTCACGATAAGTCAAAATAACTAAATAAACAAAGAAGTTCATGTTTCAGAGAATATTCTTTCAGTTATTTTACATTTTAAGCAATTTTGTACTAACATTTATATTCTAATCACCTCGTGATACAGACATTTTCTCTCTCTCTCTCTCTCTCTCTCTCTCTCTCTCCCTCTCTGAACCAGTCTATACTGGAGACTCCAACTGTGAGAAAGCTTCTATCAGTCCACAGACTCTTTAGCAGTTGAGAGGCACTACCCTGGGGCTGACTGACACATAACAAGATGGTCTATATATATATATATATATATATATATATATTATATATATATATATATATATATATAAGTTTTGGTTTGAACAGAAGTATAGCCCTTTACATGCATTTGTTTGTCACTGTTGCTCGACATAAGGCTTCATTACATGTAACACATTACTTGTATTCACACACAGCACAGTACAAAAAGATAAATAAATACTCCAGGGGCAGCCCACCTCATTACAAATAGACAAACATTCAATTAGTCAGTGTAATAGGGAACATAAAGCATGTCTGTGTGCTGCAGCTTCTTCCCAGTCAGCAGCGCTAAAACTAGCAGACGATTTATAATCCGACTGGTGAAGGATAATGCCTCTTGTTCTGTCTTCGTGTCACCACCAGTGTGTTTGTCTTGTCTTAGCGTTTGAAATTAGTGTTAATTTCCAGAACAAATGACTCCCTGCAGTATGAAAACACACCAAGCTTCCCTTTGCAAATGTTTGTCCAGGAGAGCCACACACAAAGTCAATGACAAGCGGTTTTGCACTTCCATGAGAAGCAGTTTGAATCCTTGTGTGGTTAAGCCTCAGTCATGTTCAAATCTCTGATGGTGAATATTCTATTAAAGCACACAGTGGGAGCACAGTCAGTCTGTCCAAACAGATAATCACACAAAAATAACATCTTATTTAACAATATTATTAATTTATATTTAGCCTCAAAAGGCCACACACTATTGTATCAAACAGAATAAATTAATGGATTATTTTCTCTCCATTTTATGGAAGAGCATTGTAGACATGTTTTTAGTGGCAGAGAAGGACACCTGGAGACAAGCAGGAAGAACATTCAAACTCCACATACAAAGACCCTACCGCCTGAAAGTTGAACTAAGGACCCTCACATTGTGCAAACATTAACCACTGTGCCTTCACTACCAAGAGGCATAAAAACAATAATAATACTACAATTAAATTCTACTTATTGTCACATTTCTAAACACAATTGTTTTTTTTTTATGTTCAGTCTGTGTTGCTGACTGTTCAAGCACATTCTAAACTCAGAGACTTTACACTTGATTAATTATTGAAAACAAAATGATAGAACTAATCACAGCCACTGGGTATGAGAAAATCCAATTTGCAAACAAATTTACTCACAACACTTCTGTACTTTATAATGAAACATCTAATAATAACAATTACTACTATGGGCCTCTGATTCAAATGCAATAACGATGCTGGTTATGTTTCTCTGGGTGAAAATCTCAAGGTGCGTTTTAGCTGCATGGCTGTGTAGAGCAATTTCAGCCTGACTAAAACTGTGTTGTGCGAATATGTGGGTGTCGTGAAGCAATCATCTTTTATGCATGGGCCGCATGCAGACCACTTTAATCTAGACGAGTTTCTGCTATCTTTCTCTTGACTGATTCTCCCTGTAAATAAACTTGACCTGTGCATCAAAACCAACAATGAGTAATTGTGCCTGTCTTCCTTGGTTTTCAAAGAGTGTTGAACTGGTGGCAATGGCAGAGAAAGTGGTAAATATGTTAATGTAGCCTACCGTCTTTACATTGCTCTGGACACAAAACAAAGAGTGAAGAAGTGTATTGAAATACAAACAGAATTGGACAGTGAATTGGTTTCAGCAACTGTTTGATATTGAATCTTGTAAATAAAAATACCAACTAAACCAGCATGAAATAGCAAGCTACAGGTCAGCTCCTGCATGAGCCATTCTGCTTAAAGTTTTCCTAAAAAATATTTTCTGTGAATTAGGACAGTTTTAGATTGGCCTTTGAGTGCAAAGTTTATTAGTAATACACCATAGAGAACTGCCAACACAGTCTCACTGACTCAAGTCTCAAGAGGACAAAAAAAAAAAAAAAAAAGTGAAAAGTGCAGAATAAATCTACTGTTTTCTTTATGTCTTATAGACACGAGCTTTGGTTAATGCATTAATATATTTGACACAATGTTTACGTCCATGGTATAAACATGTTGTTGTGAGACCAGGCTATAACATACTCACTAGATGCACCTCCACATATATGATTGCTAGCTGCAGCAGATCAAAAAGCAACATTTAGATTAATTGGGTCCAAACTGTTTTGAGCCAAGTGGCTTGGGCTACATTGGATTTCAAGTTAAACTATAACACACTCAATATGCCCCCGAATGCCACTACAGTCTGTGGAGATTATAATATTTTTCCTGCCTTTTTTCAATAAATAAGAAAATATAAAAATAGGAGAAAAAAGGAGCATTATTGCTGAAATTGCTTCTGTAGATATAACACAATGCAATGATTATTCAAGTCACTTGCATGTACTTGCTTTAATAACTGACAAGCTTATTAATATCAGGTCATTTCAGAACCACCAACCAGCATGCCCCACTTGTCGACTTCTTTACTTCAAAGTCAGACAGTCAAAAAATAAAGGAGCAACAGTTTACTGTAGACGTTTTATTGGATTTACATTGGAGAAGCTTTGTTGAAGGTGGTGTGAAGGATATTATTAACAACCATCTGACACAGTCAACACGTCTCACAAGAAGCGTACATTAGCACGACACAAATAGCGTATTTTTAGCACGATATCAGTCCTTTTGCTACATAGTTACCGTACATATAGCACGATATGAAAAGCGTAAAATGAACGAGATTCACGCGTAAAAATGCCACGATTTTAGTTGAACACGTGGAGACGTTTTCTTCAGGTAAACGTTAATTCAGGCAAAAGTTACTAAATGTTAAATTAGGTTGGGTTGGGGTAGTTAGATTAATGTGTATTTGTTCATTTTCATGAATAAAACTTCTTACAACTCATTGAATGACGGGATTGTGACGTACTATATTACAAAAGCTTAACTCGTGCTATCATACGCAATTTACATGTTGCGTTATTCGTGTATATGTACCTTTTTGTGAGATCGGGTGCACAGTTAGGCTCAGCTCCAATATATATTGTTTACTGAAGTATCCTGTATCAATAAGCATTTCTGTGTCAGCAGAGAATGGAAGACGATTTTACATTTTCTTCTCAGGTCTGTTTCACTATAATACACCTTGAAATGGCTAATGTCTTTTCCGTAAATTCATGTTTAATAGTTTTAGAGCTGTAATAGTGCTATACAAAAGGCATTTCATTGCTTCAGCAAAAATGATCTGTTACGTTGATTAGTTGTTATATTAACATTTTTGCAGATTAGGACAACAGTAACATTTTAACAACACTGCAGTTCAAAATAACCAGACACGAATTCCTGTACTACACTGCAATTGCACTGCATTTTAACAATAATAAAAACGTTTTTGCCCATATACTATCTTTCCTACTTTTGCCTCCTGCTGCTACCTTTATGATGATGTCACCTAAGTGTTAACATACTTTACAGCTGCCCTGAGACAGACTGACAAAAGCATGCATACTGATGTCCAACCATCAACCATCATATCACCTTTATAGGAAGGTAGACTGGTAAAGAAGAACTGCTGTATACTCGATGTTTACAATACAAGGTGATGCTGAATGGGTATTGCAATGACTAACTAAATTTTCAATATTTTGTGGTTGTTGTAATGATCGATATCCACTCATCTTATTTGAGCATAAAAACACATCGTCTATGACTGAACATTTACACAGTTTCAAAGATTTAACAGTATTTTCATTTTCAATCTAAGTTATTGAATGAGGAAAAGTTTATGCTGAAAATTCTAAGTTGAATCTGTTTAAATATGCAGTTATTCTCCTGTTTTTCCCACACTGGCTTCCTATGTTGCCCTGTTCTAATTATTGACAGCTCTGCCGTACAACGGAGACATCACTTAACACCTGTTCGGCAGCTGTTGTGGCTCACCTCCCACTCTTCTCTGGCCTTTTGTTTGCTAAAGCATATGTGTCTGCTTTTTGGGAGCCACCACTCGCTAACACACTGCTCCTATTACGTCAAGACCCAATCAATAACACCTAACAGACAGCTGCTGGAGTGTCTGTCTGCTTTGCAAAGAAAGGAGAGAAGGAAGAAGTGACTCCTACTAAGTCTAATGCACTTAGAAAAGGAGCAGTTAGCATTGAGATGAAGGTGTGAAGGCGTAAAGTGCATTTACTACAGGTAAATAGCACTCTGACTGCAGCCGCTTCATAAATAAAACATAATCGGTGATTATGCACTCCTGTGTAAATGTGTGTTTAGTCACACCAGCAGAGCAAGAGTTCTCCACGAGTGGGATTCAAGCGAAGTGGTTCACTTAAGCTGACACAACGACTAATATTAAATGCCTGATCACATTATGGGTCAGTGTCAGAGATTCTTTATTTTTTCATGGTTGGTCCATTACCTCAGAGCAAATGGGATTTTGAGTTTTGCACACTTTGAAATTGAATGTGGGTCAAACTGATTGGCAGCTTTGTTGTTTGAGGGGCAACCCGAAGGCAAAGTTAAAAACTAACTATTAAACTATTAAATTAAATAAACAACAATAATTGAGCATATGTAGGAAGCAGAAACATGTAGTATTTTAACAACAGCAGAATTTTGTACATACGTGTTAAGAAACAAAAATATTGTTGTTGTTGTTGTTGTTGTTGTTTTCTTAGAAGCACTATAACCGATTTTTAAAAACAACACATTTTAATGTCAGTTTTGCCCCAACACATACAATATGTCAAAAGTTCTTTTTGGATGAAAACTAGTCTGAAATGTCCCTTCCCCTTGATAAAGCTTTTTATTCCTGAAATTCATTTATATTGCTAGCACTTGTCTTGCATCTGCACTGTTTTCTATTATGTCTGCAGTATATAACCATAGAAGGCTGCTACAAATCCACCTCTTTTCCACACCGAAAACTTAGCTCTGAGTGCTGCACATACCATAAGGTTCGCAATACTTGACTCCAAACTACCTGGCACAGTAAGATGAATCCCTGCCACATTTCCGGTTTGGGCGAAAGCCACAGTGCCCAAGCAAACCAGAGCAAACATGTCAACACGGATGGACATATTTTGGCTTTTCTGAGCCTAAGTACTTAATGCAATTATGAACAGTAAGCTTAGACCATCATTCAGATCAGACTCTAGATCTTTTTTCTAGGTCTAGTAAGGACTGCCAATACTAGAGGGTATTCTTGTTTTAATTTATCCGGGAGTGCCTAACAGAAACCCACCCAGACACAGAAGAAACATGCAAACTCCACACAGAAAGACCCTGCAACTTATTTGCTGTAAGGCGAGAGTGCTGCCTACTCTGCCTCCGTACAGGCAGTATGACTATAAAAGACAAGAGACTTTGAGGGTGAAATGCCATGTTTAGAGAGGAGTTGGTTAGTTTGAAAAAAATCCATAGACGTCTTAATGTGCAAGTGTATTTTAAAATACACCACTTTACTTGTTTCATCATCTTTGATAAAACTACAATGATATGTTTCTGGTGACATTGCTTTGATATGAACAGAGACAGTAGGTGGCACATTCGGTTCAGCTGAATGTTTTTCTGCCCAGAAACAAAGACTTTACTCAGATCGGGCTTTGTTTGAATCCAGGAGACTTTTGAATGGGTCAGCACTCTAAAATAAAACAATGTGTTTTTAGAGAGATGTGGACACCAGCAGAGAGAGGACACCCAGGGGGATGAGAAGCTGGACACCAAGAGAGAAAATAGAAATATCAGGGGAAAGAAGAAAGAGGCCACAGGAGTTTGGATATGAGTGTGAGCACACAGCTGCATGTTTAAAACGCTCTCTCAACTTTAATAAGTCACATGTGATGTCAGTGTGACACAGACAAATGAACATTCTGCAGGGAACGGCTCATTTCCCAGTGGGATGTCAGGCGGTGATTCAGACTCCATTCTTTTGAACAAGAGCACTACTTAGCTCCAACTGCACTTACTCTGCTGTATTCCTATTAACACTTCCACTGTTAAATAGCTGCTCACATGGAGGATAACATCATGACCACCTGCCTGTAATTGGTGGGCGTAATGTTATGTGACTGTCAGTCGTCTCTGTTAGATCCACTTTCTACTCCCTGTCACCTCTTGCAGTTCGTCACTATTGCTTCTTTGTGCCATTTTATAAAAGGGACATTAAAGGTGTGTTGGAGCCATTTAAACTTTTTGAATTTAAACTTTTTACAGCGGCCCTTGTGTTTTTCACTGCAAGTTTAAAAGCTCTTAAAAAATTGTTGTGATTTTGGGGCTATGAAAAATACTGTACATGGATGTAAATTAATTTTCACCTGGAAACATTTTAATAAATATAAAACAAAAAAATGAAATCTGCCTGCTAATCCTGCCAACAATGTCAATATTGCCTAAGCTGTCACTAACAGGTTCCATCAGTTCCTATCCTCCCCATTAGTAGGAAACACACATATTTAAAGGTGGAAGAGACATCACACGGATGTAACAATTCTAACAATCTCAAAGTAAGATTAACTGCTTGGTTATTTATAGACATAAGGCAATTCAGTGCTGGTTAACACAAAATGGTTACATTACACCACATTACTTCCATGTAACAGATGATTTAACATTAAAGATTAAGCAGTAAGGCAAAATTGATTTTAATTTATAAACAAATAATCAAACAAATCTTAGCATAGGGAAAAACAAACAAAAAAATGTTATACAATAAGCTATAGATCTATACAGCAGAATACACAGTTCAAAACAATTTGAGATTTGAACAGACAACATATTGTGACATTGTCTATTCAGGCTTTTGTTGTAGAGAATATATGCTTGATGATAAGTCACATATCCTACACTAGTGGAATTTTGCAACTAAACATCCCACAAACACACCTCTCGATGTGTGTTTGTGTGCAATTGCCTCACACAGCATCCTAACATTGATTCAATATAAAATGAAGCCTACCTGCAAAGATGTGATGCAAATGATGCAGAAGTGCTGCTTGATGGCAGTATGAGAGCATACATGATTCCTATACAGCTGGCTAAAGTGTCAAATTCCAGCTCTGATGACACTTAGTATCTTTTCCTGTCTCATCCCAAAGTCACGCTACACTGTGCTGTCTAATAAAGCACACTGGTCCAAAAAAAAAAAAAAAGAAAATCTATAAAAAATGTTGCACTGACTAATACAAAATGACAAAAGGTTGGAGTTCTTTAGCTCCACTCAAGAAGACAAAACATTTCTCCTTTGCTATTACAAAACTTTTGCTCCAACAGTACCCTCTCCATCTGATAAAGTACTGTTCTCGTGGAGGCCGACCTCGAATACCCTTGTGTATATTGTAGCGGTGGTAAAGATCTCACCAGTCATTTCTACTGATAAAGGCCCATTATCAAAGCGTCCAGACAGATAAGATAAACATCTCTGACACATGCCGTTGTTGGTAATTACAACAGAATTGATTGCAGGGGCAGCAGGCTAACTGGATGGAAGCCGCTAACTTTTTGTCCTTCATTTGTTTCATAGGCTCCTATAACTGCACAATGAACTTATCAGAGAAGCAACAATGAAATGATGGAAAATGCTTATTAGCAGTCTGCAGAGTCTTCAGGGGGAGATTTAAATAAACCTGCACAGCGCTAACTCCCACAGTGTCAGAATAAAAGATCATACTTCAATGTTTAATCTTGAAATGCATTCTTGTTGAATGTTCAGCCTTTATTTCTTGTATTGATCTATAGTATTAACTATTTTGATGCATTCAATGGCACTGGCCGTGGTGATTACTAGATGTAACTTATTTTCCATTCAGTATCACATTGTCTAAACAAGTTCTACATAATGATCCCAATGATACTCTGCAACTTGTATATCTTGTGATCAAACTCATACAGATCTGATTTGATGAAGCTTGATGACACACATAGGAAAAATGTTTCATCGCAAGGAAAGACATATAGTTTTTTTTTTTTTTTTTACATTTTAATGATAAAGATAAGCTAAAATTGGCGGATATTTTCTTTTTTGTGACATAATAAAAAGCATGTTTCAAAATTGTTAATTATTATTTTTTAACTCTTGTTATCTTTGGGGTGCTGACCCAGTTTGATATAAACATTCTTGACCTATCAACAGAAACTTCGGGTGGTTCCAATGTCATTCGTACAATCAGTGCAATTTGGAAAAGTATGTTAAAAATAGCATTGCCTATAAAACTCTAACCTCAACTAGTTTGTTTGACTTTATTAAATAATTGTAAAACAATATTCCAAAAAAAGGTCTATTTTTAAGGTGCCTATAATGACAGTTTTTACCATATTTTTCTAAAACAATTGAATGTATATGTGCACAAAAACTACAAAAAAAAAAAAAAACCTACCAAAAAGTTGCTCAACATTATTGTAACAAACACAAATATCGAGTCAAAATGACCAGGAGAGGAGCAAAGGTGTGTACGTAGCCCTTACGAAGATACCAGGAGGGTTAATAACTATTTTCTTGAGAGCTCTTTTGAATTAAATGTGAAGACTTTCCTCCATCTCAGATCTTTGATGCATATTTACCATGTGTCTTTCTCCACTGTGGCCTAGTTACATATTTCTCTCAGTATTTGTTCATTTACCTACACCAAGAAGAATCTATTTAACCCATTTATCTTGGAGGTAGTCACCATGCCACAGATAAATCCCCTCTTACTTTCTAAAGTGTGCCGCTTATTGCCTCCTTCGCTGTAGTCGCAGAGATGCATCACTGAGACAAATCCAGGCGCCGGCAGAGGTCACCCCTCCACATACACATGGATCCTCAGCCTTTCTCTTTGTATTAGCAATTAGCACCTTTTACTGCTGCAGCACAGTGTCTATGGTAAGTTTAGAACTCACTGTTTTTACAGTACAGTGTAAAGTGTTAAAATGTTTTACCTGGTAAGACAAACATGATTTTTTTTTTAATAAAATGGAATATATTCAAGTTTTCTAGACTTAACTCACACACTCAATTTGTGACATGCTGTGATCAAACGACACAGGTGAACATGCTCCAATGTCATGGGAAAGGTCCTTGTAGCACCAGGGCTAATTAGCTTTACTCAGACCACGTAAACACCACTAGTACCCAATTCACTGATGATGACAGCAACACACTTTTGAACTAGTTTTACACCTAGCGTGGGTTGTCCACTAGCAGAGTTAGGCATAAATTAGCTACTTTATTAAGGAGTAAGTTGGGCCAGGTATTTATTTATTTTTACAAAATCATGTTTGCTGCCTGTTTTTTAAAGATCACTTTTAGGTTACATCCACAACATAAACTGAAGTGGACCACACAGGGAAACAGTGAGGAAGGAGCAGAACTATCTGTGTAACTCTTAACTTCAGTGGTAAGTTCAGGTGCTCTGTATCTGTAGGGATCTACATTATCTGCCTCACTACACTAGTATAAAGAGTGGTTAACATGATCACATTTATACTTCTAGAAGTTTTAGTGGTAGACTTGTATGTGCGTAACTGTAAGGGTATGCATGCTTGTGCATGTGATGCGCTAGGTGAGAAAATATACATTAAGCTTGAGGAGGTGCTGAATTGTGCCTGTAATTACGTGCATTGTCAAGCACAAGTGATTAAAACTGCCTTTTTAATGTAAACGGAGTAAATGAAAAAGGTCAATCATGTGTATAAAGGAGGAAGCAATAACACAACACTTACATCAAGGTCCTGAATCTGCAGTGATGACAACCTCCATTTGAATTCAACACTCTGGCTTTGTGTCTGTGGAAACTACATTATGTTAGCATTTTATTTAACAAGTAGTCCACACAGTTTATTTTGAGTACCTTTTTCAAGCAACCGTAAACTTGTTTTTGGAGACAATCTACCCAAAACAACACCCTACGTATATTTAAGCTGAACATTCACTTTAGAACAAACAGAATAGAGTTCCATTACTGCATGTATTTTGAAAGATCTCGTGTTGCTGTCAAAGCATAATTGTGTTTATTTGATATTATAATGTCTTTTTGCATCAGTCTGTCAAACAAAGCTACATTTCTTATTATAAAAACAACTAATGGGTGTTTTATGCTCTTTTCCTGTTATATATGTGTGTGGTATTTCAGAATTATTGTCCTTGGGCGAGGCACTGACATTCCCACAGTGAGATTTTTCAAGTATATTCACAGAACAGAAGAAAAAGGTGCCACAATGGCACATGTGTGGGAGTTTCAGCTTATTGCTAATTAAGGCAGGCTATGTGTTATTTCTTCGTTGATTTCACACAACAGAGTCGCGACTTTTCACAAATTCCCCTATAGTCATGTTTTTTATGCACTCATGGTGTCTGCTGTCATTACATTTGTATGGCTCGGGGCTAAAGCTATGCATGAGAGCTGACCCTGTGCTGTTTACATAGCTGTACAACCTTAAACTCGTCAGAAACAACTAGCAACAACAAACACAGCATGCCTGTGTGCCAATTAACATGAGAACGCCTGGGGACTGCAGAAGATAGGCACATTAAAGGCATCATAAACACTGGGATCTAATTGAGCATGTGCAAGTGTTGGAGCTGTGGTCTGCATCTGAACATTTCCAGTGTTGTGATATGTGTTAGAGATGAGAGCAAACAGTCGTGTCGCTAAGGCTTGTGCTGTCCCCAAAGAGGTTTAATCAGACGAAAAGGCTGCAGACACTCATAGACACATGAACCCAGAAACCAATAGTCTCTATTATGTGTGGATATGGATTATTTCACTTGGCAAAGTTTTAGTCCTCAAGGGTCATACAGTGTCACTGTCTGTGCCAGTTTCAAGATGCACTAAACAGATCAATACCATTTTTCTTCACATTGTTATAATTGCATGGTTGAGTACTTGCAATGAAACAAATGCTTAAAGACAAATATGATGCATTATTTTTGGGTTCTTGTCCTTCAAACCTGCTCAAACACTTTTTAAAAACTTTAAAAAAAGTCTAATTGTGTTGTTAAAATAATTATCCTAAACATGGCAGTTTATTAGTTAAATGTGCATCTTCTAAACAGAAAATCAAACAGTGAAGTTTCTATATGCAGCCCCAGAAGCAAACATGAAAAAGCTAAATATCATGTGTCATAAATCTAGTCTCTAAAACTGGAGCAGTAACTTCAGTGGCCAGAGGTGTCACACCAAACATAATTTCATCCAAACTGTCGAGATAAGTAATTTAACAGTGACTTATTGCTACTCAGCGTTCCAGTGCTGCGTTTTACTAGAAACAGCTCTGTTCTGACACAGTTACAGTCTCTGGATATGATGAAGCATGATGTATAGTCAACTTCACAACTTTATATTTTACCAGTGTAATTCATTTCCTCATTATTCATTTTGTGTAATTACAAGCACAATAAAAGCCAGGATTTCAAGTTTCCATTTGATAAGTCTGGTCAATACATCACTTATCACTACAAAGCATCTAAAATAGCACACAACTACATTAGCTAAAATCAATCAATGAATCAATCAATCAATGAATCAATCAATTGATCAATCAATCAATAAATGAGAACAAAATATGTCTGGAAAATCAAATGATATATAAAATACATTCCTCTTTCAAATTTCAGTAAGTGTGATTGATTAATTTGCCAATCAGGGACAAGCAACGACTCCTGTATGAAAATCATGGCTGCTCACACCAAAAAAATAAATAAAGAAATGAATAAAGAAATAATGGAATAAAAATGAAACTGAAAAACGTGTTCATTAATTCTCTGCTAAATTAATGAACAAAGTAAAAGACAATTTGAATGTGAGTTGAGTGAAGTTAGTGTTGGGAGTAACTCTTTACAAAATATGTAAAATGCATTTTGTGAGTTTCAATTGTGTTATGACAATGTCTTGTCATTAGTTACTCAAAATAAGACAGAATCAAGTTTCAAATTCCAGTTTGAATACTCTAGTATTGTCTTACAGCTGCTTAAAGGCTTAGAAAATTTCAACCAGTCCCTACACACTCGTCAGTATTTAGTTGCAAATGAAATCTGCTGCCTTCTAAAAAATATTTTTTACAATGAAGAGTCGATTTAGTAAGTCGTTTTTGATCAATCAATTTTGCGTTTTTGATGAGCAAACTGAAAATTACTGTAAATACATGGAAGAAAAACACAATGCCTCCTTTAATTTAAACAGCAAAAACACAATTGTGACACATTTTCCAAGCAGATGTTTCCATACAGTATTGTTCTTGTATGGGCATACATTCTTTCAGATAGTCAATGCTTAGCATGAAAAAGAAATATTCATACAATCCAAATGGGTCTATACATACAAGACTGATGCCAAATTTGATCTTATAAAAATCAGCTTGCATCATTTTGACTGATTTTGACCCTCTCTCCATAAGGAATAGTCGTAATATGATAGAAACCAGTAATCAGTCAGTCGATGTCCACGTTTTTCTTCAAAGTCTCCAAACGAAGATGACGAAGTACCTTTGTAACACACGCAGCTTCAGTTCGCAAGTATAATCATCATGTTGCATCAAACCAGTTTAGCCCGAGAAAGCTAATTGGTGTTTGGCTGTAAGATAATCTCACCAAAATGATCCATGCTGCTTTACCAGGTAGCGCTTCATTAATTTCCACAAGTCGCACTGTTGCAAAGGGTGAAGTGTGAGTTTGTAAAGTTGCTAATGAACTGCAGGTGAGGCTGTTATTGGATGGTAAACTGCAGGGGTTTGTTTCGGGGTTATTGCAGAGGAGAGAGGAGTGATGTGACAGAGATGCTTGTGTAAGTGACTTTAGCTTGGATTTGCTCTGTTCACATCATGAGTTAACACAAGATGCTGAAAAGTAAGTTTGGGCTTCTTTAGGGACAGAATAAATTGAATCCCTCCTGACTTAGAGGCTTGCAGTCTTTAGCCTCTTTTGGTCTTGTTAGTTTCTGTAAATGCTACTCGCTAAACTGAGTCAGCCCTCCTTTCAGCAACCCTGTCTGCTCTTTCTACAGATTGGACAAACAAAAAAAGAAAAAAAAAAAAAAATGCTGGAAAGTTTGGACAGTGAGTAATTTAAAGTACTCTTGTAGTCGAACATACTGTAACAATACAACTGGACAATTATATGTTACAAACAAAAAGACAAGTTTATAGATATTTAAAGGCACACTGTGTGACGTTTTTCCACTGCCATTTTGTTTCCAGAGATATCATTGCTTTGCCAAATATCCATTGTATAGGAAAACATTTTTATTTTCAAGAAAACAGGCAAGTGGCACTAATTTAACATTTCAAATCTCAAATCTGTGAAGGAATGAGACACGCTCACAGTAAGAATGCATTTTTCTTCTTTTGTTTTAATTCTTAGGGTTGGCGTAAATTCCTCCTTTGTTCAAAAGTGTTTGAAAAAGCGTCAGTCTGGACAATGTTTTTGAAATCAAAGTGTTTCAGTTGCAATCCAGAAGTCATTTCTTTAAAGGGCCAAAGAATTCCTATTGGAACTAGAAATCAATGGCATAACAATGTGGCTGGCACACAGCATGCTGCTAAGACCACTCCACAAAATAACTTATTTTTGTGCAAGTTTATAATTCAAAAACAATTCAGGCAGGCAATACATCAAAGATAAGCAGGTGACACAAACCCTTGGAAAAATTACAATTATGTACAAAATAAAGCTGTTTTTTGGAGAACAGATTAAGAATAAATTGTCTTTTATTCACATGTTTTAGGCGATCAGACCTGACTCGATGTCTGATGTCACTAAGACCAATAATCATAATTGAATGAAATTCGATTAAATGCATAGTCTTTGTAAGTGACAAAAGCCACTCCATTTTATTTTTAGAATAGTCCAAAGAGTTAATCTAATTTCGGCTTATACAAGTTGTAGCTTCCTTGTTACATCTTTCACTTAAGTAATACTATTTTGAACTGGTGGTACTTTTTCTATACAATCTTCATCTGACATCTTTGGTCTGAAGCCTCCATGTCATGTCGTTCAAAACCAGTGTCGTCCTGCACACAGAGCTGTTTCACTTCTGACTAAATATTTATAAGAGGAGAAGCCAGACCATCTCACATTGAAATAAAGCATTGGAGAGACAGGCCGACAAAGAGAAGATGGGGAAGCTTATTATTTAATGTCCTAGTTGGCAGAGAGCTGTCAGAATGCAGGAGCTTAGCAGGGACTGACAGTGCAAAACCACCTCTTCTTTCTCCTCGACGTGGACAAGCTTAATAAATTAAATGGCTTTACCTGCTTCCCTTAGCTTTTGATGTGGGTTAGACACCATTGGGCGGCATGCACAAAGAGCATCATTCATTCATTCACAGCCTCATTACCTGGATGGATCTCTCTATCAGGACGTGTTCAAGTGCACATTCATTTTGCACACACATCAGCATGCTAAATATGGTGGAAAAGTTAGCAGAGGTTGACAAGATTTGTTTTAATAATTTTAGAGAGCATTTGTAATTCAAAATGTGCAGGTATGCTTGTCACAGCAGACTGGTGAACGAAATGTGCCAACATGGACAAACACTCTGGACAACTGATATTAAGAAATTGCAAATGTCGTGGAATCCAACCGAAATACAGTTTGCTGTTTTCGAGATTGTATTTGAACCACAGTTGTTGTCAAAAAGCATAAAAAGAAAACAAGCTACAGATTAAGACATTTGGAATAATTCTTGTTCTCAAAGTCGCATAAGAACAGACACCACTCACTGTCAATGTTGATGGTGCAGGTGTGTCAAAATGAAAACAAACACCCAAGAAAACAAGGTGAGCAGTGTCAGCTGCTTTTACATGCGCTGTTATATGGGTAGAAAACAAAAGAAAGATGCATATTTGAATGAAACCCCGCTTGTGGAAGCCACAGGAGAGCACTGTGTTCCCTGGAGGTACAGAGCCTGTTAAGAGTGATGGAGTGGTGATGAGAAATGAGAAAACCTCTGTATTGGTTTCAGCCATGCTTTTTACTGTCATCACTAGGCAACAAGCTTGGCACTGTCTGGCTACTCTGGTTACATCTTTAGTTTTCCCAATGGTGTCTTTATTTTTCCCAATGCGGTTATGCCGCAACCTGGTTAGCATACCTTTCCTAAATCTTTACACTTAACCAAATTAACTTAACCTAACCCTAATCCTAACCTAGCTTTACCCTAATCCCTGAAGTAAATATATACAGTTTTGCTAGCATAACCATAAAGGCATAACTGGGTTAGAGGAAAAAAAAAACAAAAAAAAACAGGCATTCTGGTTGGCTTTAAAATCCTGCTCCAGACATCAGGCAGGACCTTACTCAAGTGAATATTGATGTTGTGGCCTTGAGCAGGACCCACGTTGCCCCAATGTCTGCGCACCTTGAAGTGAATGTATTTATGATGCACTGTGCTTTGAGCGTCTTATGTAAGCATAACCACTGTCTTATCATTCCTTATAACCCTGTGATTTGGCGCTGCAATCATGCAATATTCTCAACAAAACTGCAATGAGCTCACAATGATATTTGTGAGTTCACTCTCAAGATTCTGTCTTACCAGACTTACATTTGGTTTGCTCTTTTGGACTGCAGCTACCAAAAAAGAGAGACTTTTTTGCCCTTTGAAAAACAGCCTAAGAAAAAGCACTTAGGCTTTGTAATTTTTGTTCTATTCTCTCAACTGGATTTAGCAAGAAAGAGAATGATCTGCTTCATTGCAGAATGGAAGAACCTAAATTTAGCCACAACTGATCACTGCTAGAGACAAAATCACATCATGGACTGGAAGAATACCAGGGACAAATACCCCCACTGGATCAGGGAGGCTATTGAATGCGCAAACAAAGTCAACGAAGCATACATTGTGATGAGGGAGCCTACATCTTATTGTGTATTCGTTGCACACCTGGAAAAGCTGGCACATGCTTCTCCTATTGTCCTATAAGAAGCCTATACAAGACACCATCACCATGCCATCAAAAACACTTCTGAGGAAGACGTTTAGCTGAACATTTGAAAGCAGGTAAGCAAATTATGCTCCAGTTTGACATAGTGAAAAATGTTATCTGGCTTTTACCAACAGCTTTTAATAAGAAAAGTGTTAGATGGATATATATTGAGAGGTACTAGGTCCATCCAGTGAGAACCACGTCACATAGATGTGGAATGCCATAGCCATAATAAAACAATAGCTTCTGCTTAAAATTGGGTGAAAAAAAAAAAGGTCTGTTAAAGCTTAAATGTAGAAAATGAATGTACATTTTAAGGCCCAAACAGTACTTGAACAAAATGAATCAAAATATAAATCTATAACATGTAAACTTGATACAAACTATTTGCGAGCCAAAAGATTCACTGCTCCAGTTAAAAGTGATGAAAAGTACAAGTCAAGTTAATGCATCTAAGCCAGGCCACATTCCTGCCTCCGCTCCTTATCTTCTGCTAACACACTATCAGACAAATTAGCAACGGGGTCCATTTAAGACTGTTGCGTGTGTATGTGTGCCTTTGCGATCAGAGCTAGGGTCCGCTCATCGCCTGCACCTCCTCCCCTGGTGTTATTTATGGCTGTTTAAATGATCTCGGACACCTCTCATTTGTTTGGACAGCTCCAATTGGCTTTCTGTCGGAGGGGAGCGGAGAGGAGGAGGGCTCTGGAGCAGGAAAGAGGAGAGAGGGAAGAGGAAGGAGGGGAGAGGAGACAAACAAGGACACACTTTGAGGAATGGGCTGGGAATGCAAAGCCAAAGAAGAATCTATATGTGATCTACAAACACCTTCGTCTTCTCTCAGCTGTTTAAAATTGGCTGAGGTGAAATGGTTCTCTGGTCAGATGAATCACAAGATGGGGAGGAAAAACAGGACAAGACAGCAGTATTTCTAGGTATGTACATTAAACAACTTGACAATCCAAGCAAGTGATGGTGTGTATGAAAAAGTAAATCAATTAGAATAACGTTGGATCATTTTTATATAAAACAATGGGGAATCAATTTTTATAAGTTAAGAGGCAGATGATTTGTCGTGGAAACTCTTAATGATGTTTAATGGACTAATGTCATCAATGCAAAGATTTAGCACCAGAATGGAAGATTCTATAAAAAAAAACTATTTTGAATACAATTTTAAAAGTAACTCTGCTTAGCATCTTGGCTATCCAGGTATGTGAGCAGATGAAAACTGAAGAGCCATTTTGCTAGTTCCGGTTTGTAGTACCTGCAATAGTTTTTAATTCTTTTTCCACTTATTCGTTAAGGGGATTTTGCAGATGCACTGAAATGAATCAATGTTTCAAAATAAAAAAGCAGAGAGTAGATTTCAACTATAATCACTGGCAGTAAGTTCATACTTTCACATACAAGGTAAATACTTGACCAAGGAAATCCTATAAAAGTGCTTATTGTTTGAACATTAGTAAATTAAATATATGTTAGCATTAGCTTTAAGACACAAATTACACATTTTATAAAGGTCTTAACATGCGGAAATTGCTTATCTGATTTTAACTTGGTTTGTGTCAATTAAGTACTCATTTATGTCAGTCATATGATTACTTTGCAGTTTGATAAATATTAAATATAAAGAAAAGAGTTCATCAACTCATAAATCTGTCAAATAATAAAATATGTATGATGTTTTTCAGACCAGAATAGCCTAGCCACAGCATGTAAAGGGCCTATTCTGTCAATAAGAAACATGTATTAAGTGGCAAACATATAGGTAAAAGTTGCATTTATGTAAACACGCGTCATCATTCTGAACCCGCAGTCTTTGAAAAACTCCAGCGCTGGCACTTGGTATAAGCCTCATGCACATCAAGCCAAATTCATTATACGGAGTGCCAGTTTCATTCTTGGGATGTTAAGCATCTACCCACCGCAAGGTCAAACAAAATCAACGAAAGGCCTGAGCAGAATTGGATGAAAATTAATGTTATTTCTTGTGTGGAAATGGTCTCATGTTGTGTTAATTTACTGGGGAAAAATCCAGCAACTACCAAAACTTTTGTTTTTTCGGCAAACATTTTTTGTTTCTGTGGAAATTCTAACTGTGGTGAAAGAAGGACAAGGGCTGCTATTGATTCAGCAGCATTCTTCCTTGATCATTCATATTGCACATTCATCTTCATGTCAGCTGAAAAAGTTTGCCTGATCTTTCGTTCAAGCTTAGTTCTCTCTTTATTCATGGTTTCTTGTTTTATTTAGAATTATACAAGGCATTTTTCAGTAACTGAACCATTAAAGAACAATATGAGTCATTCTTTCATTGTTTTGTGACATTTCATGTACTAGAAAAAAAAAAAAAAGTGTAATATAGCTCAGATGATAGCCATGTGTTTCCCACGTCAGGAACTGAGCTAGAGCTCCATCTATTGGATTACAACATTACATGAGAAAGCAACACACAGAATCTCCTGATTTGCCTTGACATGACAACACATGGACATTCAGAACATTTCTGTGACTCAGGAAAGAATAGAATCTCACAAACAGAACTCCAGCTGTGTTTTTAGGATAGCTATGGTCAAAGATGATTGAAAGTTAAAAAAACACAAAATAAATAAATTAAAGTACATTTTGCATAACTGTTTTCTTATAAGCCATCAAGGAATGGAATAGAATGCCAGACAGTTTTGAGAATATGGCTGAGTTCTGCAGCTTCTCACAGGCCGTCAAAAGGGGATCCTTGAGCACCAAACTTGCTTGCACTAACAATACAGACGGGTATTTGCCATCCGACTTACCTTTGTGGTATCGACTGATGGCCATCAGATTACCAGACCATATTGAAACAATATTACATTGTAATGTATGCATTACCATCGGTACACTGTCAGATGTTACCTCATCTGACAGCTACATTTGTGCACTTTTTATCACATAGTATGTACTCTGCACTTTAAATATTATCATGCACATTTCTACTCTGCACTTTAATAATACCTTTTGCACATTATTGTACTTATCCTTTGCACTGTAAATAATAACTTTGCACAATGTATTTATAAGGTTTTGTTGTAAATATGTATTTTTTGTGTTTGTTAGGAATACAGATGGAAATTAGCATGCTTGCTAAATCTGGTGCAACCATCTTTTTAATGTAACTTCACATTGTCCTTTAAATAAATACATATATAAATCAAAATAATAACTAGCATCTTTTTAAAGATAATTATAAATATAAATACACATCACAACACAGCGACTTACAAGGGCCATGTGAATTTCACAATTAATGAACTTAAATGAGGTTTCATAGGAAATATGAATCATTTATCATAATATATATTATATATATATATATATATATTTATATTATATTTATATTTATATAGGACTGTGATGAGAAGATGAAGGATCAAAAAACATGCAAGTTAATGTGAAATATGTAATAAAATAATAAAAATAATAAAAAAAAATAATAAACATTATTATAATGCACCTTACAATGACCACAATCCAAATGCTACAAAAAAAAAAAAAAAAAAAAAAAAAAAAACAATGAAGAAAAACTATTAAAGATTTGTCATCTTTGTGTAGGCCTGACAAATAAAATGCCTTTAAAAGTTTTCTGAAACTGTCACAGTTTGTGGAGCCTGATGTATCAGGAGGTCACCAGAGCGTCTGCTGCAAGAGAAATATGTGCTGCATCTGTTTTGTCTTGGGTCTTTTCCCCTTTTTTCATCACAACCATGTTAATTTCTTCTTAAGCCTACATACCCACTGCTGATTTCTTCTCTCATGTGATCCAAGGATGTTCTCTTCGCACAGAGAAGTGTTAGGAACGTGCTGACACTCTCCATTGCTTATGCCTGTGATGTGTACTGTTGGAATTGGCAGTGTTTTCGTTTGCACTTCCATGTCACACGTTGGTAGTGCCAGAAGGTGACGTGGGTGTGGGAATGTGGGTGTTTTGTTTTTCAATATGCAAGCCCAGAGCTCCAGCGATTACGCTTATGATGCCGTGTGTGACAGGTCGCCTCTAGAGGTGCTGGTGAGCAGAACCAAGCCCTCAAGACATCCGCAGCTGCTTCAAATGATCTGCAAAATGGGCCAGGAACGGCAAAGCATATTGTTTAATAGCACTGGTGATGTGGAAGAGGAGTTTGATGTTTGTTTGACTGCAGGGTACGTAACTGTAGAGGACAGCGAGGGTTATTGAGCTGATATAACTTAGTATGGTTGTAGGTGTGAATATTGATGGGTGTCTTTTTATGTAGAATACCCAAGTGACGAGCTACTATACGGTCAGTGTTATAGCATCGACAGCTGGAGAACTGTAGATTGTGTGCATGCCAATTTGCCGGTCAATAATGCAATAGAAATAAGCTATAAAAACACAGATTCACTTTCCCAAACCTGTTTTGATGTGGGAACTAAAGTCAACATCACAACTGCACCCCAGACATATTTTAAATTCATCTCAAATCTGTGTTAATAAACATGAGCTTGGAGCTGACCTCATTTGACTTCAAGCTGTGTTGTGTTTAGCAATAAACCCATGTAATTATCGCCCACATGAAAACATTTGCTCTGAAAACTGATTTATACTCTGCTTTTATATAAATATGGACTAACTGCTAAGCACAGTTTACTTTTGCTTCTTAGTTAACTCTCATGGTGATCTTTTAAATAGTTGTCTTTGATTGTTGGTATTTCTATGTGCCAGTACAGAAATGTGGTAAAATGAAATATATCGTCACCAGAGAGGACCACACTCAAAAATTTTAATCGAACGATCATATTTGTACAATTTGAAAGGATGTTGTTGTATTATAGCAGACCTTTTACTTGTAAGGACTGGTACAGTAACAATTTTCTTTTCCAGGAACGGTTGAGGTTGGATGCGCCAAAAACAACAATGTTAAATGCATGCAACTCATTATTGTGTATGTTGCTCTCTTATTGAGAGAATTTGCTGTTTTAAAGATCCTCTGGTTGGAAACCCCGAAAGAATATATTAATGGTACTATTAGTCAGTATTATCTCAAACTGAAGCAATATTGTGTTCAAATAATTTGACTTTAGCTGAAATAAAATATAAGCCAAGCAACTTCGCGCGAGATCAAGCTCTGTTAAGCAAAACTAAAGCATGTATAGGTACTATTGAGTAGAAAGAGGGACTTTTTGAAATATATATTTTGACTTTCATTTTTGATCGTGTGTTGTAATCTAATTCACATTTTGCTGTGTCAAAGTTTCTTCTCTTATGGAAATTCTAGTATATTCTTGCACATTATAAACTATCAAAAACACATGTTCAAAAAGTATGTCCACAGTATTGTTACAAAAAAAATGGAGGTAATGAATGCTGCACTCCCAAAAGTTTGCAAGACAGCAGAAGCCCTAGATGCCCATCCATGGCATCTAATGCAAAGTGATATCGGTAACTTGACTATAGGCTGGCGTGGAAAAAGGTTGGTTTGGGCTACACATCTAAAATTGAACATTTACACAGCTTGAATTGGACCACAGGGCACAGCTGGCACTCAAACTATGTACAGCATTAGGTACAAATATCACACAACAAAAACTCATGCAGGCTAGCAGCATTGCAACCCTGGAGAAGTATGGAGAGCCCACCGTAGAACATACTGTAACAACATACTTGAAAACTTACATTCTAAACTTTGAAAATGTAAGTCCAATTTGTGTAACTTGTAACAACCAAAATCAAGGAAATGTTAAAGAAAAAAAAAAAAAATAATTTTCCACGCCAAAAGGTTCAAATATAATTGGCAAAATAATAGAGTCTGTTGTTGGAGGCCAATTCCAATCAGGGTTATTAGGCATAAGTCACAGCAGGATCCACAGACGCTTATACCAATCGCTGGTCAAACTCTATTGTTGTCTTACAATATAAGCTCTTATGATGCCAAAATACCTCCTCCATATTCCAGTGAGAGCATTTCAGTCTGCTCTTTAATATAAATGCTCACAGCAAATTCCACTCCGCTCCTCCTGGCTCCGCTGAGAGATCTTTTACCTTCAGAACAGAGGAGTTTGAAATGCCGACTGCTGCCTCCTCTGTCAGTTTATACCGGAGTTAGCTTCCAGATACTAGCGCCTTCTTCAACAGCTAAAATGGAAAGTTTTGGCAAGGGAGTCTGCTGGCTAAGGCAGCACTTCGGACCAGTCTGAAGGGACTGTCTGGTGAAGCTTTTAAAATCTTTCAAATATAGCCAACACTTTGTTATATTGATTGTTCATAAGTGGTGTTTAAAAATGTCCAGGTAAATAATCTGCTTTTTAACTGGGTTGTTTCTTTTGATCTATAAATTGATTTTTAATTCCCATGTTTGCTAAGTTTATCTTAATTAAAAAGTTAACTTACAAGTTAGAGAAAGTGTGTAATGTACTTTAGGGACTTACGGCCACTTATCCTGGAAAATCTTCCCATGTGTTTTGTGATGGAAAAAGACAGACATTATAGAATAGCAAGTCAACTTTGTGTGAACTTTGAAAAATGGTTGAAAGAAAGTAAACAACACAGTCTTACAACACTACAGAATAATTTGCACAACTTAGATCTCAATTTGTTTATTCCCAATTTCGAAGAGGCATGACTTTGGATTCTTATCAGCGATTTTTATGCCACTGCACTCTTCAAGTATATTTAGTCAGTGCACTTCTGAGCTGCTCAGTAATATCATCAACATAAAACATCACCAGACGGACACTGAGAAGCAGAATACAAACACGAGACATACTGAAAACGACAATCATTATTACTCACCTTTATCTGGTAAAACTCCTGTAGCTGCTGTCGTCTCTTATCCACTTGGATTTTTCCTCTGCTAATTAATGACTCCAGTCCAGTTTCTACAGACAAAAAAAGCAATGTCTTGATAAACAAAACCTGACAATGCAACAAAAGGAAAACAACCTAATGGATTAATGATTGAGGCTTAGATGGAATCAGTTATTGTTTGTATGCTTTTGCGTTCTCTTTAAAAGATTTTAATGTTGTGTTATTTGTATTTTCTCATCTCCTAATTATTAAAGATTTTGGATTATCTCTGTGCAGGATGTTGCTGTTGCTCTATTCTTTATCTCTTTTGATTGTATATTCATAGAAACAGTGTAAATCAGAACAATAGGAGATGAATGTGGTGACAAAAAAAGTGTGGCAATGATTAGCTGAATCCTGGCCTGGGGTCTTTTCTACCCCTACACTGTAAATCGTTCGAATGAGATGAGGGCTTCAGAGGCGATGATGGCCAGTGTGATCGCAACAATTATCTTCTAAGCAGCTTTGAGCCTAACGCTACTTGGTTCTTTGCTCATTTTCACCCTAATGCCATTTTTTTTCCCTTTTTTTTACCCCTTCTTCATCTCCATCGGCGCAGCAACCTCCATCTGCCTGACGAAATTCCCCATCTCTCATTCTCTACTCCTTTCAGCCATGCTTAACCATTCTGCCTCTTCCTCTTTTATTTCCATAGTCTGTAGCTTCCCCTTTCTTTCTATTCGATCTTGGGGACAGACGGTTAATCCCTTGACGGTTGAGGCACAGAGAAGCTGGAGTCTTTGATCGTTCACAACCAAACCCGACACGTGACTTTGCCATTCTGGACCCGAGGCTGTCTTGTGCTCTCGGGGAGGACGGCTTGTCACCACTGCCCAGAAGGCTTGCTCACAGGCATTTAATTTGTTCATGGTTCTAATTAAGTTTGACTTAAGTCCAACATAATGAGAGACTAATGGAAGCAAAGCAAATATCTCTAAAATGGCCTTTAGTGTCTCCTCTCATCACTAAATAGCTTTGTGCATTCTCTCCACAGGGTTTAGAAAGGACAGTTCATGCTTTATTCTGGTCTTCTTTAGCTTTAAAATACTCATTTGGTCATGTTTTAGATAATTAGTGATGTTCAGATATATTGTATCAACACTAACAGCCAAAGGTAAACTATAACAGCAATCAGAAATACCTTATAGATCCACATTTAAATAAATAAATAAATAAATAAATAAATAAATAATACATACATACATACATACATAATACATAATACATAATACATACATACATACATACATACATACAAATACATACATAATACATAATAATACATACATACATAATACATACATACATACATAAATAAATACATACATACATACATACATACATACATACATACATACATACATACATACATAATTGAGAGCCTAACCAATTGTCATGTTTTTTTTCTGGATGGAGTTTGCATATTTTCCTTGTGTTACCTTGGTTGCTCTTCAGGTACTCTTCCCTTCACCAAAAACATGCATGTACAGTTCATTTGACTAAAATGTCCCTTGTGATTGAATTTTTAAGTGAATGATTGTCTGTCTGCGTCTCTCTCTTTGTGTTAATTCTGTGATGAGTTGGTCACTGTCCAGGGTGTTCCCCTGCCTAGGCCAAAGTCAATGGGATATATATGAATGCATGAATAAAAAAAGCAATACTAATAAAAGAAGAAGCATGTTTTTGTTGTTTGTAAGCTTTGTATTCTACATTCCTTACATCGAGTTAAATGGCCATCAAATGTGCTTTTTATTTGCCAAATGGTGGACTTTTCTTGCAAAAGTTGTCCATGAACTACTGTACATTTTGTCACATTTTAGCCAAAAATGTCTTTATTCTCAAAAACATTTGACTTTCAGATACACAGCGGTAGCTTTAAAGGGATTGTGGACAGCTTGTCACTGGCAGGTCACCCTGGGAGGTCAAACACATGTGCATCATTTGAAAAACAGCAAGCAGCTGGAGGATTTGAAAAATCCTCCAAACATCCTTTAAAGTGAGCAAAACTTGTATAGTCTATGTCTGATTTTTATGTTACAATTACTACAGTTGGTTGCCTGTATCTTAAGATGACATATATGAACATTTACCATAGCAACAGAGATGAGCGGAAATAGAAAAGAACAAGTGTGATAACAGGGCAGTAACACTTGCATTTATACAACATGTCTCATTGGCTTGGAAAAAAGCCCCATACCGACAGATCTCTCCTGTAACATGGACTACTTGCATCACACTGTTTGACTTTTTGGGGCAACATCAACATTGATCTTGTTTTTGCTCTTATCTAGTGCAACCTAATGACTGGCATAAGCACTGCAAAAGGCCTTCACTGGCATATTCTCACTACATCTGCTCTCTCTCCCCAGCGAAAGGAAGCCATGTTTTATCCAAAATATGCTGTTTAATCTACTGAAATGAGAAATTAACATCAAATAAGAAATATGGACGGCATGCATACTGATTTATCGTGTGCCATTTCCAAGCAATGAGTGAAAATGTAATGAAATGATCCGGTCGTTTATAATGCATGAGTGCACGGCTTGTAATCAAACAAAATAGTGTTGTTCACTTGCTGGCGAAATGAAATAATGATGATGTTCTTCAAAATAAATGCTTTCTGGGATTCAAATCCGGTAAATAAGACTGAGTTAGCTGAACTAATCTCATTGTATGTTATATCTGACTTAGCGCGCATTTACACAGCCTAAATTGTGTGCAGCATCTTGGCATTTTACTAGTTTGCTCCGCCTTTCGACAGACTGCTTTTGTGTTTGCAAGACATTAAAACTGCTTTGTGAAAATCAGTAAACAAATGCAAGCTTTTCAAATGTCACTCCATTTTTCTCAACACGTTTAAATATTAATGCTTTATTTTACAGCAAATGACATGAAAGGCAATTACAAAACGACAACGAGCCAGCTTACTTGTGCAAGCTTATATTTTTGTAATGGCTGTCAAAAGTGGAGACAGAATACAAGCTAAACAATTCCATCTGATATCATTATCCGACTTTTCCCAAGTGAAGCTGTGATATTTCTTTGGAAGACAAAAATCCATTTGTATTTAACACTTTGTCTTACTTGTCAGATGTGAGGAAACAATAGGAACGTTTAATGAAGGCAAGGATCCCTGTAATCCCCATGCTAGATCTGACATTTTGCTCAATACATCCATTATGATAGCACTTAATGTGAAGAAAGCACTGAAGAAATGCATCCAAGAAACACACAGAATATGCAAAAGTGGCACACACATCTCTCCCCCGCTTAAGCTTGTGGAATTGATGCGCCCCTAAGCCAGATTTTTCCTATGCATTGTGCCCCAACAAGAGCTTTTTCAATGGATGCGGCTGCCACTCACCAGCGCATAAGCCGGGATCAGACTGCAAGAGGTAAACACTGGCACACAAACCCGCAACATGCAAAAAGGCAGAACGAGGGGATGAATAAATAAGAGGTACACATTTTGGTGGCGGAGGTGTAATTTTGTCTCAAGCCATACACACAAACAACATAAACAGTCACCTCTAGAGCTACAGGATGAGACCTGCTCCGTGTGAGGCGGCATCACGCTGGCTTAGCCACAGAGCCGCACAACAGTGAGGGGATCAAAAGTGGAGATGAAGACGCGTACGCAGAGCGCTGTAAACAAGGAGGAATGCTGGTACACATCCATATGGTTGGATACAGTTGTGCTTCAAAGTCCTACGTGGTTTACTATGACACTGCTTTATTGTGCATATAAAATGTTTATTCGATTCATTTTGTGTCAAATAATTCACTTGAGAAGATGCTTGTTTTCTTTTTTTAATTTTTGAACGTTTTATTCCCATGTTCCATGTAACTTTCTTATACAGTCAAACCAACCATTCTGGCATGGATCAGAATCAGTTTTTACTCTAAGAAAATACCCCCAAAATTGAATGAGCTCCGCCTAAACTTTATTTAAGTTATTTTAAGTTTACTATAAGTTATTACAGGTCCCTAAAACAATTTTTAATGAATATGGCTTCAGTTTTTAAGAGGAATTGTCAAAACCCAAAATATGCCAAATCTAGGGTCCTTCTTTCCCAGGCTAGTGACACCACCAATACTGAATCTTATATTTATCAAAGACATTTTAGGGAACTTTAAGACCTGATGTTCTTTTGTCCAGAGCCTATGATCACTTTGATGGATTCATGTGCTAGTTCATTTCAATGATGAATGTAAAGACGTGTTATTATTCATGAAGACTAAGTTTAGATTAGGATTGTGTTAACCAACTCCATGCCCCAGACCTAAACTCACCCATTTTTGCAAATTCAGACCTAAAGTTAGCCGTTAATACTTGTACTCAACCTCAAGTACGCCAGAAAAAAGACATGTAATTGCACGCAAAAACAGGCAGAGGGCGTCGTCATGACAGGCAATTTGTCATGGCGTGCTATTTTACGCAACATGTAAAAAAGCACGTTGAACGTGTTGAACCGGATCAAAACATAACTGTGTTGGGTAAAATAAAGACGTATGTGAGAGAGGTTGCTGAACCATGTATGTTTCTTCATACGCTGGACAAACAAAGAAATACTATGTTTTCTGTGCCGTGTTTGTATGTTTTTCTATGTCTGGGTAAGTTTTTTCCCTCCACTTTATTTTCCCTCACCAACCAAGCCTCATTCATTCATTCATTTGGTGGTCAGTCGGTCGGTTAGGGAACAATCATGCATAAATGAATTACTTTTTACAGTGAAATATGTCTAGAAATGTACAAAATATACTATATATTACTTTACTGAATGTATTTTGATTTGTGAACAGACATGTATTTTGATTTGTTTTGTGCTCCATACCATGTATATGGTGATGAGCAAAACCAATAAATGAAATGAATGAAATGAAATAAATATGCCATAATTACCCAGGTGGCTAATTTTCATGTGAGGTCCTGAGACAGATGTTGGGTGTCCAATAAACAAAAAAATACATTATATTTACAGTATTTACAGATTTAAAATGATCTCTCTCTCTCTAATGCTCTCTAAAGTCACCCAGTGCAATAACTCACACAATCACAATCCTACCACAAACCAATTGTCCTGAACACAAAAGAGATGGTCCTCGAGAGGTGCGCTGTGGCACTGACTGCTCCTGAGGAGATTCCCTAGAGACAGTGAAGGACAGGTCAAAGCAGAGGACAAATTTCCCTAAAGTACATCTCAGCCACAACCTTAACCTAAATCCTACTGGTGTCCTTTTAAAACCTTCAAACTGGTTGGAGTTAGGTAGGTTAGGTAGAATAATTTACGTTGACCCTGGCTTTTATGGCTATGAGTCTAGAAGTCCTATATCTGTAAAAATAATAATAATAATAATAATTTCATAGTTTCTGAAGCTATAGCCTTTTTCTTAGTTATGCGGGGAAAATGTTGAAATTTTAGTTTAATGTAGATAGACCAAGCATTACAAAAAAAAAAAAAAAAATACAAATTGCCAAAAAATGTTCACCTGTGAATTCAAAAGATTTACATGATAGTGACATGGTCATGAAAAAACAATATCTTATTCTTCCATCAGAGTATTTCACAACAGTAGCCCCAATGGTTGGAAGGTTTTTAAAGGAACACAACTGATAATGACCTGGGGTTTGGGGGTACATTTGCATGTTTTAGTTTATTTAGAATAATGCTCTGCCATGCAAGTTTAAACACATCACAATTTATTATATCTGTATTATTTAGTATTTTGCATTGTTCAGACCAGTAAGATATGCTTCCTTCTCCCTTCTACCACTGGAATGAGCTAGAGGAAGTTTGTCTCCATTAGCTGGCCCGATATGCAATACATTTTTTATGGTATACAGTACGGGGCATGGATGATCTTATGGTTATCTCTGTTGGGATTTACACCATCTCAGAGCTAAATCCTTCAGACTGTTCATTACTTTTGTGGTGCTGCCCCTTGTCACTGGTAATGCTAGGGTAACCGTGATGACTGTGTAAGCATCACAATGGGCAAAGGAAAAAAAAGTCTGTACAGTGATGTGCGGTGAGATTTACAGCTTGTGAGGCACAGTGAACTGCAGGTCTAATAGTCTACTTGCATTTTAAGATCCCTTTTGTGTACTTGCATATAGTATATTACATAAGCAAGTAATCTCATGTGAGTTTTTGTCTTGTCTAAAGATAAGACAAAAAAAATAACTACCAACGTGAGTTTTGATTCCCTGACCTTTCGCACTGCTCAGCATCTCCTTATCCATCTTAGCCTAATGAGTGGTGATGTCACCACAGTGCAAGAGACTTAATATCCCCATACTAAACTGGAATTGTCAACAAAACATGACGACTTTTTGACTTCTTACTGCTAAATATTTGCCCACAGTGAAGGAAACAAAGACAATTTTCTTTGGCTGTAGAGAATCAAAATTATTTTGCTCAGACCTAGAGGCTTGCTTTGCGCAAACTCCATTTTCTGTCAAATTAACTTACTAAAAGCGCTCTTTTTGCATAGTATTCTCTTTCTTGACAATTAGACGACAAAAGTATAGACAAACATACATTCAGTTTTTGTGGAGAGACAGTGAGTGTACATGCTGCGTATGTCTGAGTGAGGTGAGCCTCAGCGCCAGACCTGTGTTCTATTGGCAAGTCCTTGGAGATTAAGTGATCTTAAACCACAAAACTCATTGAAAATCACAAGAAATCAACCACATATGACACATAAGAATATTACATTACACACACAAAGTTATTTAATGTTGACATAATAGTTTCCCCCCCATGCACTGCCTCACCTGCCTCCCCTGACCACATGCTACTGCATACTAGTCTTTTTATCAAAGCCAAAAGTTAAGATGTTGACAGTTACATTAAGCTATCTTAAATTATGCATGGACTACGGGGAAAAGCAATGAATAATTTAGAAAGAATGCATATGTTCTTTAAGCAGGAGTTCATGTCTGTAAAAATCCTCTAATGTATGACATTCTCAATTCTGCTCTAATTAGTAATTTTTCATGATGATGCAGCTTGTATTGGCATACTGTGGAATATTCCAGGAAAAGCACTTACATCTCTATAGAAACAAGCAGGTGGCAAACCCTCTGTTGTAAAATGAATAAAAAAAAAGTGTGAGGCATAAGAACTAAAAAAGATTTTCAGTGTTTTGTTTGATTTCACAGCTGGCTGTGACTGGTACCTTGTCATTGTTTCCAATAGTAACAAGCTGCTTTTTGTATTTTAGCATTAATACACTTTATACTTAACAATGAAGCCATAGCAACAAGACTCATGCAAAGGCTTGAGCTCTTCTAAAATAAAGCACTTGGGTAGTTTTTGGATCTGAGACGAATAAAGCAAGGGCAAGCTCAAAACAGCAAAACCAATAAGATTTGTTAAAACAAGTTCAAGGTGAAAATTTAAACTATGATGTCAAACTTTAAAGTGAACCTGGATATAATCACATGTTTACCCTAAAACTCTTATAATATCATCACTTATACAAATGCAGGATAAATACCTTTGTAGTATTTGTAGTTTTATTAAAATTGTGAGAAATACCTGGAGGCTGCCATTTTGCTGCGGTTATGACATAAAATAGTGTTGTCAAGGTAACAGGCAGTAGCAGGTCACTAAGCAACATGAATTCCTGGGTTAAACCTTTTCAGTTTGAGCCGGAGCAAAGCTAAATAGAGGAAGATAATGTGGAATCTAGTGACACTGAAGATAATCAAGAGGAAGAGGCAAGAATTGGACACTGTCAGTGGTGTTTTTGTGGCAACTGTTCACAGATGAAATTGTGGGAGTAACCATGGAAACACTATTTTATGTCATCAATTCAGAATGCATGGACAAAATGGCGGCTCCCTGTGGCTTGAAAACAACATAAACAATGACAATTTTATAAAAAATAGTAAGCAGTTATATATTTGTTTGCACTTTATTTTAAGAAGCATGACCAGTACCAGATTTGTCTTCATATCCAGGGTTCCCTTTATGTAGCACATTGAGGTTAATTGTCTTACTGGTTTTCTTCTTTTTTTTTACAGAAAAAAGACTGTGTTTGCTCTTTTTATATTTCAGAAAGTGATGATAAAACCATGTGTTTTTTAGCTTTCAGCTTTTATTTTGCATTCACTGATTTAATCATTGTGAAACACATATAAGTAGCAATGTTATCATTCTATTATATTACTAACTGTAATAATCTACTTCCAACATTTGTAACACCATACATTTAATTTTGAGTCTTCTCAAAGTGCCTGTCCCCATGAACAATATGACCGTATTTTATGAGTGATGATGCAGTGTTACAATTAAAGCATGTTACACACAGTGGCAGAGCGGATAGCACTCTGGCCTCACAGCCAGAAGGTCACGGGTTCGATTTCCGCACGTCCCGGGCCTTTCTAAGTAGAGATTGCATGTTTCTCCCCGTATCTGAGTGGTTTCCTCCTGGCACTCCACTACCCCACCAAACTATAACATGCAGGAACACTTGGTGTTGGTCGGAGGTTGAGGTGCCATGTGTTTAGACGAAGGGGTTACTGTGTCAAGCACTTTGGAAGACATTTGTCTGTGTAAATGTGCTATATAAATAAATCATTCATTAGATCGGTGAATAGGCATGTCCGGTCTTAGTAAGGATGTAAGAAAGATTGAACATTTTTCACACCAAAGTGGAAGGAACCTTTGCCTAGTAAAAGCCACTCACCCAGTTGTGAGTCAGTCCCTCATCAGTCCTCTGGAGAGTCTCTGACTGCAGCCTCTCAGAAAATTCTCTCATGGAACCCCTCTGGTGAAGATGTGCACAACAAGGTTCGGCATTAGTGCACAACGATGGTGCAGAAGGACAAGACAAAGCTCTTGACTCCTGGATCCATTTTTTTTTTTTTGACTCATGGTTTTCATAAGCAATGCAAAGAGTCAAAAACACACAGGGTGACAAACCGCTCATTTTTTGATAATCTTCAGGAAAGCCTCAACAACCAACAGGCCAGAAATGAAAGCACAAGGACATTCGTCTGGGCCTACGTCTTAAACTCTTTTGAGGATGTGGACAATAACTTAAGTAAATAGACATTCTGCAACATTTCAGCTACTGTCTACTTAGCGATGTGCGGCCACCATATGCTGGAGCATTGAGGAGCTCATCTCCTCACAGTGTGACCTCTACAACCTTGAGACAAAGAAGGACCTCAGCCATCTTCAGCTCTGGTCAAAATGAAAACTGTCACATTGGGCTGGAACAGACACAGTTAATGTAAAAAGCATTTTTTTGGAAACTCTTCTGCATACTTAATTTAATCACTCTATTTAAAATTCTGGTCAAACAATCTTCATAAACCACACTTATTTTGATCAAGTGCATAATTAATTATTGCATATATAGTGGATTCAGTGGAAATGTTGTCAAGATCTTACAACCTTCAGATTAGACCAAATAATTAATCAACAAACTGTTAATTAATAAAAATACTTGGTAATCAAATATTTCTCACTATTTCGATTCCATTTCAAATCATGAAGCTTTATCTGTACTCACTGTTCTGTGTTCCACCTTAAAGAGGTGAGACAAATCTTTAATAAAAGATTAACAAAATAAATGTATTGGTTCATATAATTTGTTTGTCTAAAAGTACCATGGAATACATGCATTCTTCACTTGAAACAAATTTACACGGCTACAGATGCAACTTCACCTGGTAGCATCATATGTCTCTAGGAAATGCTAAACTGAACGCCAAACTATAGAAGATTACAGACATTGCAATACCATCTCCATGTAGACATTAGCACTGCTCTTGTTTATTCATGTTGCATTGTCCTTCAATAAATTGAAGTTCATATTATTCCTCATGGCTGCCACCAATAAACAGACTGTGTGTTGATGTGTGTAAACAGCTGAATTACTAAAGAGCTTTGGTACCAGTCAGGTAGAAAAAACTGCCATAAAAGTGCAGTTCATTTACCACTTAACTGACCGTGAAACATAATGCATATAAACAAGCTCAATCACTCTAAAAGGAATAGGAAAATGCAAATATTAAGTCAAGGACTAAACTTAATAGAAAATAGATCTTGAAGAAATCTCACTGGAATAAAATAGCTCTCATGCATATTGAATTTGTTTTACCTCACAAAGAGCATAATTAAGGCTTATGGAAGTGCAGGGCAAAAATGAGAATGTTAAATGGCCAACCTAAATATTCGGACCAAGTAATTGTACAGCATAAACCGCCACATAAAAACAACACAAAGATGAAGAATGAAGAAGCTAATTTGCTTTTATTTTACATAACAAGTAACTGCTGCTCCAAGTGCTTTGCTAAAAAATCTCAACCCTGCTTTGACTGGGTTCATAATACAAGGATTTTTTGAGACATTTTGGTCAACTCAAGGCCCTGAATGAGACACACAGACAGTGACAGAGCAGCGGGGCTCTTCACTGACCATTAGTCTTGGCAATGAGCGTGGTACAGAGCGTGCTTAGTACAAAACAACAGGATATTTCTACAGCAGCTCAAACCACATCCATCAGTCTGGCTTTGTCTTTGTGTAATCACTTTTGCCAACTTGGTGCATGCTGTAAGATTGATGAAATAATTTAAGGGCAAGAGACAAAATTGAATATAAAACTAGAATTCTTTCCATGAACATGCAGATGCTGTTTTAAAGGAAAGTTGTTAAAACATAAGAAAATACTAAGGCACACTATCTGTTTAGATATATTTTTTCACTGAGACCCATTACTTACTTAAGGGCGAGGCCACAGACTGGTGGTCAACAAAGCGCTTCATTCATAACAAGCATTTACCAGATGTTTTGATGACCCACATACATGTATTCACAAAAACACACCTACGAATGGTTGAAAAGTTATTTTGGTTTAGATTGATTAAATTTTTCAGTAAAATGTATTGATTGCCTGTATACAGTATTTGGTTCAAAACCAAAAGGGTCAACAAAAAATGGTCTGAGGGACACATTGGCCCATGGGCTATAGCTTAGTCACACCTGTTTCAGATACACATCACAGTTTGTTGCATTATAGGCTTTATTTGTCGAACAATGAAGAAAATTCCAAGATTTTTCAAATGAGGGCTGGATCAGTTATATACCTGTGTTTAATTCATACTCATTGGCTCTGTTATATTTATGTCCTAGTTAAGGTGTATTCTATTTATATACCTTTTCCCACATTTCAAGACACTTCAAAGCACTTTTACATCAAGAAGCCATGTAAACTGAGAGGATTTTCGCTGTGGTGCATGATTTGGCTTGGTGAGGAAAACTAGAGTGTCTGAAGAAGCTCACGAATCAAATACAGAACATTTCTGGTGTGAAACATGAGTGCTAGACACAAACTTTAAAAGGAAATGTTGAATGTTTGGGATAGTAGTGAAAGTGTTTTGCTCTTTTTTGGGAAGTGGAGGAAGTGGTCATAAGTGAAAGTGTAAACTGTTATACAAGTGCTGATGAAAACTGTAATGACTATCAAAATACTGCAAACAAAAACCCCTATAATTGAAAAACTTCCAATCATAATCCCCACTATTATAATGATTTACCTCTGTATCAATAGTGACTTTTACCCTTTACTTCCTCTACTTGAAAAGTGTATTCCAGGTTGAATGAGCATTTGTGACCTTCACGCTTAGTTTCAGTACACTTACATCAGCCGTGTCCAACTCTTGACTGGTGTGTGTGTGTTTGGGTGAAAGAGAAGAGCGATGATAAGGATTGAAAGTGAGACACAGAGCTGTCTGTATATCTGTCTAACCTTGTGTTAAGACATCAGCACTTCTTATTGATCTCTGAGACTGCTTGGCCTTAGCCTCACTGGTCTATTTCTTTCCGTTTGGGTCCTCAGGTGTGCAAGCTTTTGGTCTCACATCCAAGGTTGTGTACAGTGTTTATGTGTCTAAGTGAAGTATTTAACTTTTAAAGACTAAGCACTTGACCCTTACCGACACTTTGAACATGCCCATTGAGGGTTAGCTGCAAGGCTGAGGTCGGAAATGTATCTCATATAAGTAATGCTCAGAGCACATAAAGACTCACTGCCTCAGATGTGTTCTTTTGGCCTACCCTGTCTAAGTAGAAATTGTTTATATTGTTGTAAGATTTTTGTGAGACCATATAAAAAAACATGACATCAATACTTCAAAACTCTTGGACCAATACTATCACAGCTGAAATACACTATGCAAATATACAATACGATTGGTAACACTTTATTATAACTACACCTTCATTAGCCTAACAAGCCCTACTCTAAATCCTAACCTCAGCATAAAAAAGTAGTAAAAACATATTAAAAGATCCAGGTGCCTCTGTAAGTTTGTGCATTCCTACAGGTGGCGCTGTAAGCTGAACCATTGTGTTTGATGTTTGTTATCAGGGTCATCCATTTGAAGTGATTCAAGTTTCCAATCAATCCAACTAGGGATGTACATGCTAGAGATTTTTAGATGTATTGTTGAGCATTCAATGGGCCCCTGCTGGCCAAGTATTTCAAATGCACCATACCAATAATGTCATAGTTTGTATAATCTTAGGAGTAGAATTTATTGTGCAAGTTTAGTAAAAAGCAGACAATGTTGACATTTAAGGTAACAGGTCGGGGGTGCAGTTAGTCCATAATCTTTAGTCCGGCATCACACATAGTGAGCTTTGACGGCCAGAGCATTTGGCTGTGAGGTCTTTAAGAAAAAAACAAGAAAGGAAGTTTGTTTTGCCAGTGTGCCAACATGAAAAGTGCAAGAATTAATTTTAAAAAATGCCAAAAAATAAATGGATGATTATTGAATTTCAATGCCTCTAGATGCAGCACACCGAGTCTGAGCTCATTTGGTCCAGGACTAGTTTGTGAATGAAAAAAAACAATGTGGTTGACTTCCTCTTAATCATGCTCTAATTCAACTTTATAGCCTTTATCTTTTAATGCTTTTTTGAGTGTCATGAGCCTACAGGCCAAAATTGACTGGTCTCATTTCCCAGAGGGGTCCCATTCTAGGTGGCGCTGTCAAGTAGGGTCAGGTGTGACATTTTCCTGATGCCCAAATTATAACATTTTTTGCCAGGTCGGTCGCATTGATGCCTGTTGAGCATACTTTTTCAGGGCATCGAGGAGGTCAAATATCCAATAAAAATTTGGAAATAATGATGAGAAATTGACAAAAAACAATAGTTTTCGCCACATTTATCTGGCTCCAGCCAAAAAGTTCAAATGTTAAAAGTCAGTACAAAGCAAAACAACACTCAAGCATTGTAAGTTCAAACTTCTAAAATACATTGTGCAGGCTTGTGACAGCGTGTAGGAAGAAGCTCCTAGTATGTTGAGAAGCCCAACTAATGGGCAGATACCTCTTTGCTGAGGAGCACAAATAATGAATATTTACCTGCCAAGATGACCAGTGGTCATGGATTTGACCATGTGGTTGGTTTAAATGCAGACTGCATCCACAAAGAGCCTCAGGACTTATTTCTGTAATCACTTTTATTTAACCAATACAACTCCAATAACATTAGAATGTCTGTTTCAGGGAAATCCTGAGGATGGAGAGTTGAAACCTACTATACAAGCTACAGACATGGAGAGAATGTACACCCAAGGGCCCAGAACTTCTTTCTACGTGGCCAGTGCACATGACCACTGTGTCAAATCAACGTTCACAGACAGCATTATTTAATCTTTTGACAATAATATCACCAGGCAGGAAAGTTCACATGAGCACTTTCAATGATGATGAAATTCAGCAAGATCTTGGAGTTTTTCTTCATGAATTCCTTAAGTTTAAATGAAAGAGTGCTGGCTGTTTACAAGATTACGTTTTTGTTTCAACCCAAGGTCTTACACAAGGTCACGATAGCTTCACTATTTTCACTTCAGAATCAGCCATTACCACTGACACAGAGACTGACACGGTCTAAATTAAATATTATACACTCACATTTAAAATATGTTTGACATGCATGATACTTTTAAACAGGATTTGCTGCAAAGGACAGAAAAAGTATCTTTGAACTGGTCGTGATCTGAGTCTTCTTCCTGGACCTGCTTCTGTTTAATGCTGAGTGAGCAGGAAGTAGGAAACGGTGCTTATCCAGATGGTTGTTGGTGGCTCCCTGAAGTGCTGTTATGAGCCTGAGATGTACCAGGACAGAGCTGAAGGGATTAACCCTCCACTGGGCTGCAGAGGACCAGGGGCAATGATGGGGAAGGAGACAGTCACAAGCACGTTAGAGGGTAACAAGACATTAGAGCCTAATTTCATGTTCACTTGTAAATAAAACAATTCAGTTAAGAAATTTACAAGACTGAATTGGCCTTTTAGAGATGCCTCAGTGGCTTTAGGAAAGTGTTGTTAACAAGATTTCTGGAGCATTTGTGCTAGCAATTGCACTGCTTTCAAATCAGCATTCAGTCTTTATTTTAAACATGCAAGGTTGGAGATAGTCAAGCTATTTTCTTGATTCAGACATTGTCCTCTTTCTACCTCTCTCCAGCCAGAACTGAAGCCCATTCGGCTAAGTGTGAGTATCCTGATGTACAGTATATAAATAACCTTATAAATTGAGCTAAGAGCCTAAAAAAATATGAGGCTAGAGTTGTTGTTTTTTGTGTGTGTATTATTACCGTTAACAGGACCTAGAACATGTTCCAACCACATAGTGAATGTATGCAAACACAATCCAGTTCTTTCCATTGTAATTAGCAACATGCACTGATTTTGATAAATCATCTGACATTTCTCATCACAAATCTAAAAACTTTGAGCTGTGATATTGATTTAACAAAAATTACAGCCCCAATCGTGAGCATCTATATCACGGAAATTTCCATGCTTCCATCAATATAAACCACTTCTGCATACTTTCTGATTGGCATTGATTTGGTGCTCAAATATAACAATAATGAAGATACCAACAAATACATAAATGCTGTACATAAATAATTACATGTGGTGTTAAATTTGTCAGGCATTAGTAGTGGATAAACCCAAAAGATTTGAAGTTAGTCAAGCTTGGGGAGTATACAGTATGTGCTTGAAAACTGCACAAAGCTGAGTGGGCTTATACAGAGAATGGCAGAGTAGGACTGAGTTGTACTTTTACATGGACAGGCTTGTAGAACTTTCAGACATCCTCCACTGAGGCCTCTTGACTATCCCTTGTGTAATAAAAGTTTGAGTGTTTGGGACACTCTACCGGTTACTGCTTTACCTCACTGCTGTGGTTCTGTTTGTACCAAAAATATATTTTAAAGTACTGTAAAACAAACATTTAGTCATTTGTAAAAGAACATGACTCATTAAACTGAACCTCAATTTGTGTAGTTGGAAGAACTGATAGCTTCATTGCTTTCCTGCAACAGTAAGACTACATTATTTAACTTAGTGCATGCAATGACCATCAAGATTATGATGCTCTCATTTTCAAATAGCAAATGACCTCACAGTGATTTATGGTTTCTGGATAACCTTGTGGAAGTACCTACAGCAAATACAGGGCAGTAACTCAAATCACTGCAGCTCTACTCTTATTTGGACTCAGAAACGATATCCATAAAACCTGACTGTATTATATATGAAATGTTTCTCATTACTGGATATTGGCAGACATTATCCATAAAACCTCATTATAGGGCTGAGGCAGTTTTGTGATCCCAGAGATGGTCTTAGTTACTGGACAAGACCATTTTGAAAGCACGAGGCAATAAGACAAAAATATTAGAGACCATTCTTAAAATAGTAACCCAAAGTCTTGTGAGAATAAATGGATGTTCAGGTGGAAAAGATTTAGACTCTTGCTGTGACACATTAGTTTATACTTGGAGCTGCAGATGTAAAGATGTTCAGTTAGAGGGCAAAGCGTGCTGCTCTAAATTATAACTGACCTTCACAGTGACAGCCTGTTCGATCACTGGCCACTTCCTCTGGATAAGATCTGCAGAGGAGTGCTGCAAAAGTTTGTGTCTGCCTCTAACTACTGTATTACACAAGAGCTTTTCTTCATGTTTTATTCTTTCCTTTTGGGTTTCCTTTCTAAGAATTCGACAAATGTAAAGTTTAATCATGTTTGGCCTATGGGAATCAGTCTGGTTTAGTGTCTTATGTTTGTTAATGGTGGATTGTGTTGTTTTCTTAAAATCTTAAATTCTGCAATACTTTATGTTGATATGAAGGATGTTGAATGTATTTCAATGTTTATGGGGTGTTAAATGAGAGTAAAGCTAGCGAAAACGGTTTATCGTCATGTAACATGGTACTACAGAAAATAGACTCACGATTATGACCTTAATAAACTTTAATAAATGTGAGATGTATGAGTGACCTCTCCATGGTCAGATCTGAAAATAGACACTCTGCCTGCTCCAAAGCCAGTTCAAACCCACTTTAATAGTGAGTGAACATTAAGACTATGCTCAGGGTACTCAGATGAGAACACCAAAACATTTGTGCAATCAGGTGTAACTGCATTATATGAATATTAATGTAGGTGAGATCCATTAATTCTTCATAGCCGTTTGAATCGTTTAAATATAAAGCAGTGAGTGTAGGTGAATAAAAAATGCAGGATAAAATCACTTAAACATGAACAAATAAGTCAGTAAAAATACAGTTTTGATGCTTATGATAAAGAAGCATCGTCATAGCACTTTTTTTTTAACATAGTTTGTTTGCTCTTTGGGGTCTTGCCACTCTTACAAGGTGGAAGAGCCTGGTAGTGGGATGAGTGAAAATTACTTTACCTGAATTCATTTGTGAATCACCTGAAGTGACCTAAAATAAACCGAGTGACTTGCTGCAGAAAAGAGCGAGCTTTGGCACATACAGCAGGTGGCTTTTCTTCTTGTTAAGAGATTAAATGCTCACTCGTTATTTAATAGGATCACTTGGCAAGACTGCAATAAGTGTGTACATTGTGTTGTGGGTGGAGCTTGTGCGGGGTATAATAAGATTGCCAGGGCAATAATAATTCAATTTTATCCTCACAGTGAGTGGTAGTGTTTGCTGGGTATGAGTGTGTGTGTAACTCTACACCTCACTTGCACCAGTCAGAACATAGAGACTATTCACAGAATACAATAAGACAGATGTTGTACAATAAAGTCACACATACTATACAGTTTATAGGGTGAGAAAGGCAAAAGAAAAAGCAGCGTGATTGTTAGAGAATATGGAGGTGAAGGTTTTGTTGTTTTGTTCATACTGTATAAATGCACATACTCATATAGAAATGTAGACAAACAAAATCAATAATATCAAAATATATAGAAGCTACACACTGGTACTAACAAACTATGTTTGGTTTGGTTTGTAAACAATGCTTTATTACCTAATGCATGCAATGTAGAAAATCAACTGCTATATTATTGTTTTTATCAAATAATAAAGCCCATCTTGACAATAAAAATGTGAGGCACTTGAAATGTGAGTCTGGTTGCTCTTGGCAGTCACAGTGGGAGGCTATGTATTCAGACTTTGTGCTTGTTTCCTCTCCTGATTTCACTCTTTGACTTTGAGTTGCGGACTTTTTTTTTTTAACTGTTGTTTATATTTGGTTCTCCTTGGCCTGTTGCAACTGATGTTTAATCTTTATTTTAACCTCTCAGCAGGAGCGGCCTTCTTGTCGAAACGTTCAGCCCTTAAGACGTAAATACTTTGATCTTACCTGTGTAAACAGCTATCATCTATCTGATGTCAAGGTATTTTTATTATTTTTTAAATGATTATTGAATAAAGATCTTGAACTATATAAATCTGTGGCCAGCTTCACAAACATTAGCTTTAATCCACAGGAAGAGAGGAGAAATTCAGATTTCAATATAACTATAGTGAATAAAATGAATTTTCGCCATGCAAAGCTGAAGGTGAAGTATTTTCTTTAACACAGGTATTTGAAATACATTAGATTTGAGTCATCTGTCCAACTTGATGGCAGTGAAATGTTATGTTTATATAATTGAATATCTAATCAATTATATCTGGGACTGCAGCTAATTTTACCCCATTTTGTGAATAAGCTCTTAGGTAAGTAAACTTTATGTAAAATAACGCTTTCACATATAAAACCACAAAATGTTTTACGATATAATTAAAACAAAATGGTCATGAAATAAAACAGGGTTATTCAAAAAGCTTTTCTGAATTAAAAAGTATATTTTGCTGCTTTTTAAAATAATCCACAGAGTCATCTTTATGGAGTTTGAGGGGCTACAAGTAAGTTCAGACTGGAAGATTAAAGCATCCAGACAGACAAGTAAAGAATCAATAGGTCCATACTCTTACTGAGGATAATGTTCGGTCTTACTCCTAACTCTCATGGCTTTTTTCCACTCACCACTGAAATTTGCTGCACTGTGATGCCATCTACATAATCTGTGTTTTAAGTGTTCCAGTTGATATCCTTTTATGTTTTGTCCAACTAGATTAACTTGAGAAAACTAAATCATTCTAATAATGCCAAAGCTTCTGCTGGGTACATGTCATCCCTGTCACTGCACTCAGACAGCTATTGTTTCACAGCTACACATTTTGGAACACTGGGCTATGCATTAGGATTGTCTAAAAAGAAAAGCAGTTGTTTTGCAATGAAATTCTGCTGCCTTCAGTAAATCTAAAATAAAGACACACCATGATGCATACACTATTTGTTCCCTTTTTTTATTAATCTATTTTTTCTACGTTGAGGGGAATGTTGACGCAATGGAGAGAGTTGTTCCACGTTCTGAGCAGGTTGACTGAACTTGCTGTAATTGACTGTGTGCAGATATTCAGCTTGGTAATTTCCCGTGAGGCTCATGACCACAGCCTGAGGCCAGTCTAGCAATGTGACATCTGTCAAATTTGTAACAGTGAGTGATCCTCCTCCAAATTAAAACTAATCATGTACTAGTGTAGCTAAGGTACAAACAACACCAAACTCAGTGAACCAGAGCTGCCAACCAGCGTCTGCGGCAGGGTAAATAATGTACAACCAGAAACTCTTAGGTAACTTTAAAGGAGACTTGTTGTATTTTGTTTCAAGTAAACTTTGATGTATGAAGGTTAGTATATTACATTTACTTCATTGCAAAACACAAAGTTGAACTGAAACAGCTTAGAAACAGGTTTATTGACTTCCTGTTAAAAACTGCAGAATTGATAAGCACCACCTCTTCGTTTTAAAACCTTACTTTTACAATCAGGATTTACTTGGAACTTGAATTTTATTTTTGAGTAATCACTAGTAAATACAGATATGTGGGTGGGGATGGGTGTTAGGTAGACAGGAAAATACAAGATTACTCAAATATGTTAAATACAACTTTGAGTAAACTAATGATGAGAAAACACTGTTATAGCAAGTCAGAAAAGTGAATTTTACATAACAGATCCTCTTTAAATATCTAAATCAAATACAGCACAGACTGTTTTCCTATTTTTATTTTGTTTGGCGATGCAGAGAGCCGTGTTTTTGACTCATTCCATGCAGATTTTTTGTACAATTTACACAAAATACATTTTTAAAAGAATAAATGCATAAAATGAAACACATCTTCACAAGTTTTGACTCAGTGTAACATTTCAGTGTGCTGTCATTATTGATAACGAATAGAATTACAAACCAAAAAGAAAAAGAAAGAAATTGGTTTAGTGAAATTTGTACAATTCCAGCAAGATGACAGTTTTAACGATATGTTTTTAGCAGATTGGCACATTTACTAAATTCTGCTATTTCACCTGTCCTTTCAGTGGCTGAACAATAATAGAAAATATATGACAACTTGGGGCTGTTTCAGTTTGGCTTTTTTTTTTTTTTTTTCTTTACCAAAATAAAATTCACATTTTAACCCCATCCACAGGAAGAAGATTAAATGAATATGTTTGTAGAGGTCTAAAATGTCAGGATTACATGCATATAACTGTATTTTACTTGTTTTGAATGATACTTACAATAGTTATTTATCTTGTGAACACTGAGCATTGTTTTATTAAAACTGTTATCTCCTAACTTTCACATCTTCTGTACAGTATATGGTTTACCTGTAAAGTTGGTGATCATAATAACATTTAAACCATATACTGTTTGCTCCAAGTTAAAAATCTGTGTCCTCTGAACGGGACACTATGTGAAGTAAAGGGCCATTTGTATTTTCAGTGCAGCCATTTTGGCTCACAGTAAAATTAGAAGTGATTTACAGGTCAGTATTTATGAATGCATTCCAATGAGGCATGAGCTTTGGCAGGCATCGCTTTCTCTCTTAGTGATTATGTTCTTTTACAGTAAGTGCACAGACGCTCTATAACAGGCTTGCCAACAAACAAGTGTCCCCTGCACCAGCCATCCCCAGAGTCTCATGTACCATGCCCGCACAAATCATATTGAATGCATACTTATAGAGACACTTCTCTATGTCCTATAACATCTCCGGAGTTGGATTTTGTCATGGCCTGGTCGCTGTGGAAATACAAGGACTGAATGCCATCTGACAGCAGCCCACATTGCAGTTGCACGAGGATTGCTGCATGAATGATGAAATCACAAAAGTTGATTGGTAATCATTCTGCCGGGCCAGAGAGCATTCCCAGCGAAAGTCCAAGAACTCAGAGCATCTCTGCAGACTGCTTTAAGTCTTCTGGCTCATTTAATTGAATGTGGGTCAAAATGTGTAACAATGTTGTAAGATAAAGGCCGCAGAGGATCTGTCTGCTTTTTAGTATGTCCTCATTACCAGAGTTTGCACTGGCATTTACATCATTAGGTCATACTGCTACTGTTAAAGTCATTAATGTTTTATTTGCTTGTTCTAAGGCTCCGTTCTCACACTCTTTTTGTGTCAATTTATGCCAACATGAAGAGCTTGTATTTGAACTACGATGGTGTGGAAACTTAAGAAGAGATTTTGCAAGTCAATGAATTATCATTCAACAAATGCTAGTTGGTAAAATGTCTGTAAAGTGTATACTAACCATAATGTTAATGTTAATTTTATGTCTCTCCACCAGCTGGTATACGACCTATATTATATGCCTGCACGTTCCATATCTGCTGTCTCTATTTCATTTTCTCTTCCTTTGTTTATACGTAAAAAAAGAACAGCTTGAAACCAATAAAACATGCCTGTCCCTCTTGGGCACCTCGCTGGCATTCTCATTTCAGCATGAAATGATACATTAATCATCGACCAGACGAAATTACATTTCCAAGAAAATACATGTCGGCCATTTGAACACAGAGAAAATATTTTTATCCCTGATGTGAGGTGCGCCCTTCACAGATTTAATACAAATAATCCACTTTGACTGTTTTGTGTGTCCTTCGTTAAACCAACACTCCTGTCCCTGTAGGAATATCAATATACTGGTTTAACCCAGTAAAGCTCTTGTAAATCCATTATGCAACGTGCCACAAATCTTTCAGAACCCTTGCTCATAATCCTAATCCTAGGTTGCGGATTAATTTAAACTAGTGTTTAGATCTAATCCACTGCACTCCTGGGGAATAAAAAAATAAATAAATAATGATGTCTAAAATTCCTAATTATACTTCATATCTTATCTTACAGAAGTTTGTTGAAAAACGTTTGTCACTCCATGTATCCACTGCTACCATCTACCTCTCCTCACTCGGCCCCACAGGGAGTTACCCATAGGGAAATATTCGGAGATGTAATTATGCAGTCTGCTTTTCATAATTTGAACATTTACACTCCATGGCTGCATCTCTCATCTCAATCAACAAACACAAACAAATCAATTAAGACAGGATATCAACTATGTTTACTTTGCCACTTGACTGCAAACTTTGTAACCCTGCTAGTTTTATTTTATGTCGACCCTAAACAACCATTGGCTAACTCCAGTCACTTCTGAAGGGACACTGCACAAAACAAACTTATTCTCAGTACATACACACAGTCCACCATTCACATTCGTTCACATAAGCACACAGCAGCACAGAAAAACATAAACACAATAGCGTTACCACTAATTGCATCAGTTTTATCAAGCCGTTCAGTGAGAGCCACAAACACAAATCAAATTAGCACTTCACATTTCTCAGTCCCTCTGCCTCACACACTCCAATTAGGCCATGACTGGGGGACTGGATTTCACACATGCCCATGCAAAAACATTGTGTCGTCGGGCACTCAGGGCTGGGGCTGTCTGAGCCAACAGCCGACTTTCAGAAGTTTCAGTTGCCATTGTGATTAGATAAAAAGTGTGTGCAGTGGAGTAAGATAAAGGAGCAGAGATAAGGCAGGGGGGAGAGAGGGGTCCCAGTGTAGTGATGGATTTGGGCGTCAGACTCACACAGCTCACATGGGTTCATTAAGTGATTACGCCCCAGTAGGATTTTGCATGCATTAGTTTCCTCCGGCTTCGTCTTTTGAGTTAATTATGTGCTTGTGCATTGTTTTCCACATGTAGAGTTCTGCCCAAAAGCTAGACTGTTTTATTTCTTTGCTTTAAATTGTCATTAAATTAAACCATCAAGTGTGATCTGAGTAAACTACTTAGTTAATTTTCTATGTCTGATGCAATCATTTCACAAATGTTATTTCTGTTGGTTTTATAAATCAAGAAATCTAAATAAATAAATAAAGACTGGTCATGCTGTTTTTATTTTTTTATATTAAATTATACCATTAATATCAGATTGCTAAGTGCAAAACGCAATATTCTTTCTTTTCTTCTGCTTGTTTCCATTAACCTGGACAATGGTCAACCTAGAATTAGAATAAAGACATACAGACAATCATTCACTCTCTCATTTATTCACTACAAGAGAATTTTACAGTGTTGGCGAATGACCTATGCATACATTTATGTTGGCTGTGGGAAGAATGAGAAAATCTCCTGGTAACATGGAATGAACCTTCAAACAAGCAAAGAGTGATATTATTTCTACAATTGCTTAATAATAGAACCTGCTCATTCTTGTTTAAAACTGCTGAACTGAAAAAACAGCATATAAAAAATAAAGAAATACAAATAAATGTATCAAATCTATGTATTTTTGTTGTACTTGTATAATTGCAGGAGTGGTAAGTGGAGATAGAGAGTGGATGAAAGGTTCATTTTCTGAGCACTCAAATGTTGATGAATCAACTTAAAGTAAGCTGGTAAGGAAAGAACATTATTAACTTTTATTTAACTAAGTAAGTCTTGAGGTAAATAAACACCCAAATTTCTTTTACAGAGGAGGAACCAGGGTTGCCAGATTTTCAGAGAGCAACAAGCGACCTGGCCTTTTGAAAAAAAGCCCAAAACAAGCGACTTCAGGCACTCCATAAAAAGTAGTTAAAATAAGCAATTGATTAAACATAATCTGTCACAGTAAAACGTTGGTTAATGATTTTGTCATATTTTAAATATTATTTGATCATTAATAAAGATTTTAAAACATTAAAATATGCAAAAACTCAATATTTTTGTCATTAGTGGATAATTTTCGTGAATAAAACCTTAAAAAAGCGCAAAAAATCCCCTTGTTTATGACGTCAAAGTGTCGCTAAGGAGCAAGCCCAAAAAACCGCAACCCGCCCAAAGCCCAAAGTCGCTATAAAAAAGTGGACTTGGCAACTCTGGGAGGAACCTCAAGTTTTTAGTGGTGCAGAGGAAATCAACTGTGTGCCTTTACATTTAGCTAAATGGTCTTGAGCCAACTGACTGGTGGTGTTGCTGGGATTTAATTTTATTATGTTAAATGTATTTACCAGTAGGCAGCTAAGCTAAAACTGTGAGTTAACACTGGAGCTAACTAGTATATAGTTAGTGTTAGTGAGGGTAAATACTAGACAGACATGACCCAATGGCTATAATTGGGGGGTTGTTTGGATATATATAAAATCCATGATCATGCACTGTACCAACAAAAAGTCATGAATTCACTGAAAAATAAGTGAAACAGACAATAAAAAAAAGTAAAACTACTAGATTACAGAGCTTGTTTCATGTTTTATGAACAAATTTGACTATGTATTTATCTGCTTTAATTTATGTTCTTGACTTTGCAGCTAGAAAGTTGAATGATTTTGATTGATTTTGAGCCGTATAGAACATTTTGAGATTACACCTACACTTGCACTTCAATCAGTTTCTTAATTAAGATACTATCACTCTTGTACTTCCATTTCAAAGACTAGAAAAATTGAATTGCTCACGCTGAATAGCACCATGCTTTTCATTAAACATCCTCAAAGTTAATTCAGCATGTGTTTCATATATGATTAATGATCTTGATGACACAGTGCGAGTTTGCATTAAGGCCACACTTTTAACGGAGCTGTAGAAATATAAACAAAAAGCTAACACCTTAGAAAAAGTGTAAAAGGATTCTGCATAATGTTATCATGAGATCTATCAAAATGTTAGGTCACCTACAGAGATTGGTAATTTGTGTGGATATTTCAGTAAGTCACTACCACTTTTCTTTGTTAAACACATTATTAGTTCACTCTTAAAATTGTGTTGCCCTCTGCACACATGGGGATTTTTGGCCCAATTTGTTTCCCCACACATTTGAGAGGCCTGGCTTGAGAAACAAACTCATGAGGTTCAATGTATTTCTGTTGGGACAATTTGTTACACCTTTTTTTTATCAGGAACTTTTCCATAGCTAATCAAAGTAACCTGACAGTACAATGCTTTGTAACCTAAGAATGGCTTCAAAAGTCACAAAAATAATAAAGGCCAACACACACCAAAATGTGATTTGCTGTGCATTAATAAACATTAGACAACTAAATTTCAATGAGACATGGTCGCTAAATTTGATTGCATGTTTTTTCTCTGCTAGAATATCCAGGGAAAGGACAAATAAAAGAAAAAAAATATATATATCATCATGAGCACTTGCAAATGTTGTACAAGTCGCTAAGTGCTGGGCTCTTTGAATCGTGGAATAATAAACTACAAGTATCGGACTGTGCACACCCACAGAAAATAGTGAAGGAGCTGTATCGATCAGTTTTTTTTTGGCCTCAATCTGTGCATATGGTGTTTTATTTGTATTTAATACTATTCAAAGTCATTATTAGTACTTTCACAGCAAACTAATTTGTCAATGTCATGTCAAAACCGTAAAAAAATGACTGTTTGCTCAGTGCAGAGGTTCAGGTCATTTCTAGTATAATTGTGACAATATGGGATTGCCAAAATTGTATTGTTTTAGTTCATTTTATTTATTGATTTTTAAAATGTATTTATGTATTTATTTTTGCATCACCCATTCGCCCAGACACACTTTGGGGCGTTTAGGGTGTCAGCTTTGAAATTTTCTGCCTCAAAATTCGCTTCAAGGCTAAATTGGACACTTAAATGCTTTCCAGTCTGAACCCAGCATAAAGAGTAAGCTACGGTGGAGAAGAAAGCTGACTTAAGTAGGTTGAGTGTCGATAGAACTAAACTTGACCTATAATAGCTAGGCAGTGAGGGATGAATTTGGAACTGACTTTAGAGTGTGCCCTCGAAGTTGTAACCGCATATCGCCAACATAACTCTGAGCTGGGATCACAGATGACAAGTGCCCAAAATATTGCTCCTTTATTTGACTTCTAAACATGACCACAAATGCTTTAATTGGATAAAAAAATCAAAATAATTGTTAATGGAATTGTTTTTTCTGACAGATGCCAAGCCTATCATAGATGTCAGAATGTATTCAGTGTGTGCAACATGCAAGAGGAAATGCTAAAATGTGTATAACTTTTCCTGAATAATGTGTCTAAACCTGGCTAGCTTATTCAAAAATCCAAACGGTTTAAGCAATATCTAGCACTGACATCAAGCTCTGTTTTGAATGATACCTACACACAAGTCACACAGGGGCATTTGTGATTCATCTATTTCCTTTGCTTTGGTTATGATTTTTTGTCTGAGTTTTTCTTTTCAAATATTATGAAAACTGTAACCAGGAGCTACCAACTAAATCAATTTCCAACACCTGCTCGTAGTCAACAGATGGGCTATTGTCTTGGTACACACGTTTTCTGCACTTAGATGGTGCCAAATGAATAGCAATCCAGACAATTGTTGTCTTAAAAATGGTAGTGCTAAACAGAAACAGATGGAAGTTCCATTTTTAAAATCAACCCCAAAAATGAATTATGGTAAATGAGAAGACGGTTTCTGCAACTGTTTAAAAAATATGCCCAAGGGTGATTTGGGTGAGAAGATACTGACTTGAATGTTTGTATATTTTAAGTTTCTGTTTTTAAAATATTTAGCATATTAGCAAACTGTTTTTCCTTGTCCAAAAGTTTAGCTATTCTGGGGTAAGTCAGCCCCTCCTTTTCCTATTCCTCTTTTGGCTACTCATGTTTGCTCCGACTGATTTGGCACAGATGTTAAATGAGATGCCATGCTTGTTACAATCCCTTTTCTCCATTTGCATGAGCTTATGACCAGCATAAAGAAGCAACTTACCATCACTGAGGCATGACTGGGGTAGTTTGGTGTCTTGAAAAGCAATATTTAACACAAGCAGGCACATGTAGACTTGTTATTTTAATGATTGACATTTTACCATCTTTTTGGCGTAAAGTTCTTGGGAACTACAAGTGCTGTCGTGTGCACCAGTGTAGACAAGTGCAGAGACAGATGGACTCTGCAATCCACCAACCATCGAGAGACACTAACACACACACAGAACCGGGATCTCCCTTGTGTCACTAAGGAGGAGGACTAGGCCAGACTTAGAGAAGGAAGAGCAAGAAAACGCACAAAAATAGCTTTGTATTTGCCAGTTCTCCTGGCACACTGCTCTGGTTGTATGTGGATTCAGTAGTATTTTGATTTGGTGGTCAGTGAGTGCCCGAGACTCTACAGTGACACAAGGTTTGGATTTCGAAGCGGAGTTGCCACATAATTCAAGTGCATGATGTGGAACACTGGTTTCAACAAATAGTTTTTATCAAATACTATGCATGCGCTGAAAAGTTAATTTATCTTTGCTCCCATCATGATTTTAAACTTTATTTGTTGCTCCAACAGACTAAACAATGCAAAGGTAGCCTTAGCATCAGCTGTTTCCTGTTTGTCGAGGAATCCTGTGCGTAATGTGTCCAACATAATCCAACCTCAATGCATTGAATATAACAAGTTTAAAATGCAGCAGAGACTTTGCAAAAGTAGTTTCTGACCCTCGTGTCACAGCGCCACAGACATGGAGATATTACACATATGTTTGAGAATCACTCAGATTGAAGCCAGGAAGAAAAAGTATACTTCAGGTACATTTTCTTATTTATGTATTTATTTAAGAATACAATGTGTGAGTTACGTCAGCTACTCACAGACCCTCAGATTCTGGTTTTGTCATAAGTACAAGACTGTTACAAATCTATGCAAATGTTTTTGACCAAAATTGGCAGCAAACTTTTTTTTTTTTTTTTTTAATATTCTCCATACAGTGTAAGAGACAAACTACACAGGTGCATAGGAATATAGGGAATGTCTCAAGAAACAATAAGAACAAAATCCCACACACTTACTTATTTTGTAAAACTGATTTGATCAGAGATGACCAAGATTCTCCAAACAACCTTTCAATAAAAGTCACTTCAAATAATAATATTATTGCAGTAGTATTAACAGTGAAGGTGTAAAAAAACATATTTCCATTTTGATCCGAGCAATGAGTTGAATAATTTGCACTTTTACTTCTAAGCTGAGATGTTGTAATAAAAGTAGTTTAATCAGAACAATTTTCACTTTTTTATTCAGTTCTAGGATTGAAATATATTTTTTCTCAAACAAAATCACTTAGTAGCAGTATTTAGCAAAGCAAAAAGGCTCCCCATTTATCTAACATATTTGCTCATTCTGTTCATTAAGCTTGAATTAAGCGGAGATGTAGTCATATTACAAGTAGCTTAATAAGAAACATGTTCACTTTTACTCAGTAATATTATTTTCAGTAACATTATTAAGCTACATGTCTGATCTACAATGTTGTAATGTTCATTTCTGTCGACTTATTAACAGTAATGAAATTCTATCAGATCATTTGTTGTAGTTTTTATTTATTTTCATTCAACAGCACTAGCAATATTCAGTTACTTCTAGGTCTAATTTACTTTCCTGGCACATTTGCATATTTTTGTTCTTTGCTCTTTTTAAAACCTCACAGTGAACATAAACTCTCACCAAGCTTTAATATAAGCACAAATACAAGTAGAAACAAAACAACCATCTGCTCTGCGCCTTAACAGTATTAGCTTTAATGGTTGTACACTAGGCCAGCAGCATTAACTGCTGTTTTGTTTATTAATAAAAAAAAGTCAAAGCGATAAACTACATAATAACCCATGTGAATTTGCATCTACTATAGAAATTAAAAGACTAATAGCAATACTCAATAATGTGCTAATGTCATATTTACTAAAATAAAAGCTAAGCTAAACAAAGCCACATACTGTATGTGTCTAACTTTTATAGAAAAGAAACATCAGCTAAAACAATGAATTTAATTACCACGGAATCAAATCACCACATTGCACTTTTAACACCATCATGTAAAGCAAGTTAATGATAACTCTGCTGTTTGGAAAGTACTTTACTTATCATTTAGCATCCTGTAGTGTCCCTTTTCTTTCTCCTGTTCAGCAGATTCCAAACCTGTCTCAGATCTACCACCACAAACAACCTCCAGAGTCTGTGTTCCCAGCCTTGCTCATTTGTCTGCATTGTTTTTGTTTTGGGGCGGAACACAAAAGAGCTCTGCCATTAATATTTTATGAAGCATCGGTGAAATCGCTCCAACAGAGGGAATACTTGTGTGTGAACTCCTGACGTCCACCTCGTCTTGTTTTGGTTGTGTTTTACCGGCATGTCACAGTTTGCTGTCACTGCACCTGTTTGTCCGATCTCTAAACAGCAGAGGAACATAGATGCAGAGCCTGAAGGCATTCAAGACACATCTTTACACAAGAGACCAATTAGATCAACACAACGACCCTTTTAAAGGATGTAAGAAACGGGTAAGCATGAGTTCATTACAACTGTAAAACACCCTGTTTTATCATATCTTTTGCAATGTTTAGCTGCTAGCATGCAGCCCCATGGGACCACGGCAGGAGTAGTTAAATAATGCACCCACTGTTTTCAGGGTCAGTTATTTTTATGTTCCATTAAGAGTCCCCCACAAGAGGATAGCAATCAACAAACTGCATCTCACTTAAGGACCACCAGGTGCCAAACTCACAATGCCATAGAGAACCAGAAAGGGTGGAGGCTAAATCCCTGCTGTCTGTGATATAACAAGAAGCCAGCATGTCCATCCATAGGAATAGATTTCTCCTTCACTGTGGTTCTCCTGAAGTTGTTTTTTTTTTTTGTTATTTTATTTTTTTTTTTTTTCACTTTTTTTTTTTTTGGGGGGGGGGGGGGGTATTCTGATAATGCATTTTAATATAGAAGTTTCACACACATTCTCTACAGTATAGTTATTAGACCGGAGACAATACAAGTTGCAAGGACTATTCAAGGCACACAAGGTTGAACTGGTCACTGCTGGGTCAGTGGGTCAACGCTCTACCAATGAGACTATTTCCACAAAATTATTTGAGAAGAGAAACCTGTTCAACTTTTTCATTTCTGTGGAATACATACAAAGACTTCTGAAGGAACATTTAGTTCTTGTGATGATCCCACTGTTTTCACTGCAACTTATTTTTATGTCCATTAACAATCCTACAACCACAAGAGAGTAATCTGCAAACTGCATCTCACTTAAGAACCACGAGACGTCAATCTTCCAGTGCCATAGATGGAAACGGTAAGTGGGGGCTAGAGCAGGCGCAGCAGCGGTGGGACAGAACGCACTTTGAAGTCAGGAGTGGGGAAAAAGGTGCCTGCGATTGATTTCACGCAAACAGGTCTGGGAACTTCAAACGGCTAAAGAAGGTTTTCCCGGGCTTTGAATTTACCACCAGTGCTTAAAATTGCAGGGATAAGACCAGGTTCAAGGAAGGACATTAGACTGAGGAGTGAGCTGTCAGTCCCACTGTGGCCACTGAGCCCTTCCACAAGACCAGACAGGGCCATTATAGACACTCAAAACAATATGCGAGAATCACTGGAGATAACAGACAACGCACACACACAGACATGCTCAGAATTAGCCTTGCTTCTATTTAATTGTCACACTTTATGATGAGGACTTTGAGCTTATTTGGGGGGAGTGAAAGGGTACAGTAATTCTCATGGACATGCATTGTGTTACTTGTTTTAAGGATGCAGTTTAATGAAGACATTTAGTCTTTCACATTTTTGCTTGCCAACGTCTGTTTAAATAGAAGGATAACACAGCAGAAGTGGTTTCTGGAAATGTTGCCCATCTTTCACTTTGTTTATAGACAAATGTATGTTTTTGTTGGTTTTTCATGTGGATACCAATATATTTTTGTTATCACAATGGGTTACTTCTTTTATCCTGAAACAACCATCCATTAATCAAAGCTGTTTAACTAAGCAGTCTTGAGTACTTTTGCCCAATTTCCCAGTTAGGTCACAACTTTTAACACAGCTCTAAACAGTTTCCTCTTCCAGTGTCAAATCTGTCAATTAATCGAGGCAAAATACAGTGATAAAAAAAAGGTATGACTCATATCAAGCTGGCCCTGAAAGCTGGGATTAGAACTTTAAACCTGGGGATTTCAGACTTCGTTGTGATGGATTTGTTGGCAGCTGCTGAGCCGGCCTTTTGACAGCTAATTATTTCATTAAAGATCCTTCTATGACGCTTTTCTGTTTATCTTTCAGTGATTTTAGTCTCTTTAAACCCTTCCTGACATAAAAGCCGCATTGTTCTTTTGAAAGCAAATGGGCTGCATGTAAGTGGAAGATCTAAAACCATTAATTCGCTATGGGAATGATTTAAATGTGTTGTAAAATTGCAAACTTATCTTAATAGGTCCACTGAGTCAGTTTGAATGGAGTCATTTTTTCTTTTTTTTCTTTTTTTTACTAATCCACACAACCTTCTCACAATATATTTTTTTTTCTTAGATTTTTTTTTTTTATGTATTTATTTTTTTTACATGAGTAATACATCTTTATCAAAAGCATGTAAACCTAGGGATGCACAAATCCTGATTTTCAGTTCTGATACCAATTTTGATACAGTGGCTTAAAGTATCTGCTGATATCGACCGATGCCAGTAGGAAATAAATGAAATTTCCTCTCAAAATGCAGTTAGCTTGTTGTAAAATGGGTCACATAGTACAGTATTCGCTATTAATTTTGAAAACAACTTCTGTGAATACAATTTCAAACATATGGAATGTTTTGGATTTTATCTTATTGGTGTCCAAGGGGACAAACATGACATTGGGTGAACTAATATTATAAAACTGATCCATATGCAGAAACATTTCATGGATTAGCACAAATAAATCCCAGTATCAGATCAGTGCATCGCTAAGACCTACACTGTGCAAAATGCACACAGCGCCATGGGAAGTCTTCACTGTGCAGCTGTCACTGATTCAATATAAAGTAAACACTAAGACAGGCCTTATTAACAGCACATTTGAAGTCTGACTGATATCTTCCAGAGGGACACCGCTTAAAGACACAGAGTTAGGAACCTGACATTTTGACTAATCAAGGTATCACTCACACTTTCCCTGATACCTCACCCCTCCCCTTCACACACACCCCCACAAGCATCATGCCTTCGCTTCACTTTGATTGTGCGTTTCCCCCAAGTCCGTTTGACTGGCCATCACTGTCTATGCCGCTTCTGTCTCCTCCAGAAGCTGTGCCTCTTTTGCTTCATGTCTGCTTTCCCCACTGGACCCTATGCGCTCCAATTAGGTTTGTCACTCAACTACTGTGGATGGGATTAAGGGAAAGACAGAGGGGGTGAAGGGGGTAGGAAAATGAAGATAGGGAGAAGTGGTTGAAAACCACTAGGAGGTACGACAGTGTGCAAATGGAAGCTACAAGTAAGAACAGCTGGATTTAGCCTGGAGGACTTGTGAATATTGTGGCAGAATTACAGCCGAATTGACTTTCTATATCTCCATGTGGCTATTTATTTCCCCTATCACTTTTTATGCCCATAACAGACAGGGGCAGCGGGGAGTTAGCAGACGCTGTATGGTAGATTTTAAGGTTCCAAAGAAAATCACATTTATTACTGGGTACACACATTAAAACGGGATAGGCCAATTTTCAAGGTGTAACCCAATCTTAAAATGCTGGGATAGGCTACTGTATAGTGACACTGAGGACAACTGCAAAGAATGTACTTAAAACAAACTCAATAAATTATCAAAATGCAATCTGTCACCACCATGTCAGTCCCTATTGGCTTCATCTCTTATCTTTTATGTTTCAGTAATGCAAAGAAACAGAAAGCGTGAGAATAGCGCTGCAGATGTAGGGCCAGTCCAAACAAATAAGGCGCTTGTTCTCTTATAATGTGGCTACAGTAAAATGACAAAGCTCTAAATGTGCTCCATGAAGATGTACGGCTTCTTAGCTTCAGGCGGCCATAAGGACTGTGAGGCTGTATGAATATTTGATACTGGAGAAACAGTGTGTGTATTATGTTGATGGCATTGTTGTTCGCAAGCCATGGGAGCTATGAATGAAACACAAGGAGAGGCACTTTAGTAACACCGTAATCACAACAGTCATTTCACATTACAATATATTTTACTTTATTATTTGTTTTTTTACTGATAAAAATACTTCCTCATACTGTCAGAGAGAGAGAGAGAGAGAGAGAGAGGAGAGAGAGAGGATGTTGCAGTTTAAAAAAAAAAAAGAGCAATTGTTTTACCTTCTAAAATATTAAGCCTGGCTAAATAAAGTTGAGTAGTGAATTTTAACTCCCTGACTTCAATAGACTGCTGGAAGTCCACTAAATTTAATGCCAACTATAAACTTATATAGACTGCTTCTTTTTTTTTGCTTAGTTATTTTATCATTTTGGTGAGCTAGTCACTTTGGTTCACATGACCACCTTATAAGACCTCTAATTAAGCCAGTATGAAAGCAGTACTAGATGTGGTCGAGACATGCTGCTATGTATGACCGATTAGCCCAATAAAGGACTTGTACCAAAGCCTCAAAACTGTGATCATAAAACTCACAGCAACTTCTACTACACAGAATTTTCATTGACAGTTGTAACTGACAGCTCTTAACGCTGTCACCAGCTCAGGGGATAAACTTTCTTTTATCTATAAATGTACCTGTCTACCCGGGGAAAAGGCTGAAGCAATGTTGCAACTTTTTCATTCATATATTGCTGTTATTTTAATTAATTTACTTATTTAATTATTTCTATTACGTATGCCAAGGGATTGATGTGGAAATAATGGACTGGTGTGTTTGATAGTTGGACCTTCTGAAGCACAGCCAGCTATAGAAATACATTTTTGCCTGACAAACACCATTAAGTTTAAGGTATGCTTAACTTATGTTAATTCATTTATTCTCTCCATTTCACCTATCCATCAATGCAGCTGGTGCAATCAGAACCTGTTGTCCAGCTCTCTGGAACATCTCCAGATCTTTGGCCTATTCAAGACTACCTTAGCTGGAATGTTTTTTTCTTTTTCTCTCTCTGTTGTGCAGCATGTCTTGGGCTGATGAAGTATACCAGAATACCCAGAAGAATCCCACCCAGACAAAGGGAGAACATGCAAACTCCATACAGAAAGGCCTGGGCATTTATAAAATGACCATTTAGACATTTTATGGCACTTGCCCATGACATCATCACATTCTGGTGCATAAACACAACCTTTTGTTTGTCTGACAAGTGCGTTTTAGTGAACTGAAATTAGGGGTGTAACGATACGTTTTTAGAACGATACGATACATTTCGATATGAAGCCTAGAAATACGATTACAAAACAATTTTAGGGTTTTTGGGAACGATGCGATTCGGAACGATACAGCAGTTTTAAAACGATATTTTGATTCATTTGATAACTTACGGCATAAATAAAATCATTACCAAGATTTTGCATTAAATCCAAAACTCAATAACAAATAATAAAATGATAGGGTACGGATAAGAGTAATAAAGATATTCAGCTTAATAACACATTATTTTTCATTGCACATAAAAAACTTTTCCCTTTAAACTAAGTTTTGTATTATAATAAAATAAGTGACCGACATTTCACCATCTTATTGAATCATTTTCACACAGATGGAGGTAGTGAGATGGGAGTCTGTGAACTTATTATCTTTGTGACTTATCATTAAATATTAAATCCACAAACATCTGCAGGCAGAGTTTTGACCCAAAGCACGTTGACGTCGCGTCTCAGGTACCACATACAGTGTCTTGCGAAAGTATTCACACCCTTTATACATTTTCTCTTATAATGATCACAAAAATCAAACATATTTCACTGAAACTTTGTGTGAAAGACCAACACTAAGTTGCACACAATTGTGAAGTGGAAGACAGTCATACATGATCTTTTTTTTTTTTTTACAAATTAAAACCTGAAAAGTAGGCGTGCAAAATTATTCACCCCCTCTGAGTCAATATTTTCTGGAACCGCCTTTTGATGCAATTACAGCTGCAAGTCTCTTTGGGTATGTTTCTACCAGCTTTCCACATCTTGAGACTGACATTTTTGCCCATTCTTCTTTGCAAAATAGCTCCAGCTCAGTCAGATTAGATGGAGTGTGTTTGTGAACAGCAGTTTTCAGATCTTGCCACAGATTCTCGATTGGATTTAGGTCTGGGCTTTGTCTGGACCATTCTAAGACATGAATATGTTTTGTTTTAAACCATTCCAATGTAGCCTTGGCTTTATGTTTGGGGTCGTTGTCCTGTTGAAAGATGAACCTCCGCCCCAGTCTCAAGTGTTTTGCAGACTCCAATAGGTTTTCTTCCAATATTGCCCTGTATTTGGCTCCATCCATCTTTCCATCAACTCTGACCATATTCCCTGTCCCTGCTGAAGAAAAGCATGTCCAGAAAATAATGCTGGCACTTGTATTTTTGAACGTGGGGATGGTGTATTTAGAGTCATGGGCAGTGTTAGGTTTCTGCCACACTTAGCGTTTTGCATTTTGGCCAAAAAGTTCAATTTTGGTCTCATCTGACCAGAGCACCTTCCTTTTCACACAAGTGAAAACGGGATTTCTTATGGCTTTCTTTCAGCAATGGCTTTCTTCCATAAAGGCCAGATTTGTGTAGTGCACGACTAAAAGTTGTACTGTTGACAGATTATCTAACCTGAGCTGTAGATCTTTGCAGTTCCTCCAGAGTCACCGGGGACCTCTTGGTTACATCTCTGACCAGTTTTCTCCTTGTTCAAACTGTAAGTTTAAGTGAACGGCCTGGTCTTGGTAGATTTGCAGTTGTGCCATACTCCTTCCATTTATGGATGATGGTGTAAACAATGCTCTGTGAGATGCTTAGAGCCTTGGAAATCTTTTTATAACCTAACCCTGCTTTTTACTTCTTTACAGCTTTATCCCTGACCTGTGTGGTGTGTTCTTTGGTCTTCATGGTGCTGACTGCTCCCCAATACTCTCAAACAAACCTCTGAGGTCTTTACAGAACAGCTACATTTATACTGAGAGTAGATTACACACAGGTGGACTCTATTTATTTGTTAGGTCAACATTGGAACCTTCTAAAACCTCTAAAAGTAATGTGTTGCACTCAGAAGAAAAGGGGGGTGAATAATTTTGCACTTTTCAGCTTTTTATTTGTAAAAAAAAAAAAAAAATCATGTATGACTGTCCTTCAACTTCACAATTGTGTGCAACTTATTGTTGGTCTTTCACACAAAGTTTCAGTGAAATATGTTTGATTTTTGTGGTCATAATAAGAGAAAATGTAGAAAAGTTCAAGGGGTGTGAATACTTTCGCAAGGCACTGTATGTCCCAAATGTGACAGACTGGCAGCGGAGCCAAAGCCTACACAAATGCGCGGGTCTGTTTAATATAAACATAAGTGTGGCGTCGCAGCTCTGGGTGCGCGTTTGCAGCTCGTCTGGTTCTTTTCAAGCTCGAGTCATTTCGCAGTGTTACCTCCGTGGGCCGGTTCGGCGTCACCTCCGCGGCTTTGTCCATCGTAACGATGCTTCCGCTGTCTACGCTCTCTGTCATCCATGTGCACCGGGACCCGTGCCCTCGGGATGGTTTGGAATACAGCGCTGTCGTCCCCTCCGCTGGGCAGCACAGTAGCGTTGCCGTCCAGAAGTAGATTCCATGTGAAACAAGCGCTGCAGGCGCTTGATGATGACGCAGCGTAGAGAACCAGTGTATTAAAAGTGCATTTAATGAAACGTTTATGTAAAAAACATACTACTAAGAATGCCGTTCTTAGTAGTATCTAAATCTAAATAAAACCGATTCTTTGGGCTTAGATTCGAAGTGATTCAAAGTTGCATCGATGTGTGGCTGGAATTGAGGAAAACTAGTAGAACACCGATCGATGTAGCGGATCGTAAGGGCACCAGCAAAAAAAAAAATAAATAAAAAAATGTCTTTATGGTCCACCTCTTCACCCTTAAAACCTCCCAAGTTACCCTTACTTTTCTGTGTGCTTTAATTCAAGCAGTTGACAGGCGTGTTTTTTGTTCAAATGAAACAAAGTGGAAGAATTAACAGCTTGGGAACCTCAAAGAGTGTCATGACTTCTAGCTTTAAAGACATGCCCATCACAACATAATTAATCCCAGCGAACAACACGACCTTAACAGCATTTCGTCTGATATACAATCCCTTTGCTTCACTTTTGGCTCTACCTTAAATTAAGTTTAACCAGACTTGGCTCAACATTGTGCAATCATTTGAAACTTGCAGAAATTTTGCGCTCTGACCTATATAGTGCTGAAAGGCTTGGAACCCATTTTTGATCTGCATTTGTGTGCTGTGGTCTTCTCCATTAGCTACAACCTGTATCTGGGACACTATTTTACAAAAGTCCCCGGGATGAGGCTGAGACCCGTCTGAAAACACATGCTGGTGTAATGTTTGAAGTAAAGACGTTTGATACAAGGGTCAACAGTGGGCCACAGTCTGAGAGACTGTTTGAAATTCTCTGTTAGTGTGAGAGCATCATAAAAACAAATACAAGCAAATATTGGTGCTACTACACAGTTGATTTACACAAGATAAACAGTGACATGACACATTTTGTATTTTCCCTAATTCTGACTGTTAGTAACACCTGGGAGAGAATTTAATGTGAAAGTATGGCATTGTCACTACAAATAAACTTTATCACACATTTCACTTCACTCAAACATTCAGTGTTGATAAGTTCCATTCAGGCAGGTTTTTTGTTTGGCCGTACCAGCAGGTAAAGAGCCTGGGATGGGAGGCAAGAAAGGAGAAACCGCACTCTCGAGTCCTGAAGCAAGACACTTCGCCCACATTGTCTAGTTAGATCTGGTGTGTTTGTGTGTGTGAACAGTTGGTGGCGATGAGAGGGGTCAATGCCTGTAGCTTGCAACTACTGAGTATGGAGAGAATTAATAATGCATTAATGTGAAAAGTCTTGGGGTGTCTTGAAAAGTGTTACACAAAAGCAGTGCATTTATGCTATACTAATTATTAATCAAGTATTAATATTTGAATAATTATTCATTTTTTTCATTCATTCATTTTCTACCGCTTAATTCCGTTAGGGGACAGTGGCCAACTCGTATCAGAGTTAGACAACCATTCACTTTCATTCAATCCAAAGGGAAATTTACAGTGTTACTCAATGAACCTAAACATGCATGTCTTTGGAGGTGGGAGGAAACCGGAGTACCCAGAGAAAACCCACAGTGACACGAGTAGAACATGCAAACTCCACCTAGAGAGACTGTGAGATGTTGATATGGTCCAACCCGGGAGTCAAACCCACAAACTCCTTATTGGGAAGCCAGACGTGCAAAATACAAAATGCTATGCTTGATTCAGAGAAATAATGAATGAATGAAACAAATAATGAATAATACATTTTATTTCTTAGGCACCTTTCTGATCACTTAAAGTCGCCTTACAAGTACACACATACAGCTAAAAGCATACAGTTAAAATTACAGTTAAACGAACATTGAAACAGACTGTTCTCTTTAACATTTGCCCACTGTTTGTATGGATCTGCCATAAAGGCATGTGGCCTCAAATACAAAAGCTAACCTTAATATGAAGGCATGCATATTAAGACATGCCTTTATCAGTTATGACACAGCAGTTTATCGGTTTGTTCTGGGGCTCTTTAATTCACTTTTTTTTCCTTATATTGTTTCTGACAGTGAATCTCTATGGGTGTTGGACACATCTTGCTCGCCTGGGTCTACACAGTCCAAGCTTCTGTATCATTTTCAAAGAGTGGTCTCAAATCAACCATGCATAATGTATCATGCAATCAGATGAGTTTATTTGCTTGACACACATGAAACAAAGGTGTTTACTGATGGTCTGTCACTTAAAATGTTGGGCTCTGGTTTTCAAGTCCAAACCAGATCTACGCTAAGAATAAAACAGAACAAAGCTGACACTCAAAATCTAAGCTTGAACAGAGCTGAAATATAAAAGACAACAGCAGCATTAAAGAAAGAACTAAACCAATATGAACAAAAATGTATTCTGATGCTGAAACTGGGTTTATATGTTGTATTTTAAAACACATTTTCATAAGGTCATGTGGAGGGTTCTTTAAATAGTTGTTTTATTCATGTCTGAAGTCACTGGGAGGATACTGTCAGACCAGTGCTTGCATCACACGAGAAGAGGCACATTGCTGTCAAAACTTCACAGAGAAGTCAAGGTAAAAATAACAATCTCTTTGAGTTTGTTACAGCTCCACGCAAGACTGACCCAGGATCTTATCCATGCTTGAAGGTCAACAAAAATCTACTCTTTTGTCAGAACGTCAGGCAGATATGACACTGGTGGGCCTGACATTTTCTACACAATGTAAAGTCTGAGTTTTGTCTAAAGGGCAAATAATCAAGTTAATGTAGGGAAACTGACATCAAACACAAGTTTTACTGATCGAGTTGGCAGACTGCGATGAAAAATTACTGCTGGCAATAAATGGCACTTTGAGCAAACAGATTACATTTGTTTGGCACGGTAACTTGTAGATGGAAGAACATGTATTTTCTGAAGATGTGTTTGTTTGTGCTCTTGTGACCTTCGAGCAAACAGGAAGAACTAGTTGAAGGTTTTAATGGTGACAGATTTGATTGCAAATTTGTGATTATGACTAATTGCAAGGAAAGAAGTATAGATGTGCAATCAAAATCCAAATTTTGAATATTGCAATTATCAAGTCACAATTATTTAAGTAGATAATGCAATGTATTGTGCAAACAAACTATATCAAAGTTGCTAACCTGTAATCTGAAATACATTTGAGTCTTTTATTTCATTTGGAGTTCCTATTTCAGTTTTTTTTTTTTTTTTTTTAATAATGCCCCTGGATTTGTTTTAAACAGAAGCTTTCAGCAGAATTCTAAAGCATGAAAAACTATCAAATTTGGCTGACCCTCAGGGCACATGTTGAATTGGTCCAAACGATAGAAAGTACTTTGCGGAAATTTAAGTAATTTTGCCACTATAACCTTAATAACATCACACTGCATTGTGATAAAGATTTCACATTAATTCACTAAACCTTCAACTCCAAGCTATAAAAAAATCAGAATGAGTCACCATATTGACCACAAGTTTGTGCTTCTCAGCTTTGAAAAAGCTTGAATATGTAGCCCTCAGTGAAAAGAGTTTGAACACTCCTGGGATACAGTACTTCATTCACCTTGTCCTTTCAAAATGTGTTGTATGAGTAAAGATATGGTCATAATTACTCGTACAAATACAAAGTTTGTATGAATCTCAGAGGTTGTACAAATTCAGGAATTTGCATTAGGCTCATGGAGGAAAGTTTTTTTTTTTTTTTTTTTTACACACTTCTTACAAATAGCTTTTCAGGTCTCACAGACAACAGAAAACAAAGCAGTGCAGCAATTGTGTTTTTAATTTGTTCATGTGTCTGCCTTGAAGCTTCCACAGCTGCAGGACCTCCTACTTTGCACCGGTATGACTGTCCTATGTTGCATTTAACCGCAGGACCGCTGTATGTCATTTATGCGTTCTTGTGAAGCTCTTACAATCTTTTGCACAAATTTTGTCAACCCATTGACGTCAGGTGTCTCGAATTCGTCACGTACCGTTTAAACTCAAATTGTGGCCACTGTGTGAGGTGCACACATCAATTCTCATGTTGGGCATGTTCCTTCAGCTCTTGCGAAGAAATTGTGAGCGCTTTTATTTTGGTGACCTCTTCCTGCTAAATGCTGCATCCTGTTGACGTGAGAGGACGCTACTTCAGGAGCAACTTGTCCCTGGAGGCTTCTACTCAGCGTTGCTCCGGCGAAATAAAGGTGAGTTTCGACACCAAAAAAATATGTAGCTGCTAACGCTGTGCCTGTCTATGTGCTGTGTCAATATGAAGTCAATATGACAAATACTTTTGCCGTAATCAGAGATTTTCGGATTGTCCCGAGTTCGGGACACTGGGCCAAAAGGGACTTTGTTTTGAGCATTTTACGCTGTTTTTGGTCTTCTACAGATGTCTAGGGACTTTCCTTAGCAGTTGTTGGGTTAGTTATCGTCAAATTGTTGTGTTACACGTGTTTTTAAGTCACTACCTGTGCTTCGATTCTATCACAGACCTGCCGCCATTGTTAGCTGTGTTTGTGTTTGGTTAGCATGAGAATGGTGTGGTGGATGTGGGCTAGCTAGCTAGCTTCAGACGTGGTGTGCACCTCCGCCTGCTTTCCGATCCATTCAGGCTCACGTTGTCTTTGCAACACGAACTTTAATAACTGTTGTAGCACGTGTCTGCTGCCTGGTTGTACTCGCTTTATGGATCTATGAAGAGCCAGGCTGCTGCTGCTGCGGTTATGTGGTGCGTAATTTGTTAGCCTGGGACAACACTGTTTAGCTTTTGTGATAAATTACGGATTTTTTCGGGCTCGGTTCTGATTCAGTCTGAACTCAGCCTTGTTTTAGATGTGTGATGTGTTGCTTTATTCATGACTTAATCATGCAAAACCACCCGTGACGTTGTTACGTACTTGATAAGCGCGTACACTGTCCTGTTTGTGTTCGTGCGTAACCGCGGTCTCCTCCTTGTGCTTTCCGGTACTCTCAGACTCGCGTTTTCTTTGCAACACAAACTTTATTGACCGTACTATAAATGTATATTGTGTGTTTTTGTGGCAAGTGTCTGCAGCCCTTTCATACTCATTGGTCTGTGCATCTACGTAGAGACTTTAACTTTCACAATATGTTTCCATGAATAAATTTGCTCAATAAAGTGTTTCAGCTCAGGTAGTGGTAGAGTTGCCCTATTGTATTCACAATTTTAGGCATATTTTAGGTCTGTCCTGGAAACCTAATTTATGAAAATTGGACCATGACTATTGAAAAAGCTTTGTTTGCATCAAATTGACACATCAATAAAATATATTGAGAATACAAGTTGGAAAAATGTGTTTTTCTGTGACTTAGTTGCAAATATGGGTAATTTGTGTTCCTCTGTGTGCCTTTTTTGCCACGTACCCAAAAACTTTTTATTTTTAGTGCTATTGAAAAAATTTCAACTGATCCTTGTTTTGGGGCCTAACTGAAGTAAAAATAACCATTCAAATTTTTTTTTTATTTTCAGAAAATAATTCGGGCGTCAAGGGGTTAAGTTAATTCTGTTTACTGCTACAGCTACGTACAATGGGCTCTCTTTTGGTTGTGGCATGCTATGCCTGCAGCAGCTGACTGGTTTCTTCTTTACGGTAAAGAAACACAGCAATATCTCTTCACAATAACAGTGGATAATTGTCTGGCAACACATCAAACTCAACTGTAATCATTTGTTTTAATGTTGAATGTGTTCTTGGGGAGGACTCTTGTAAAGCGCTCATTGGAAAAAGAAAAAGAAAAACAATGCAAGGGTAGAATATTTTTGACAAGCCAGCTATCTAGTGCCTACGAACTTGACTGCAAACACTATGTTTTCATAACACAGCCTCATAATGACATGTAGAAAATTAGCAAAATCTCATTCTCAGAGAGGTCAAAGCTAGTCACTGTGACCAAGGTGCTTTACATCTGTCGGTTTGTTCATGGTCTAATATTTTCTATCAAATCCATCTACACTTTATCAAAGATAATTTGGCCCAGGCTTAGCTTCAGATCCTACCTGTTTGTCAAAGCCTGATCCCGTGAGATCTCAGAAGCTAAGCATGTTGAGCCTGGGCAGTAGAAGTGCTTTCTGCATAACGCATGCGCAGTACGGCGGAAAGTGACGTCGACCAAAAATTCCTCGATATTAATCAAATGCATTATTATTATTATAGTTTTGCCCAGCACAGACTCTATTATAAACACATCTTTTTGAGGAGAAATGGGTCCAGTGTCCTATCTATTCTGTTCATAGAACCTTTTTCACTCTAAAAAAACAAGAAATTATATGCTAATGTTTAATAGCTTTCGTGAAGCTAAAACTAACACAGTTCTATGAAAGTTGCTGCAATAAATAAATAAATACAATCATTAAACACAAATAATTATTTTATATTATTTTTATTTTAAGATGATACAAATCATATTATCAGTGCACAGTTATGCTCCAATCCCCAAACTTATGCCTGTGATTGGATTTATTCACAAAACCTTCACGGCTGCTCCTTTCACTCTTCTTACAATCTCCCAAATCCCCTCCCTTCTGCTGAACTTACAGTATCAGGCTTTCAGCGAGTATATGTTCATGCTAAGTAAATATATTTTTTTTTATCCAGTTCCCAGTGCTTTAGCAGGAGCTCCCGACTGATGTGCTGGTCCACTTTGAAGTATGTAAGGTACTCCAGTGCGTAGGTGAAACTGTAAACGCACCTACTTTTGTGTCTGAACTCATATGTGTGTATCTAAAATGGTGTGTGCGTGTCTGCTTTGTGAGTCGTTCGATAGATAAGGGCTTGTTCTGAATAGGTAGCGTTTGGTGTTGCTATGCATGTGAGAGCAGTGTGCACAAGCCTGGCTCCAAGTACAAAGAAGTTCTGTTTGAAGGGGTTCATGGCGAGGGTCAGCGGAGTGGAGGAAGAGGGAAAGAGAAGCAGGTCTGGAGTAGAAAACAACCTTGCTACTTTAAACACTCTAAATTCTATATCACACCTTAAGTATCCAAGGACGGTCATCCCACCGGCCTCTGTCTCTACGCAGCACTCTTCATGGTCAGTGGGTTGAAAATAAAATTATATATGTATTAGCTAGAAATGTAGTAAATTCAGCTTACATTTCATCCTGTATAAACAAACGAATAAATACATATACGTATAACAAGAACAATCAAGTGGACGAATGTTTTTTTTTTTTTTGCAGACAATCAGATTTTTATTATTATTCGAAACCATTTAGTCTGCTGCTACTACCACATATTAACACTTTGAAAAATTTTGATTGAAAATATAACAATTATTCTTAGTAAAATGTATTTCAAATTATACCATTTAATTTTACTGAGCACTTTTAATTAACAGTAGAAAGAGAGTGAGATCACGATTGTTTGTCTTTTCAGGTGAATGCACTGCACCTCTTTATGGTGTGACGTTTTTTGTGTTTCTGCGTCTTTGGGACTGCAGAAATCAACTGTGAGAGCTGCTACAATAAAAAACCAAAAGAGAATTAAAAATAATCTTTTTTTTTTGCCTTAAAGTCCTATAATATGCTTGGAGATAAAGACTGAGACAATTTGGATATGATGAAAAGATTCTGAACCTGACAGAGGAGAAAATATAGATGCGTATAAGAAGGACATTTAGTTACTTGGTGTGGGAACTGATGTTGAGAGCGGAATCTTAATTACCAGCTAATTGTTATCTCCCAAGATATGTTCAAGGTTAATTGGTGGATTTAAAAATGTAGCTAAAGATGTAAATGTTTTATGTTGGTTTACATCACCTAAGGCAACCTTGCTCAGAAATTATTTATTCCCAACTTTAACCCCTTTTGTTAGAAGCTGGTTAAATGTGACAATAAGAGTGGACAGCGGCCACTGTGAGCGCTACTCTCGCGACAAGGTGCGTGATTCAACATGGCAGCGCACTGTAGCTAAGAAGAAAACAAAACTTGTCCTCCTTTTTTTTTCTTCTTTGTTCATCTTTCTGTTTATCTTTCCCCACAGAAAACGACATAATCGGCTCAAAAAACTGGATTACAACTCTCCATTATGGGCACTCTCAGAAACTGACTAAAATCATTTAAAATTCAAATTGAAACTGTTTGTGAACTCTTCAGAGCACAAACAATTGGCTGGACTCTTTGTGAAGTTGAAGCTTTGTAGTTTTAGGCTCTTATGTCTGACTGACTCTAGTTTTAAGTGAGAAAAGCCTCTGCACCAAAGGACATCAGGTTTTAAAGTCAACCTTTGGTAAATATAAGAAGCAGAATAGCTAGTGTCACTAGCCAGAGCCAGAATGGGCCCTTTTCAAGAGTTACAGCTATTTTCAATAGATTTTTCAATGGACCTGTATTAACTAAAAATAAATAAATAAATAAATAAATAAATAAAAAAGTTTTGGCTGAGCCCATTAAAAATTCTTATTAAAGTTTGAAGAATTTTTAGGGTATTTTTTTATTTGTATATTTAGAGTAAAAAAGACTTAACTGAAAATAAGAGTCTTCCTTTTTTATTTTTAGCATGTCAGGGAGCTTGATAGTTGATTTTTGGTAAATGGTTGGCAAAATGAATTATTTAAGAAAAGGTTTTGAAATGGATGTCAATAACCAGTTTATTTATAGGCAGTTTAAGATCACTTTGGGGTTTTGCAATAGGATTTCTAAACTTCATATGTATATAATTTTTTTTTTTTATAAATACCTAAAAAACAAACTAACAATGGGCCTAAATGGACAAAAACACATTCACATTGTCTCTTTTATTTACACTTTTTTCACATCCCGAAAGAGCAAAAACAATAGTAGCTTTCTGTACAATGCACAAAGCAACCAATTTACACTTAAATTAGAGAATAGCATGGTGTTTTTGAAAGCACCTCACACTTCAACCCTGGCCTCATCCATCACCCACACACCTTCTACTTTTAGACCTCATTCACTGTCCCAACCCTTTTCTGTCCATAGGCTCTCGCTTGGACAGCCCTCTCCAGTCTAAGTGAGCGCGCACGTGTGGCTGTGCAAGCGTGCACGTCAGCCCTGTGTGTGTGCATGCGTACGTGTGTGTACATCTGTTGATCCACTGCTAATAACCCCCATTTGTTTGTCCTTCAGTGTAATGGCCTCCATAAATCACATCATATTCTCCTAAGCGTTTCGGCCCTTCGCTGGCGTCTCCCCACTCTCATCTAGCCTTGTGCCCAGCCCTTCTTCTGCTCCCCCAGACCTCGGCCCAGTCCACACCTATCTCTCAAGGCCTGTGAAGAGGCTGCAGGATCGAAGCCCTGTTGTTTACGAGCGCTCCTCTTCTCTCCGCACTGCTCCCACCCCCCTCACTGTTATTCCCCTCCATTGATTACCACATTAGCCAGAGCCACACTCACTAAGTTTTTCTTTTTTCCCTTGTTTTTTCAGTGTCACCAAGGTTGTTACCAGGTTTGGACGTTTAACGAGGTGAAAAGACCACTCATCAACATGTGAGGTGATTAGTACTGCAGCTTTCAGCCATTTACTCTGACATAGCTTAAGTTTACTTTATATTCTTTAGTTTATTTGACAGGAACCATGTGCAGGAACATTACTTAAAGCAAACACTGAAGATATACTTTAAAGGATTACTGTGTACTGTTAAGAGAGGATCTGAAATCACTTTTTTTCTGTAGTTTAAATAGCTTCATATATGAGCATGTGGCACCACCAAGCTAAAAAAAAAAAAAAAAAAAAAAATCATATACACAAATGTGGCGTGTTTTTTTTTTTTTTAATAGTTCCTTGATCTTTGATTATACCAATATGATACACACAAAAAATCTAATTATAAGTTAATATCATGAACATTCTAGTCAATAAAGGGTGGAGTCTCTAAGTGCCAAGTTACACAGCTCTTGTACGGAAAGATGAACATGGTGGCCAGACGATTGTCCTCTGTCCAAGATGTTCATCTGGCTTCAGTGAGCATGATTGACAGATGAATTAGCCAATCAAGGGTGTCAATAAATCTTGGTGATCAAATATGGTGGGTGCTGTGCGTCAATGGCTGCCACGCTGGCCTGCACTTATACTCTACAGGTGATTGGACATGGAGCCGGGCTGAGCTGGCATGCTGACCAATCAGTGAACAGCGGTAGCGGAAGTTAGAGCTTAAAAAGAGTTTTTTATACAAAACTAAATACTTTACAGTTTATGATGTGAAAATATGTAAGAATTTACCAGATCAGACCATTCTTAAAAATGTACATTTTCTTTCTGCTGAATATAAGTAGTTTGTGTTTGCACTGCACACGATGAGCAAATGGCTTTCCAGCCTGTAGAAGAACTTTCCCCCTGCAGTACCAAAGGAGTGGTCCACAGCTACAAGCTAGCCATACCATATCCAGATTGTATCAAAGTTCCATGGAATGTCTATCTAGCAAAACAAAGCACCACCACCACCACCACCACCACCAACAACAACAACAACAACAACAACAACAAACCATCAATTAACCCCTTCTCATTCCTGCCTTTTTTCCCTCACACGCCTGACTAAATTGGTAAAAAATCAAACTAAAATGTTCCTGAACCCTTTGGAGCACAGGCAAATGGCTGGGGTCTTTTTAAAGCTGTATCCCAGTAGTTTTTGCTTCTGATGTCCAACAGGCTCTCATCAGAAGTGAGAACTTTCTCCAAGCAAAAGAAAAACAAAATCTAAAATAAGCCTACATTTGTTTTGGTAGTTATAAGGAATGGTACAGTATAGCTGGTGTTGACAGCTGAGACATAAATGACACTAGGTTTAGCATGTTTTGGGTTTTGACAATTCCTCTGTAAAAGCTGAAGGTAATTGAGGTAAAAATGAGTTTTAGGGACCCAAAGTTACTCAAAAATATCTAAGCTGAGCCAATGCAAAAGTCCTATTAACATTTCTGAATTTTTGGGGACTTTTTATTTTGGAGGTCTACAGGAGAAATCTGAGTTCTTGATCATCCCAGAATGGCTGAATTTGCTCTAAATAAAAGGGAGACAATGGGATTTTTATATTTAACCTCCAGGTTCTTCAGAGTATGCATTTTTAAGACACTGAACAAAATAACATTTTTGAAGAAAAAGTGGGACGGCCGCTGGAATGTATGAAAATGAGGCGAGATAAGATTAGGCTACATTTTGTTCTAAATAGCAGGTGATCAGTGAGCTCCTTTGTTTGACATGCGTCAATGAGCCAATATGATTGCCTGATTGTGATGTGGTAACCAGAGTCTTTGAAAAGTATTGCAGAAGCATAAGTTCTGGATCACATACTTTTACACAAAATGTAATAAATAGTAGGCTTTTTGTTTCATATTTTACAAATTATGCATAAGGTCTTTGCATTTTCGTACAGTTTCACCTGCCATCATTTTAACACAGTCACAGTCAGAGAATTCAAATGTTCTCTGCATATGGGAGTTTTAAAGCAGTTCTCACCTGCAACAAGTGGGCCTGCCAATTGTTCAGTTCTGCGATTAGGCTTGCACATATCGCAGCAGTGTGATTTTGACAGTGCGTTTGCAGTCGAGGGGAAGGTAATACCGCTGCCGTTCTCAGTACAGAGGTGCATCATGGTGGAAAACTGACAGGATCTGACAGCCAGAAGAAGAGAGAAGAGCAAAAGGAGGAGAGAGTCGGGGGAGGCAGGTGTAAAGGCATACATACCAAATAGTTGGAAAGACATAGGCGGACATACAAAGCTAAAAAATGGTTGTGCTGGGGGTTCGAGAGAGAGAGAGTACAAGAGGTGCCAGTTTTGCAGATGAGAAACGCAAAAGCCAGAAGGCAATTTAAACAGGCTTGGCTCCTTCTCAGGCATGACAGACTGCTATTTTCTCCCATATACTCTCTCCCCATCTCTCCCTCACTCACATTCACCAGCAAAAACACACATTGATACAAAGTCGTTCATGCATGCGGGCACACAAAACTACTAAGAAAAGTTAAACAAGCAGAAACACTCGAGAAGCAGTGGCGTCGACAGTTGTCCCCAAAAACAGCAGACAAAATTGAAGATGCATATGCAAAACGAAAACCTTTTATAGCTGTGCGAACTGATGCTGGCGCACAAATCTGCTCAATATGACATTTTTCTTTAACACATCGTGGCAGTGGGCTTGAGTGATTGCACTGAAATGGCGGGCACACATCACTTGCATCATGATAACTCAGAACTGGCAGATAGACTAATGGTTATTAAAAAATCTACATTCAGAACACTTGCTCCCGCTCACAGGGTTTGGGCAGGCTGCCACTTACTGCAGCTCCTGGACATAATAACAGAGATTTGGGGGCTGCCTCAGCGACCGCATTGTCTCGTGCCTAGAACGCACAAAAAGACAGAAAAAGGATCTTTGGAGCATTTGCCTGGGTTTGAGAGAGAATTTTTTAACATGTATTAGTACATATGCATTTAAATACTTGGGATATATTCCATTTCTTGGTTTCATCAGATTTTAATCATCGATAGAAGGAGTGGTGGCACCTTTTGTTATGCAATTATTTACAAGATAATATAAGCGTTATTATCCTAGATTTTGTGCTCAAATACTATAGATTCTTATGATTTTAGGAAAGTAACTGTATTCTTAAAAAACAAACAAACAAACAAAAAAAAAACAGTATCAGTATAAAGTTGGTCAAATCTAGTGTGCTGAATTTGGTTTTTCAGCTAAAATATTCAGTTATATCTCAATGATCTTTTTACCTTGCAAAATAGTTTTCTTCACCATCACACTGTTACACTGTTTGAGTAAACCTAAACTCTAATGCTTAGTGGTTATTACTAAATGTACAGCTCCCACTCAGACATTCTGGGTTCTACAAAGTCACTTTAAAAATAAAGCCATATAAATTACAGTTTACTGTTTGTTATGGTGGAGTGTCACAATGACGAGGCAAGGCTTATAAACATTCAGATTTTTAAAAGCAGGATCAAGACCCATGTTTTTAGCTTAGCTTTTGACAATTATTTATTACTTTAGTTTTACCTATTTATTTATTTATTTAGGCTTATAGGCTGGCTATTGATCATATATTATGGCTATGTTTTTAATGTATGTATTTAGTTACCCATTTTATATTTTTTTATCACTTTTAGTAAACCTAGGTTCTCCAGTGTTTCCTCATAGGAGCCTCTGCACCAGGAGCTGTGGTCAGCTGTGGCTGCTGGGCTCTGGCTCGTGGGGCCTGGAGGTTTGGTCTTGACCTCATCTCTTCTCCTGTCCCTGGGCTGGTGTCCTGTGGCTATAGGTGGTTCTGCTCCTAGTGCAGACAGCTCCTCTGATGATGCTGCCTTTGGTCCATCTGTACCCAGCCAATGTATGTATGCGGAAGTAGCAAAATGTATTAACGTTTGTGGAAATGTGTGTGTATGTGTGCTTGGGTTGTTGGGTGGGACTGGTTTTAAAGTTTGATTTGATTATCAGAGGACATCAATGAACTAGTTTCTGTTAGTTCCACCAGCCCAACTTGGCCCTACTCCACTCTACTCGATTCCACTCTACTCAGTCCTGCTTGGCCATGATTGTGTTTCCAATACTCTTTAGAATATGGTTCTAGCAACTCCCTACAACAAACAAATAAAACTCTGTAGTAACTGTGGATTCAGCTAGAACCAATTAGTCCCTGCTTGTCCTTGATATAATCAGGGCTAAGATACTAAAAGTAGCCTACCTGGTCCAGAGAAACAGGGCTATTGGAAAAGGGCTAAGTAGGGCTATAGTGGAAATGCCCCATAAGCGGTTTAGACCAACGTGGAGATTTTCAATAAGCCAACTGTAAATAGTAGTGCCAAAGTGGATATTAAGCGATAAAGACACCACTATGTTTATGTGTCTATCTAATTATACAGCATCTTTTTCTTCATAAAGCAGAAAGCGGTTCTGTTCGCATCCTATTGTAAGCTTTACCTTGACTTAAATAGTGTTTGAGTCAGTGAGAAACTGATGTTAAGAAGATAAAATTAACTACTTTTTCAAGCGTTTTTAGACCGTAAAATCAGGTAGAGCACCTTGTAATCATTATAATGTCTCAGCTTTACATATGATAGCTCAAAATACCCCAATGTATTATTCATCCAGTCTCCAGTCACACCCTGAGCTGATAGACTGACAGACATGTACTCACTGTATGCCAGCAACCAACATCAACCGAATGAAGAACATATTTCAATTTGACAACAACATTCAGACTGTCTTCTCTCAGTATGTTTTGAATTTGGAAAAAGAAGGGGAAAAGTTTTTGGCTTTTTTGTGTGTGCGTGGACAAGACTGGAGGCTAGAGCGCATTAGTTTCCATTATAATCTTCAATCTGCAGCTCATGAGAAATAACCTTGATAGGTCCTTGGCCTGCAGTGTGTCTACATCTCTAGAATGTGACCCAAGAAATCAATAGTGATGATCAGACGACAGATGTGGTAAGCAAAAGGGGTGGTTTAAAAAATGGGGAGGGGGAATGCACAGTTTTTGCATTTGAGCAAAAAGCATGAGATTTTGTGGAATTATAATTAACAGCTATGTTTCAACTAACTCTGATCCCTCAGACTAGTTCACTTGTAGCAATTGAGAACATTTTCTTTATAGTATAGTCTATTATTTGCTCATAAAGTCTGCTATGTGAACAGCTTACATGAATCAAGACAGTTTTCTTAACAAATTAAACTTATAATGTAATCACATTTTGTTATCAAGACCAGTTTTAGCATGACAGTGGACACTTTTGGACCATAATGGCATTTAAACATGATATACGTATTTATAAACTACATACAGATTTACATTTTGTTTATTGTAAAAGAAAAAATAAATCTTTCCTGTTCAGTGAATAAGACTGTAACAAACAGTAGATTTTAACTTGGCTTTATCAGTTGCAGATTACTAAACATTCGAGAATCAATGGCACTTTCAGTAGACTAACTGTAGAACAGTGTTATAACATGATTAAAAACATAAATGGATTTTACATCACACATTTCCTTTAAAAGTGAAGTATTCATGCCTGTAAACTTCTGAAATATAACACCATGATACCACATTTTGCATTTATATTACAGCTGTTTTTATTGTTCAAAAACATAACTTACGGTGAAAGGGGTCATCTCTCCACAGATCTAAACCTCCCAGATGTGCCACACTCATCACTATGGAGCCAAGTGCATCTTTAAAATGTGAAATTATAAACCTTATTTCATCTTGCCCGAGAGTTGCGGACCGCTGAATTTGCTGGAACATTGTGCTGTCCTGGTGCAGATGATTTGATTGACCACAGATTCTTTCATGGGCCTCACTTGTATTCTGAGCACAGAACACGTTGCTCCTCTTTCCTCACACCTGACTTCAATGTTATCGAGGATTCATTTTCTTTCACATTCAATTTCTTTGTGCCTGTTGCTGCTGCTGCTATCTGTCCTCTGCTGTTCTGACTGAACTTTTATGTAATTAACAGAATACTGAACACTGATTGGAACTTGCTCACCTATAGCTGGGCCCCAAGATGGCAACATTGAGATACTTTGAGTTGATAATGTGCACTGATAGGCTGGTATTGCTTTACTTTCACGCCTTTGTAGGCAGTTATGCTTAACTGATTAACGTCTTCTTATTCTTAATATTTTATTTATTGATTCATTTATTTTATTTTTTCTTGGAAGGGTATTTAAATGTCTCCATTGAGTTCTAATGCCACTAGCAGAATGAAGTATAAAGGGTTATATTTTCCCAGGAGTGCGAGTCAAAAAAAGTCTTATGAACAAAACAATATTGATGAAAAATAACTCATTTCCATTTTGGTATTATCATTCAGTGTTTTAGAGCAAATTTCTAATTAGTAAAATTTGTTTTCTGGCAATAAAACTGACTCTGATTCTAAAACCCACATCTTTTAGAACTAAGAAGTCTCAAAATCTGAATAGGTTTCTTTATCTAGTTCAGAGAAAACCTCATCTCAATTAATAATTTAATTTATGTCTTCAAAACAAAAGTCTCTATCTCTGTTTCTCTTCTAAACCTTTACCTAGTATACAGTATGATGAACATATCAGGAAAAACAAACAAACAAACAACAACAAACAAATAAAATAACATCTACGTATAATAAAACACTGGACTAAAAGAAATGGTCATGCAAAAGTCACCTACAATGTACTCATCGTCAATCGAAATATCCCTTTCATCCATACAACACAGACAGACTATGCTTTGACTTAACTAAGAACCAAACGTGACAAAATTACTTCTANCAACAAGCAATCAAATAGTGATGTCAATGTGAGTCATGGAATTTTGTCTTCTCTTCAGTGGAACATTTTTCCAAAGATTTACAATATGGCCCAATAATAACATGGTAAGAGCAAAGTCATAATACACAGTAACAAAGTTATTTCGAGTTAGGATTAGGGTTGGGGTATATGGTTACCATATATTTAAGCACAAGTGCATCAGTTTTACAAAAAAAAAGATAGTAATAGAAGTAAAAAGAAAACACACACAATGTAAACATGAATAACATGTTTCCACATAAGAAAATGCCTTATTAGTGTCACCAAAACCAATAAGTGTCAACGAGGTCACTTCATGACTTCAAAAGTATTATGCTGGACCAAAGGTGCACAGTGTAGTTGTAAGGAGTGGCTGATGAAGCTGTTACTGCACATTTTGCACATCTTATTCCTATCCTGCCGTCATATCCATTATTTATTATTATTTAAATCACCTCTATGATGGAAAGGGGAAGAGCCGGCCTAAATACCGGCGATGGAAGTTAGCAGATAAAGTGACACGGCTGGCCATAACAAGGCTATTTTAGTCAGCCCGACAGTTCATTTTCTCTGCAAATGTTTTATTCCACAATTTATCTCTGACACATAAATTGTATTTGAGCCGATCGTCCTAGGGCTAAAGTGAAGTCCCTCCTCTGCAATGTTAAATGACCTCTGGAACAATTTGATTATGATGTCTTGCTGACAGACAGATTTATCACTACGTGGAGCCATGTAATGGATATGAGCAGCGGGCCAGTGACAGCGAGAAGCAGTGGGAGTGAGAGATGAAGGTGCAGAGAAGTGAAAGGACTCTAAAGCTCGGCTAAGTAATCCATTTACATGTGTGTCATACGATAAATATGTGACAAATGACCATCTGCGCTACTTGACATGAATTATAGCTCAAAGAAGCTGCCCTGCATTAACTTCACAGAGAGAATAGATCCTAGAGGAGCACTTTTACCATCAAGCTGTAAACACTGATTACGTTTATGACCCAGTTTAAAGCCAGGGCTATGTCCTGCTGAGATCTGTAGGATATTACATTCATAAACGCCCACTGCAGCCATAATGAAACTAGATGTGTTGTTTTAACATCAGCACTTGCTGATGCAGCACAGGAATAACATCAGATTGTGTACTATCCATTATTTCAAAGAATAATTACATTATTTGGGTTAACTATTCGGTCTTAGGATGCTTTAAACCATAATATTCACAATCCCATTCAGAGAGTGTAAAATCTCTGGTAATGTCCAAGCTACATGTTACATCCAATTTGTCCTTTCTGCTTCTTTCCACATCAAATCAAAATTGCATTTTCTTTTTAGATTTGAATTTGCAAACAATGAAACATCTTTCATACTCTCTCATGCTTTCATAAACTATCAGGACATCACTAGTTTTACTTTTCTGTCCGCTAGCATGGCTTTTTGTACACAAAAGTGAAGCAGGCACCATTTGCACAACAAAACAGTTCTCATCCCAAAAAGCCTATAGTGAGATTATTTGTTTTTTAACACTAGGGGATGCGTGCAAGTGGATAGCAGCAACACTCGCCAGCGCTGTTGTTAGTAAACTAGAGTTTATCACTGTGCGAAAACAAAAGTTTTGCTGCCAAAACAAGATTTGTGAATGACATTCGTCTTTATGACTCATAGACATTACATTTAGAGCACTGTATCAAACTTCAAGGAGCTACGTAGAATGCTGTCATACCGGTTCATACCTGAAACAGCAAACTCTCGTCCCATTTGTTGTTTCACCAGCCAACTAGAAAGACAGTGTCTCTTTCTGCAGGTGCCATGCGCTGTAGAGCGTGACGTCAACTGATAATCCCTCTAGAGTGACTCACATTGTTGCTGAACAGCTCACAGGAAGTGTAAATGCAATAAAGCGTTTAGAACAGCTCATTTGCTTTAAAATAAAAATGCTTGTTTGAAGTAGATTTTGTTTCATGTGCGTAAAGGCTGAAGCAAACTTTGAAAGTTGGAAACGCAACACTTTGCTTTAAGTCACAAAACAAATGTTAAAACCCATGAGACCCCGGGACTACAGACCTGCATCAGCAACATTGGAGGAGTGACAGAGGTTGATGAACAAAGCCTAAACAATGACATCAGACTGGTTGTTTTGAAAAAATCCTCCAGAACTAGCATTGTTACACCGCATTTTGAACACCTTTGGTATTAATTTGCTTATGTGAATTTAGACAAACATGCATGTTTTTTAAGGGCGGAAACTCAGTTCATGTTGAAAATGTGATTTTAAATCTGTAACTGCTAGAAGCAAAATCCACAGACTCTTTCTCAAATTGTAAATGGACAAAGATAAGCAACACAATCATAATGCTACCCACCAATTCCACACGGATTCACTTCTTCCAATGAATAGAGTTGAGAAAAAAACCTGCACTTTCAAATGTCACTGCGGAGGCATCTACTCGTCTAAATTCCAGCCATCTTCCCCTCTGTGTGCGCGGATCGCCTGTCAGCACAGGGCTGCTCTCTTAACACTGCACATGACAGAATTACAAGAAAGACAGGCCGGGTGACATTTGTTTGGTGGCCCCAGTGGTGTTGGGGGGGTGGGCTGAGGAGATATGCTAGTGACGGGCTGTACAACCACTATTAACCATCCCACTGACAAAGACCTCTGCCACAGCATCCAGCACTGATGTTACTCTACTGTCAATCACTTCTGGCCTCACGAGTGCCTCCTCTGTCGTGAACGAGGCAGATGTAGACCAGTGTCAGAATGAGGAGGGCGGAGGCTCATGACACATGCTTCACTTGAACTTTTCAGTACAGGGCAGGCAAGATAACACTGAGATGTTGTGCTTGTGTTGTGTGAATGTACTGCAGATAGCAACAGGATAGTATATGTAATATTTATTTGTAGTAGTAGCAGTATAGTAGTAGCATTAATGAAAAAAATTCAACAGCCTAATGCAGACACACTACAGACTGTTGAAAAGATCACATGATCTAATACACTGACTGAAGGAAAACATCCTTGGGGACCAGTGAGCTGCCTTTATGTGCATGGTTGCTCATAAAAGGGATAAAACAACAACGATGAAATGCATATTAATTAATCCTGGCATGTATAGACCACAAGAGAGCGAAGCACAGTGGGTTGACCACTTTCTAAATTTTAAGAGCCAATGTTATAAGCAGTGAGTTCTACTCAAACCTTACCATGCTACAACCTGACAGTCTTAACAGAGTCGCACTGACCCCACAAATATTATGAGGGAAATGACAAATAATCTTTACGAGAATTGTTACTTGGACCACACTTCCCTGAGCTTGTGAAGGGGCACATCAGTCCTCTGGTGTGCAAAAGGCTTAAAGGTGCACTTTCTGGAGAGAAAAAGTCATCTACACAATTCAGTAAACCTCTCTTGCCCTTAGTGCTCTCGGTGCATCCTTTTTCTTCTGTTGGATGCTAGTAAATTCTCTGGAGCACACAAGTGCTAGTTGAGTGGCCAGACTCCAGATCTGATGTGAAACACTCTCCTACAACTGTCAACGTGAGAAATGAGCAGTGCAGCACAGGAAAAAGTTACATGTTATGGCTATGAACTGTAGACTATGTCTTCAGTTAGGAGAAGGCAAAATGAAATAAGCTTAAAAGGAATCAACTTTTTCTTAAAAATGTGTTTTCTCTTTCCTTTAAAAATAAGCTGTTTAAACTAAAATCCCACCTTAAAAAGCTGATCAGTCTGAATGTGGCACGTCCTATAGAGCAGAGACCTCGGTCCAGTGTTCACGCAGTCTCATAGAATGGGAAACTGTTGAAGACAGCCTGATCGGACCAAAGTGGCTTTGGTCCTGCTGTGTTTTACTTCACAAGGATGTTAGCACCACGCACCACGCGCTCATGAGAACTGGAATGCCAGTGGTGATGTTACCGCACTCATCTAAACGAGGATACTCAGAAACGAACAAAGAACACATGTTACAGCGGCTGGAGGGGACACGGTCCTGCGCACGTCAGTTCTCGGACTAGAGAGCATGGACAAAGAACATGCTTGCACATGAAGGTTTTGGAAAACTCGTCGTGTTTTTGTTTGTTCTTTCTCCTTTATTATTTTACAACTAAGGTTAATTCATCAATTCAGTTGTACTGTATTGCACTGTACTGTATAAAGATAGAAATTTCAGTCCAAAAATTAGGAAGTGTTATTTAAAAACTATTCTTTATAAACCTCATATCTTCAGATTCACTGTGCTATGCACTGTAACCCTTTTTTTATATTCCAAAGGTTTGTAAAACATTTCTTCTGCCTTTTCCTCGTCGTCATGGCTCCATTCAAATGTTATTCAGATAAAAACTCTTTGAACATGGAAATCAACATGGGTTCGGAACCATGTTAGCATCAAAAGCAAAGATGATTGACAGCTTAAACTGGACACTTGTGTCTGTGCTAATCAGCTGTGTATTCACGCTTCTTGTGCATCACAGATGCTTTCTAAGGAGTTTATGCCATTACATTTTAATGCTGATGAAAAATTCAACCCTCAATTGGAAATGGTTCTACATGCGGTTTTGTTGTTACCTTAATAAATCATCATCATTAATCTTGATTTGAAGAGAGCGGAACACATTTCACTTTATGACTCCAAATATTATGCTAATGACTTCAAATGAGAGAAATGCTGCTGTCATGAATACACAGCCCCATGTGGCGTAAATACACACAGATCCCACTTTTTAGTCCTGTATGTCAGTCTTTTAATATATATTGACTACATATTTGGAAAGTTTATGAACCCAAATTTTCTGCGGCATATCAGCTCACTTCTCAGCTAAATTAATGGCTGGTATGATGCAAATGTTTGGCATCTTTTGCACAGGGTTTTCTCGCATTTCTCCTCTTGACAGTTTTGTGAGGATGGTGAATATAAATCAGTTTTCCGAGACTGGAGCGCTGGGTGAAATGAAAGTTGCAGTTGATATAGGGCAAGGGCAAGCGCAGTTATTAGATGCATGTTTGTTAAATGGCCGCAGTGACATTTTGGCAAGTGGCACAGTGACACAATGAAAGTATCAATCATGGGAAGATGCGGTATCGCGGAGGGCAGAATGCTGAGTGCTCACTTTCATGAACGGCAGACGGCCATAACTTCATCTGAATGCCTCGGTAAATCCTCAACTGTGAACTGAATCCTTCACTCCTTTACTCTGTTCTTGTTTATGAAACTGATTTTAAAAGTAGTCGCACAAAGCCTGTATATATTGTGGTTCATTTTCCTGTTTCAAGCCGTGATCAAAGGAGGCATAGCTGTGTAACTTGTTTCTGAAAATATTGGAATATTATTTATTTATTTTTGTAATGAAAAAATGTATTTCTGAATTTTAATTAATTCCTTCTCTGATTAATGATAAATGTTTTCTTCTTTTTCTTGTCTGCAACTAAATAAGTACTCTTTCCATCTATAAAGTTAAAGTTGGGGCTACTAACTTCAGTTGTAGGTCACTAAACTTTGTGTTTTTCACCTAAAAGCGTATGATAAATGCAGCGCTTTTTGCAACCCAATCTCATTAAAAATACGTACTAGAATTACGTTTTTGCAAATCCAAATTCGTAATTATCTTACGTATTTTGACCCCCAAAACGTAATCTGATTACGAAATTTTAAATGTACAATTTTAACGTCTTAAATGCGTTTTTTGGCGAGCACCAAGGAGCCGAAAAAACGTTGATAATCCACGTAACACAAACGTTAATATACTACATTTTTCAATGAAGTCTTTCACTGAAATTTTACGTAATCATTTTACATTTTTCACAAACGTGACAATACACGTAAATAACAACAAATAATTTACGTAATTATTTTACATTTTTCACAAACGTGGCAATACACGTAAATAACAACAAATAATTTACGTTATTATTTAACATTTTTCACAAACGTGGCAATACACGTAAACAAAGACTAATCATTTACGTAATTATTTACATTTTTCCACAAACGTGACAATACACGTAAATAACAACAAATAATTTACGTAATTATTTTACATTTTTCCACAAACGTGGCAATACACGTAAATAACAACAATAATTTACGTAATTATTTTACATTTTTCACAAACGTGGCAATACACGTAAATAACAACAAATAATTTACGTAATTATTTTACATTTTCACAAACGTGGCAATACACGTAAACAAAGACTAATCATTTTAAGTAATTATTTTACATTTTTCACAAACGTGGCAATACACGTAAACAAAGACTAATCATTTTACGTAATTATTTTACATTTTTCACAAACGTGGCAATACACGTAAACAAAGACTAATCATTTTACGTAGCCTAATTATTTTACATTTTTCACAAACGTGGCAATTACACGTAAATAACAACAAATAATTTACGTTTTACATTTTTCACAAACGTGGCAATACACGTAGGCCTAAAGAAAGACTAATAATTTAACGTATAGCCTACATTTTACATTTTCATAAACGTGGCAGTTAGGAGTGTCTCAAACAAAATCAAATTGACCTATCATTATAGCTATATTTAACCTTATAAACAGCATTTTTCCTTCTCATAGTTCACTATGACTAGTGGGCCTAGCTATTTGTTATATATTATAAATATGCGTACAGATATGGTGCGTCCACGTACTGTACGTGGCCCGTGACACCATGCCCGTATCTCTGCTCTGATGTGCGCATCTTCGGTGAAGGGAGTTTTCGGAGGATTTCTCTAACTTACTTTTCCATACATGACCTCGTGCGCAACACTAATCCGATTTACAACTAAAATGTTTATTTTTAAGACAAAAAAATGAGATACAAATTGTAATCCGAAATGTAGTTTACATAGCCTAAACCAAAAGCAAAAAAATACATTTAAAAAGTAAATCAAACAAAACAAGCAATAATAAATCTAAACTTGAAGTTTGTAATAATAAACTATATTTAATTATTCTGAACGAACCACAAATAACTGCCAGCAAATTCAACATAAGACCCACGTAAGCCAAAAATGAAAAGAGCGTGGTGCACTGAACGAAAGTTCAGGGGTGCGTCGGGCCTTGTGCGCAATGCGAATATTACAATAGTCTATGTATTAGGGTTATGCATTAGGCTATTTACCCTGTGATTATTTTAATTTGAATTGTTGAAATGTATACAAAACTGGGAAAAGAAGTTATTCTAAGAATATGGGGCTGACGCGCAGGCCTGGCGACTAGTCTTTCTTACACAATGCAAAAACATGTTCATAAAGGCAGGTCATCTTTCCCATTTTACTTCTGCGAGAAATATGGCTGCAGTGCATTATCATGTGTGTGTTTGAAGAGGACACGTCGAAAAGAGTTCCACAGAGGGTCCACCGGGTCTTCAGGAACTCGGGTGTAGATAGTGTCCACACGCTTCTCTGTGCCACCGTTGTCTTCATCCCTCAAACTGCTTTCAGCTGCCATGAAGTATCTAAAGAATGATTTCATATTTAAAATCTGGTGATATTTGCAGGCAACTGGACACATTTACATTTTGTATTAAACAATATTCATTTTAGCTGGACACCACCTGCTGTAAACAACCTGGGGAAATAATAGTCACTTAAACACGACTATTCCACTTCCTCCCATTAAATATGATACACAACAAAAATAAAAATAAATAGATAAAACTGATTGCATAGAAGGGCACAGCAAAAAATGCTTATTCTCATCAATATTAATCTCTGGAACAATCCTCCTTTGGGGTGTGGTGTGAGGCTTGGGGTCTGGCAGCCGCGCGCACCCGTTTGGGATACGGGGGATGGAACTGTGACCTCGTGTATTCAACACCCACACTTTATTTTTTACTAAATGTTCTAAAACAAAAGTTAATAAAATATCTACATTCAAATTCATAGCGCTGCAGTTGTAGAACGCAGCGCGAACTTAAGCTGTTTCAAGGCCGCTCGCTCCTCTCTCTCTCTCTCTCTCCCTCTTTTACGGTACGGTGTGTCTCAGTGTTAAAATTATGGTTCGCGTTTACAAAATGCGATGCCTGTCATCTCTAGTCATTTAAACAAACTTGGCTAATGGAAATCTCCTGGCGAATGCATTTACGGCGCTTAACGCTTCTTTCTTTCCTTCAGCGGTCCTAACGCCCGTTTTGCACTGCGGTTCTCTCTCGATCTCTTTCTCCCTCTCTCCCCTCCGTCTCCTTCTGACAGGTTCCACCATTGTCAGCTCCCAGCGAACTGTGCCCCATACCACGTAAAGCACGTACTGCCTATAAGCGCGCTCTGTCTGCTCAGAGACGGTCCGCTCTGGAGAGTGATGCCTTTACGCACGGACTGTCCGTCTTAAAGCCCTTCACCAGGCAGGAGCGTACTCTCTGGCTCATACAACTCCAGCGCGGTTTGTGGGAGACTGACGAGAAAGGCCTGGTCAGCGAGCAGGTGACTACAGGGAGTGTGTGTATAACCAGGTATTCACGTGGAATTGTGTTTCCTTCACTGTTTAAAACGCACTGATCAAAGTTCCACAGACTCGCAGTATTCAAGTCGTTGTCAGAGCGACAGGCTCCGCCCCTCACACACGCACAATTATACTGTAACTTATTTTAAACTGTGAAGAAAAAAATCGAATAGCCTATGTTCTATTTTTTAGGGAATTAAGTATAGGCCTAATGTTTCCTTATCATATAGGAAATATTAGGAAGATGTTAGTAGCTGTGCAACCCTGTCTATATAATATAGACAGTTTGCATAAATGTGCATTTCTAGATAATGCCTTGATTTGTAATAAAATCAATTGTAAAATGAAGATCAATAGAATCGTTGGTTCACAAGTGTGCAGTGAATGTCTACACTGCAAAATTCTATGTTAGGCAAATGGCTATATTTATACCATGTCTATAAACAGTTGTCCATCTCTTCCATCTTTTATTAGATGTTTAGCATTTATTTGTAATAGTTAAATCACAGTTTATTGTGATTTTAAAGTGTTTTTCATTTTTTAAGTAGCAAATTAGTTTAAAAGTGATTGTTTGCATTTTAACAAACTTTGCAAATAAAAGTTTTATTGTTAATTGTTGTAGTTCTTATCATTACCATTACATACAGATTTAAATACATCAAGGTGTGTTTTATGGCACTTAGGATTACAAAGACAATACACATTTTCTTATTGCTCAGAAAAATATTGCAGCTCACACAAATGAACATTGAAAAATGTACTATACGTCTTACATACGCAAAACTTACGTCCAAGCCAAGCTAAAGGCCACTGGTCAAATGTCTGGTCGTCCACGGCGTATTTCCTCCTCGTAGGTTCGTAGGTTTTAGAACATTCCTTCTTTAGATTTTTTCATCCTTTAATAACAAACAGAATATTTAGCATTTAGCCACAAAACAACAACAAAAAGCACAAACCACCAAAGATCACAACGTACACGCCATTGTATGAAATATTGCTTATAGGTTCATTATTAGGACAACGTTTACTTTGGCACACAAAGTTCAAAGACATGTAACGTTAGGGTACTCACACTTTATCCGCTGTTTGTGGCTTGTACGCGTACGTTGATCTCCAGTATACTTCCGCGCTTACAATTTGAATTTCCCTCCAGAGACGGGTCCATTTACCTTTTCCGCGTAACAAGCTCTGGCCTCTTACCCGTTCTGCTAAACCTAATTATCTTCCTTCCGGACCAGACTATCTAGCCTTAGAAATTTCGTCTCAGACGGCTCTAAAAAAATCATGACAGGGCTTCGCTTCTTCTTGTGACTTCTTGTATCTGCTATCTGGCAGCGGAGCAGACGCCAATGAGAGACCATGCACCTGACCTAAGCGCGTTGCATTGTGGGTGCGCGGGACAGCTCAATCAAAAATAAATACTGCGCGCTAGTTATTAGCCGCTAGCAAAGCGATATTTCGTCAAAAGGACTTTCATGTCAAGAAAAAACATGTACAATGGAAAGGAGAACACTGCAGGTCCGCACCGAGACAAAATAATGAAAAGGCCAGAGCTTGTTACGCGGAAAAGATAAACAGACCCGTCTCTGGAGGGAAATTCAAATTGTAAGCGCGGAAGTATACTGGAGATGCAACGTACGCGTACAGCCACAAACAGCGGATAAAGTGTGAGTACCCTAACGTTACATGTCTTTGAACTTTGTGTGCCAAAGTAAACGTTGTCCTAATAATGAACCTATAAGCAATATTTCATACAATGGCGTGTACGTTGTGATCTTTGGTGGTTTGTGCTTTTTGTTGTTGTTTTGTGGCTAAATGCTAAATATTCTGTTTGTTATTAAAGGATGAAAAAATCTAAAGAAGGAATGTTCTAAAACCTACGAACCTACGAGGAGGAAATACGCCGTGGACGACCAGACATTTGACCAGTGGCCTTTAGCTTGGCTTGGACGTAAGTTTTGCGTATGTAAGACGTATAGTACATTTTTCAATGTTCATTTGTGTGAGCTGCAATATTTTTCTGAGCAATAAGAAAATGTGTATTGTCTTTGTAATCCTAAGTGCCATAAAACACACCTTGATGTATTTAAATCTGTATGTAATGGTAATGATAAGAACTACAACAATTAACAATAAAACTTTTATTTGCAAAGTTTGTTAAAATGCAAACAATCACTTTTAAACTAATTTGCTACTTAAAAAAATGAAAAACACTTTAAAATCACAATAAACTGTGATTTAACTATTACAAATAAAGTGCTAAACATCTAATAAAAGATGGAAGAGATGGACAACTGTTTATAGACATGGTATAAATATAGCCATTTGCCTAACATAGAATTTTGCAGTGTAGACATTCACTGCACACTTGTGAACCAACGATTCTATTGATCTTCATTTTACAATTGATTTTAATTACAAATCAAGGCATTATCTAGAAATGCACATTTATGCAAACTGTCTATATTATACAGACAGGGTTGCACAGCTACTAACATCTTCCTAATATTTCCCATATGATAAGGAAACATTAGGCCTATACTTAATTCCCTAAAAAATAGAACATAGGCTATTCGATTTTTTTCTTCACAGTTTAAAATAAGTTACAGTATAATTGTGCGTGTGTGAGGGGCGGAGCCTGTCGCTCTGACAACGACTTGAATACTGCGAGTCTGTGGAACTTTGATCAGTGCGTTTTAAACAGTGAAGGAAACACAATTCCACGTGAATACCTGGTTATACACACACTCCCTGTAGTCACCTGCTCGCTGACCAGGCCTTTCTCGTCAGTCTCCCACAAACCGCGCTGGAGTTGTATGAGCCAGAGAGTACGCTCCTGCCTGGTGAAGGGCTTTAAGACGGACAGTCCGTGCGTAAAGGCATCACTCTCCAGAGCGGACCGTCTCTGAGCAGACAGAGCGCGCTTATAGGCAGTACGTGCTTTACGTGGTATGGGGCACAGTTCGCTGGGAGCTGACAATGGTGGAACCTGTCAGAAGGAGACGGAGGGGAGAGAGGGAGAAAGAGATCGAGAGAGGACCGCAGTGCAAAACGGGCGTTAGGACCGCAGAAGGAAAGAAAGAAGCGTTAAGCGCCGTAAATGCATTCGCCAGGAGATTTCCATTAGCCAAGTTTGTTTAAATGACTAGAGATGACAGGCATCGCATTTTGTAAACGCGAACCATAATTTTAACACTGAGACACACCGTACCGTAAAAGAGGGAGAGAGAGAGAGAGAGAGAGGAGCAGCGGCCTTGAAACAGCTTAAGTTCGCGCTGCGTTCTACAACTGCAGCGCTGTGAATTTGAATAGATATTTTATTAACTTTTGTTTTAGAACATTTAGTAAAAAATAAAGTGTGGGTGTTGAATACACGAGGTCACAGTTCCATCCCCCGTATCCCAGACCCCAAGCCTCACACCACACCCCAAATGAGGATTGTTCCAGAGATTAATATTGATGAGAATAAGCATTTTTTGCTGTGCCCTTCTATGCAATCAGTTTTATCTATTTATTTTTATTTTTGTTGTGTATCATATTTAATGGGAGTGAAGTGGAATAGTCGTGTGTTTAAGTGACTATTAGTTTCCCCAAGTTGTTTACAGCAGGTGGTGTCCAGCTAAAATGAATATTGTTTAATACAAAATGTAAATGTGTCCAGTTGCCTGCAAATATCACCAGATTTTAAATATGAAATCATTCTTTAGATACTTCATGGCAGCTGAAAGCAGTTTGAGGGATGAAGACAACGGTGACACAGAGAAGCGTGTGGACACTATCTACACCCGAGTTCCTGAAGACCCGGTGGACCCTCTGTGGAACTCTTTTCGACGTGTCCTCTTCAAACACACACATGATAATGCACTGCAGCCATTTTCTCGCAGAAGTAAAATGGGAAAGATGACCTGCCTTTATGAACATGTTTTTGCATTGTGTAAGAAAGACTAGTCGCCAGGCCTGCGCGTCAGCCCCATATTCTTAGAATAACTTCTTTTCCCAGTTTTGTATACATTTCAACAATTCAAATTAAAATAATCACAGGGTAAATAGCCTAATGCATAACCCTAATACATAGACTATTGTAATATTCGCATTGCGCACAAGGCCCGACGCACCCCTGAACTTTCGTTCAGTGCACCACGCTCTTTTCATTTTTGGCTTACGTGGGTCTTATGTTGAATTTGCTGGCAGTTATTTGTGATTCGTTCAGAATAATTAAATATAGTTTATTATTACAAACTTCAAGTTTAGATTTATTATTGCTTGTTTTGTTTGATTTACTTTTTAAATGCATTTTTTTGCTTTTGGTTTAGGCTTGTAAACTACATTTCGGATTACAATTTGTATCTCATTTTTTTGTCTTAAAAATAAACATTTTAGTTGTAAATCGGATTAGTGTTGCGCACGAGGTCATGTATGGAAAAGTAAGTTAGAGAAATCCTCCGAAAACTCCCTTCACCGAAGATGCGCACATCAGAGCAGAGATACGGGCATGGTGTCACGGGCCACGTACAGTACGTGGACGCACCATATCTGTACGCATATTTATAATATATAACAAATAGCTAGGCCTACTAGTCATAGTGAACTATGAGAAGGAAAAATGCTGTTTATAAGGTTAAATATAGCTATAATGATAGGTCAATTTGATTTTGTTTGAGACACTCCTAACTGCCACGTTTATGAAAATGTAAAATGTAGGCTATACGTTAAATTATTAGTCTTTCTTTAGGCCTACGTGTATTGCCACGTTTGTGAAAAATGTAAAACGTAAATTATTTGTTGTTATTTACGTGTAATTGCCACGTTTGTGAAAAATGTAAAATAATTACGTAAAATGATTAGTCTTTGTTTACGTGTATTGCCACGTTTGTGAAAAATGTAAAATAATTACGTAAATTATTTGTTGTTATTTACGTGTATTGCCACGTTTGTGAAAAATGTAAAATAATTACGTAAATGATTAGTCTTTGTTTACGTGTATTGCCACGTTTGTGAAAAATGTAAAATAATTACGTAAATTATTTGTTGTTATTTACGTGTATTGCCACGTTTGTGAAAAATGTAAAATAAGTACGTAAATTATTTGTTGTTATTTACGTGTATTGCCACGTTTGTGAAAAATGAAAATAAGTACGTAAATTATTTGTTGTTATTTACGTGTATTGCCACGTTTGTGAAAAATGTAAAATAATTACGTAAATTATTTGTTATTATTTACGTGTATTGTCACGTTTGTGGAAAAATGTAAAATAAGTACGTAAATTATTTGTTGTTATTTACGTGTATTGTCACGTTTGTGAAAAATGTAAAATGATTACGTAAAATTTCAGTGAAAGACTTCATTGAAAAATGTAGTATATTAACGTTTTGTTACGTGGATTATCAACGTTTTTTCGGCTCCTTGGTGCTCGCCAAAAAACGCATTTAAGACGTTAAAATTGTACATTTAAAATTTCGTAATTAGACTACGTTTTGGGGGTCAAAATACGTAAGATAATTACGAATTTGAATTTGCAAAAACGTAATTCTAGTACGTATTTTTAATGAGACTGGGTTGTTGCAGAAGCATGAGTTCTGGATCACATACTTTTACACAAAATGTAATAAATAGTAGGCTTTTTGTTTCATATTTTACAAATTATGCATAAGGTCTTTGCATTTTCGTACAGTTTCACCTGCCATCATTTTAACACAGTCACAGTCAGAGAATTCAAATGTTCTCTGCATATGGGAGTTTTAAAGCAGTTCTCACCTGCAACAAGTGGGCCTGCCAATTGTTCAGTTCTGCGATTAGGCTTGCACATATCGCAGCAGTGTGATTTTGACAGTGCGTTTGCAGTCGAGGGGAAGGTAATACCGCTGCCGTTCTCAGTACAGAGGTGCATCATGGTGGAAAACTGACAGGATCTGACAGCCAGAAGAAGAGAGAAGAGCAAAAGGAGGAGAGAGTCGGGGGAGGCAGGTGTAAAGGCATACATACCAAATAGTTGGAAAGACATAGGCGGACATACAAAGCTAAAAAATGGTTGTGCTGGGGTTCGAGAGAGAGAGAGTACAAGAGGTGCCAGTTTGCAGATGAGAAACGCAAAAGCCAGAAGGCAATTTAAACAGGCTTGGCTCCTTCTCAGGCATGACAGACTGCTATTTCTCCCATATACTCTCTCCCCATCTCTCCCTCACTCACATTCACCAGCAAAACACACATTGATACAAAGTCGTTCATGCATGCGGGCACACAAAACTACTAAGAAAAGTTAAACAAGCAGAAACACTCGAGAAGCAGTGGCGTCGACAGTTGTCACCAAAAACAGCAGACAAAATTGAAGATGCATATGCAAAACGAAAACCTTTTATAGCTGTGCGAACTGATGCTGGCGCACAAATCTGCTCAATATGACATTTTTCTTTAACACATCGTGGCAGTGGGCTTGAGTGATTGCACTGAAATGGCGGGCACACATCACTTGCATCATGATAACTCAGAACTGGCAGATAGACTAATGGTTATTAAAATCTACATTCAGAACACTTGCTCCCGCTCACAGGGTTTGGGCAGGCTGCCACTTACTGCAGCTCCTGGACATAATAACAGAGATTTGGGGGCTGCCTCAGCGACCGCATTGTCTCGTGCCTAGAACGCACAAAAAGACAGAAAAGGATCTTTGGAGCATTTGCCTGGGTTTGAGAGAGAATTTTTTAACATGTATTAGCATATGCATTTAAATACTTGGGATATATTCCATTTCTTGGTTTCATCAGATTTTAATCATCGATAGAAGGAGTGGTGGCACCTTTGTTATGCAATTATTTACAAGATAATATAAGCGTTATTATCCTAGATTTTGTGCTCAAAGACTATAGATTCTTATGATTTTAGGAAAGTAACTGTATTCTTAAAAAACAAACAAACAAAAAAAAACAGTATCAGTATAAAGTTGGTCAAATCTAGTGTGCTGAATTTGGTTTTTCAGCTAAAATATTCAGTTATATCTCAATGATCTTTTTACCTTGCAAAATAGTTTTCTTCACCATCACACTGTTACACTGTTTGAGTAAACCTAAACTCTAATGCTTAGTGGTTATTACTAAATGTACAGCGCCCACTCAGACATTCTGGGTTCTACAAAGTCACTTTAAAAATAAAGCCATATAAATTACAGTTTACTGTTTGTTATGGTGGAGTGTCACAATGACGAGGCAAGGCTTATAAACATTCAGATTTTTAAAAGCAGGATCAAGACCCATGTTTTTAGCTTAGCTTTTGTCAATTATTTATTACTTTAGTTTTACCTATTTATTTATTTAGGCTTATAGGCTGGCTATTGATCATATATTATGGCTATGTTTTTAATGTATGTATTTAGTTACCCATTTATTTTTTTTTATCACTTTTAGTAAACCTAGGTTCTCCAGTGTTTCCTCTTAGGAGCCTCTGCACCAGGAGCTGTGGTCGGCTGTGGCTGCTGGGCTCTGGCTCGTGGGGCCTGGAGGTTTGGTCTTGACCTCATCTCTTCTCCTGTCCCTGGGCTGGTGTCCTGTGGCTGTAGGTGGTTCTGCTCCTAGTGCAGACAGCTCCTCTGATGATGCTGCCTTTGGTCCATCTGTACCCAGCCAATGTATGTATGCGGAAGTAGCAAAATGTATTAACGTTTGTGGAAATGTGTGTGTATGTGTGCTTGGGTTGTTGGGTGGGACTGTTTTTAATGCACTGTAAAGCACTTTGTGTTACATTTCGTGTATGAAAAGTGCTTTATAAATAAAATTTGATTTGAATATCAGTTATCAGTTTTAAAGTGGAAATCAATGAACTAGTTACTGTTAGTTCCACCAGCCCAACTTGGCCCTACTCTACTCTACTCGGATCCACTCTACTCAGTCCTGCTTGGCCATGGTTGTTTTCCAATACTCTTTAGAATATGGTTCTAGCAACTCCCTACAACAATCAAATAAAACTCTGTTGTAACTGTGGATTCAGCTAGAACAAATTAGTCCCTGTTTGTCCTTGATATAACCAGGGCTAAGATACTAAAAAGTAGCCTACCTGGTCCAGAGAAACAAGGCTATTGGAAAAGGGCTAAGTAGGGCTATAGTGGAAATGCCCCATAAGCTGTTTAGACCAACGTGGAGATTTTCAATAAGCCAACTGTAAAATAATAGTGCCAAAGTGGATATTAAGCGATAAAGACACCACTATGTTATGTGTGTATCTAATTATACAGCATCTTTTCTTCATAAAGCAGAAAGAGTTCTGTTCGCATCCTATTGTAAGCTTTACCTTGACTTAAATAGTGTTTGAGTCAGTGAGAAACTGGTGTTAAGCAGATAAAATTAACTACTTTTTCAAGCAATTTAGACCGTAAAAAACAGGTAGAGCACCTAGTAATCATTATAATGCCTCAGCTTTACATATGATGGCTCAAAATACCCCAATGTATTATTCATCCAGTCTCCAGTCACACCCTGAGCTGATAGACTGACAGACATGTGACTCACTGTATGCCAGCAACCAACAGCAACCGAAATGAAGAACATATTTCAATTTGACAACAACAATTCAGACTGTCTTCTCTCAGTATGTTTTGAATTTGGAAAAAGAAGGGGAAAAAGTTTTTGGCTTTTTTGTGTGTGCGTGGACAAGACTGGAGGCTAGAGCGCATTAGTTTCCATTATAATCTTCAAATCTGCAGCTCATGAGAAATAACCTTGATAGGTCCTTGGCCTGCAGTGTGTCTACATCTCTAGAATGTGACCCAAGAAATCAATAGTGATGATCAGACGACAGATGTGGTAAGCAAAAGGGGTGGTTTAAAAAATGGGGAGGGGGAATGCACAGTTTTTGCATTTGAGCAAAAAGCATGAGATTTTGTGGAATTATAATTAACAGCTATGTTTCAACTAACTCTGATCCCTCAGACTAGTTCACTTGTAGCAATTGAGAACATTTTCTTTATAGTATAGTCTATTATTTGCTCATAAAGTCTGCTATGTGAACAGCTTACATGAATCAAGACAGTTTTCTTAACAAATTAAACTTATAATGTAATCACATTTTGTTATCAAGACCAGTTTTAGCATGACAGTGGACACTTTTGGACCATAATGGCATTTAAACATGATATACGTATTTATAAACTACATACAGATTTACATTTTGTTTATTGTAAAAGAAAAAATAAATCTTTCCTGTTCAGTGAATAAGACTGTAACAAACAGTAGATTTTAACTTGGCTTTATCAGTTGCAGATTACTAAACATTCGAGAATCAATGGCACTTTCAGTAGACTAACTGTAGAACAGTGTTATAACATGATTAAAAACATAAATGGATTTTACATCACACATTTCCTTTAAAAGTGAAGTATTCATGCCTGTAAACTTCTGAAATATAACACCATGATACCACATTTTGCATTTATATTACAGCTGTTTTTATTGTTCAAAAACATAACTTACGGTGAAAGGGGTCATCTCTCCACAGATCTAAACCTCCCAGATGTACCACACTCACTATGGAGCCAAGTGCATCTTTAAAATGTGAAATTATAAACCTTATTTCATCTTGCCCGAGAGTTGCGGACCGCTGAATTTGCTGGAACATTGTGCTGTCCTGGTGCAGATGATTTGATTGACCACAGATTCTTTCATGGGCCTCACTTGTATTCTGAGCACAGAACACGTTGCTCCTCTTTCCTCACACCTGACTTCAATGTTATCGAGGATTCATTTTCTTTCACATTCAATTTCTTTGTGCCTGTTGCTGCTGCTGCTATCTGTCCTCTGCTGTTCTGACTGAACTTTTATGTAATTAACAGAATACTGAACACTGATTGGAACTTGCTCACCTATAGCTGGGCCCCAAGATGGCAACATTGAGATACTTTGAGTTGATAATGTGCACTGATAGGCTGGTATTGCTTTACTTTCACGCCTTTGTAGGCAGTTATGCTTAACTGATTAACGTCTTCTTATTCTTAATATTTTATTTATTGATTCATTTATTTTATTTTTTCTTGGAAGGGTATTTAAATGTCTCCATTGAGTTCTAATGCCACTAGCAGAATGAAGTATAAAGGGTTATATTTTCCCAGGAGTGCGAGTCAAAAAAAGTCTTATGAACAAAACAATATTGATGAAAAATAACTCATTTCCATTTTGGTATTATCATTCAGTGTTTTAGAGCAAATTTCTAATTAGTAAAATTTGTTTTCTGGCAATAAAACTGACTCTGATTCTAAAACCCACATCTTTTAGAACTAAGAAGTCTCAAAATCTGAATAGGTTCTTTATCTAGTTCAGAGAAAACCTCATCTCAATTAATAATTTAATTTATGTCTTCAAAACAAAAGTCTCTATCTCTGTTTCTCTTCTAAACCTTTACCTAGTATACAGTATGATGAACATATCAGGAAAAACAAACAAACAAACAACAACAAACAAATAAAATAACATCTACGTATAATAAAACACTGGACTAAAAGAAATGGTCATGCAAAAGTCACCTACAATGTACTCATCGTCAATCGAAATATCCCTTTCATCCATACAACACAGACAGACTATGCTTTGACTTAACTAAGAACCAAACGTGACAAAATTACTTCTATTTCAAAAGTAAACTTAAACAAGTACAAGTGTGAACCCACAATCCAACAACTGCCCCAGCCACCTTTTTAGAGACTGAATGTTCGACCAACTTCATTCTATATCCTTACGATATAAAACGACTTACATTTTTATAGGCTGTCTTCAATCGTCTCTAATCTATTTAATACAGTTGCCGCGAGTGAAGCAGTCTCCATGTGTGGATTTAAATATGCTGCAGCAATAACAGGTCACACTTTGCACAAATTAAGAAGCGGCTGGTGAACCATTTTCCACAGCCACGCACAAATAAACCACACTCATTTGAATTGCACAGTGGGTCGGGGAGTTGTGCGTGAGTGTTGTGTGTGTACCTGCTGCTGTTGTGTTTGCTCCTCGTAGACCCTTGTGCAGTGAACTCACTCAAAGACCAGAAGGTTAATGAAAACAGGTTCCAAATGCATTTATGGAGGACGGGGAGAGGATGGAGTTATGGATTATGACTGCTTGGCTGGTTGACAAGCTCCTATTAACAAGTGACACATTCTTGGTGCGCTCCTGTTGCCTCAGCGAACAGCGCTCTTTCGCCTCACTTAGCGTCTGCCTTTTCCAGGTTAATTGATGGCTGCTTAGCTTGTTATTTAAGATGTACAATTTTCCTCACCTTTTTCTGGTCTCTTCTAACACATTTGGTTGCTTCTCTTTTTTATGCATGGCTTGTGTTTCTCATCTCCCGCCTCCATTGACCAAGCTGTCGAATGTAATTCTTCACAGGTGGCTCAGCTGCATACTCAAATTAAACCCTGCAGATGGATAAATAGAAGAGGAAACAGAGGGATGGGTAACTCCTTGCCTTGGAACCAGAATCCAGTTTATTTGCATGCACATGAAACAGAGAAGCTCATTGGTCGTCAAACGATGTATTTTTTTTTGTCATTTTTTTTTCTTGTAAGCGACCATATTTGTTAGCACATCCCTTGTTCATCTGTCAATTAGACACACTGAAAATCAGAAGAAATATTTATTGCAAGCATATTAGCTTCTGCATTTTGCCATGAACTGAAGTTTCATAAAGCATTGCAATTTAAAATAGTATACCATAAAACCTTCCATTTGAGGCAATTTTATAACATAGCGCAGCCTTTGTCTGCATATTCACAGGTAGTACTTAAAACCCCAGACCCACAGTAAACCTCTCTTCTCTAATGCCCTGCACTCAGAGCCTCTTTGTGCCTGCTAAGTGAGCGTATGGGGCCATGCATTGTCCTGTCTGAAATACATATACATTTAGTGGACAGTGGTTTTAATAATGACAATTTACCCCTTCTTTTTAATGCACTATTCCCCTTTTCTTCCTTCACCTCGACCACCCTGACAGTTGCTATAGTGACCATGGCTGAAGCATGGAGACAGCGGTGGGAGACTGACTAGGAGGGTGGGCAGAGGAAGGTAGCACTTAGGGGTGTGAGAGACAGAAAAACATGGATGGCAGGTAGAGAGTGTACAGAAGAGTGAAAAAAGAAAACTGTGAAGGAGATGTCAGGTGGGCTGAGCTGGGGCATCTGGGCACAGAGAAGCAGCCACTGCTCTGGCACAATAACATCGCATTAAAGCCTACCTTTTTTCTGATTTTCAGAGTTTACAGCATCCTTAAATCCAAATCTGGTCTTGATCTAGTCTAACTTTAGTGAGTGATTACAAAGATTTCTCATAATTGGTTTAATCAGTTGTATTTCAATTGATTCATCTTTTTTAATAATGGAGTTAACAAAATAAACACAAAACTTATCTAACTATTACAAATTATTAAGTTATGTAGTTTTTAGATGATCTGACATAAATAATAAGCCCTCTTGCTGTGGATGTTTTTGCATCTTTGGAAAATTCAGGAACTGCAAATTTTCTCATCTTTTGACAGCTTAATTGAATGCAGCAGTGTAGTTTGGCAATGTTTTGGAAAATGGTTTAATGAAGAATGAAAATAAGGAAGTTAGAGACATTTAGATTTGGAGAAATCTGAGCTTGGAATAAATAAACTTTTTTACTTTTACGTTTTCTTACATCAGAACCCCTAGCTTTATATTTGGTTCTTGTGCCAATTTGATGTCCACACAGATACAAATGCATCTTTCTTGAATGAGGGGAGCGCTTCACAAAAGTCCCAGACTTGAATAAAACGTAACTTTAAGTTGTGTTGACACAGTAAAAGAGATTTCACAATAGTGTGAGAATGTACAGAGCTAATAATATGGTAGATGACCGTCTTTGGATGTTTTTTGACAAAAAGCTATAATAATCTTGATAGTTATGCTACGTTCACACTGCAGGTTAATTGCAGTTTTTTTGCCCATAGGCGACCTGTCTCCGATTCAAAGCCATGAGAAAAGCACAGTTCCAATTTTTTCAAATGCAACATGCATCACTTTCATATATGGAAATAAATCTGACCTTTTCAAATGCGGCTGCAGTTTGGATGAACATGTCGCATTCATTAGACATTTATATCACACAATTTAAGTCTAGCGAGAAACAGCGGCTGAAGGAACAGAAAACTAAAGTCTGCACCTGCGTCTCCTGAAGCTACACCGTCCTGTAAACTCAACTCACAAACTCCACACGAGACAGATAAGAGATGAAACAAAATTAAATCCTACACAGCCTGTTTAGTAACCACTATTATCAGAACTATTCCAACAGAGTATCAGATCAGTCAGAGGAAGAAATGCAGGTCAAAAACACGGGGGAAAATCACTCAGTTTTCAGATTAAACTGTAGATCTGTCATCCATGTCCCTTTATCCTTCACAAGTTCACAAAACATCGCTGCAAATCCATTTAGAAGAGTTTAAAAAAAAAAAGCCAAAAAGTGCAAAGCAGTCCTTCTCTTGTTTATTCCCAGCGTGGCTTGGTCAAGTTACTATATTGTCATTATCATTGGGTTACTTCCTATCAGTGTCACCAACTTTATGTGCTTTAAAACAATTTCTCTGTGACACAGCGGACCAGCATGTTTTGTGGAACGTGCAATTAACGAAATTACTGAGAATCCGACCCTGCAGTGTGATCGTAGCCTTAGTCTGGTCCCATCCACCTTTATGACTGCAGGTTTGTTACTACGGCAACTCAAAACCAACTCTGGCTAACAACATTAGTGAAATGGAAATGGAGGTTTCATAAGCCATCGACTGGCCAAATAAGCCAGGCTTTGACTTTTGCTCATTTCATGGAATATTCCCATTGTTGGTCAAGGCTTTGTTTGGCTCTGTCTTTGTCTTATGTTATATTGGTTTAATCCTTTTTTTTAGCCTCCAATACTATTTTATTGGACAAAACGATGTCAGTGTGGTTAGATTTGTCAATCAATAGTGAATTATGTTTCTCACTTTGCTACATTGAGAGGAAATTGACTTAGAAAAAAAGTATGTCCTTTTTTGCAGCCGATGCTCACCTTGAACACTATTTGAGAAAAAGCCATTATTCATCCTCGCAAAGCCCCCAAGTTCAATTTCAAAACTTAGTTCTTAGGCGAGCCAAACGCGGCACTACATCACCGGCCGTAGAAAATATTGCATTAGGTTTATTTACTGTGCACTCTTTCAGGAGACAATTACAATGTGGGGCAGGAGAGGGCAAAGGAGGAGGGGCAGGAGCAGCACACAGGGATGCTTTGGCACCGGCTAAAAAGCTGCATTTAGCACAGGTAAATTATAGTGCCAGCATTCTGAATAAGACTCCACTGTGTAATGCAAATTTATTGTTATAGCAAAATTGGCTACCGCAGATTTAAAGATCGTAGCTCCATCTTAAGCAATTGCTGGGAGATGTAAAGAGGACCTGCTGCTATTTGATTTAGTCATGGTTAAGTTGTTTGTGGGGCTGCAATGTTGAATCTGTGCCAACCACATTCCACATCCACACCAATTTGCTTCCAATCAGTCCTAACTGTGCTGTCTTCTTTTGACTTTAAAGGACATATTAAGCAAAATTGACTTTTTTGAGTTGGAATCATGTTCTGCCTGTGGAGACATCACACTGAATGTTGTTGTTTTGTGGAGTAGATCACTGAGCATTTCTGGGGAAGATCAATATGAATATTTCTTCTATGTAGTGTTCTTTGCATCTAGTAGATGGTATTCTAACTCATTTCCTGATATTTGTAAAGCTTTTAATTGTCAAGTATGCTTTATTGCACTTTTACATAATTGCATTTTTAAGAGGGCATGATGCTACCATACAGAGAATGGAGATACAAAGATAAAAAACTAATTTACAAAATTCAGTGTTAATTTGATAAGTTTAAAGTTACCATAGCAAAATAATAATGTATACTACTAAAATAATCACAGCACTAGTTGTTTGCTCAGACTAGACTAGATTTAGGTTTGTGCCTTTATGTCTTTCATGTTCATTACTTGGATTGCATTTTCCTATTGTCCAGTGCTTATCGTAAACTATGCCTGGGACTGGTCACCGCGCTGGGGCCATGTATGAACTCAGGGCGCATCATCCTCTGTGCTGGTGCCTGAGCATTAAATGTGGTCTCAGTGTCGGACCCCAGGTTCAAGACCAGACCGAGTTCAAGCAGCCTCGAGACTAGGACAAAACCAGGTCCACTGAGTCCAAATACGCTTGAATCCGAGACCAAAACCTTAATGGAGACCTATTTTTTCAAACTAAATGCAAATTTGTGATCAACATTACAATTTATTCCTAAACACATAGAAAAAGCATAATTTAATAAACACTTTCAAGACCAGTCATAAGTGCTTAAGTCATACCTTTGAAGCAAATCAAAAATCAAATCAAATCAAACTTTATTTATAAAGCGCTTTTCATACATACATGTAACACAAAGTGCTTTACAGTGCATTAAAAACAATCCCACATGCCTCCCACCCCCAATCCCCAGACACCCCACAATAGGTAACCCCACCCCTCCCCCTCCCCCTCTTCCCATCCACACACACGAACCCACACTCATTTACACAAACACTAAAATACTTTTCGCTACATTTACATACGTACATTGGCTGGGTACAGATGGACCAAAGGCAGCATCATCAGAGGAGCTGTCTGCACCAGAAGCAGAGCCGCCTGCAGCCACAGGACAGTGGCCCAGGGCCCAAAGAAGAGGTGAGGTCAAGACCAAACCTCCAGGGCCCATGAGCCAGAGTCCAACAGCCACAGCCGACCACAGCTCCCGGTGCAGAGGCTCCTCAGAGGAAACACTGGAGAACCTAAATTGCTAAAAGTGATAAAATAGGTCAAAGATAAATAGGTAAATAAATACATAAATAATTTAATTAATTTAATTGACCTTTATTTAAGCAGGGAAGTCCCACTGAGATTAAGAATCTCTTTTGCAGAGGAGCCCTGGGGAAGGGTCAGGGGAGGCATTAATGGACATGTTTTTAGTTGTAGGAGGAAACCGGAGAACCCGGAGGAAACCTACGCAGACACGGGGAGAACATGCAAACTCCACATAGAAAGGCCCTGGGTCGACTGGGAATCGAACCCAGAACCTTCTTGCTATGAGGCCAGAGCGCTAACCGCTGCGCCACCGTGTCGCCTAAAAACGTATGATCAATAGCCAGCCTAAGCCTAAAAAAATAAAAATAAATAAATAAATGCAAGGTAAAACTAAAGTAATAAATGCTAATCAAAAGCTAAGCTAAAAAGATGGGTCTTGAGCCTGCTCTTAAAAACCTGAATGTTCTCTGCGGCCCTGAGGTCCTCCGGCAGACTGTTCCATAGACGGGGGCCGTAAAACTGGAAAGATGCCTCGCCGTGAGTGTGTGTCCTGACTTTGGGAATGACTAGGAGCCTGCTGCCGGAGGAACGCAGGGTCCGCGAGGGTTCATAAGATAAAAGCAGTTCTGAAAGATAAGAAGGCCCAAGACCATTAAGACACTTAAAAACCAGTAAAAGAACTTTAAAATCGATCCTAAAACACACAGGGAGCCAATGCAGTGATTTTAAAACCGGTGTAATGTGGTCCCGCCCCCTGGTCTTAGCTGCTGAATTTTGTAATAATTGTAAACCTGAAATAGACTTTTTGGGAAGACCAGAGAGCAGGGCATTACAATAGTCTATACGACTGGTGATAAAAGCATGCATCAGCGTCTCTGTGTTGGCCCGAGAGAGAATGGGACGGACTCTGGCGATGTTTTTAAGATGGTAAAAACCTATTTTTGTGATGTTTTTTATATGTGGGATAAAAGTCAGCTCAGAGTCAAAAATAACACACAGGTTTCTGACTTGTAATGATGGATTAAAAGATTGTGTTTGTAATTTGGATAAAAGTTTCTCTCTCTGGGCCTCAGGACCGATGACTAAAACCTCAGTTTTGTCCTGGTTGAGCTGGAGAAAGTTTTCTGCCATCTAGGATTTGATGTCTAAAATGCAGTTAAAAAGAGCATCCATTGGCCTGGTGTCATCAGGAGACATGGAGATGTAAAGCTGTGTATCATCTGCAAGCTAGTCTTAACGCTATCAAGAAATATCTGAGTACAGACTAAAAAAAAAAAGTTAGGTAGAACCTTATAATTCCAAGTATGACAGCTCTTTGCTTGTTGTGCTTGTTGTGAATGCTGGAACATCCCCACACAGTTGCTGCGCCTGTGGCTCAGTGCTGTGCCTCAGTGCTGTGCCTCTCCTAATATGTGTGTCTACATGCGCTTAGATATGCATGTGCCTTCTTCACACACCACCCACAAATAAAGCTAACGTGCCAGAGGGCCAAACATCAAGGCACAGTTGTTCCTTATTAGAAGTCCCAGTGGCATTAACAGAATTAGCAGACGAAGCCAGCCGTGCCGCGCCCTCGTGTGAGACACAGCTCCTCACGGATACCTGTCACTTTCTCAATCCCCATCTGCTACAGTGAGAAGAATTAGAAAGGCAAAGGGCAAACGCATCAGCACGAATGCATAGCTGTCACTCATATTTGACTAAACTAGTTCAGATAATTTACAATGTATGGGAGACAAGAGAAAATAACAATTTCAGCAAGATCAACTGGTGAACAAGAATTACTATTCTACCATACGTACATTCCAGGTAAATACATGCACTTGATTCAGAACCGCCTCAACAGAATTTAAGAAGAAAACAAAAAGTACATTTATTGGCCGTAACTATTTATAAGCCACATACCTGTGTATGTAGAGCTCATGTCCCGACTGACAAGACAGCGTCCCTGCACGGTGCACAGTGTGCTAAACATACATCGCATGAGAATTTCTGCAGGACCTGCAGTAAACCTGAGTAAACCTTCAGGATCAGGTGGTATTTATGTTGTGTATGCAGTAACGCGCAGTCAGACCATTGTGGTTCTGACCGGACTCGAGCTGTTCCTGCTCACTTAAAATTGGACAGAATGATGGACAAATCCCGCTTGTAGGCTATTGTCCCGCGGTCACCTGCACGTGCTGCCTCCAGACACTGAGACTGCACTGTCTCCCGTTAATGTTCTGTGATGCAAAGTACGGTTCATGAGAGTGCAGACCTGTGCATGCAGTTTTATAGTTGACGCAAAAGTGACTTGCGCTTGCAATGAATCTTAATGTCAGAGACAATGTTTCTATGAACCCCCCACCACTGTTTTAAAGGGAGTGTGGAGAGCTCATTTGACAAAATTTTGGTCTGATTTAGTGATAATTAGTTCTCTAGACTACAATCATTAAAAAAAGCACTTCTTGATAAACGAGTATCCCAAAGCTCTCCCATCAGTAGTGATGGGCGAAATGAACGACGCTTCGGTACACACTTCGAGCTTTTCCTGGTGGGAGGGGAGTGAAGCGCGTACTGGAGCTTGTGTTGTTTTCAGGGAGTGACGTCATCAGCGCGTAATGAAGCGCTGTTTAGCTGAAGTGGTTCGGAAAGTGGTTCATTTGGGCCGAGCTGTGTTGAAGCAGAAGGATCGCCTTGTGATCCGCAGCAGAGCCTGGACCTGGGACACTTTATAGACCTGGGCTGGTTTATGTTGGACCTTGTTTTAACAAATATTAAAGACTCTCAGTGAAAAAATAAGCTTAGACCCGTTTATCAATAAAAAAAAAACACTTCTGGTGTGTATGTAAGGATGAATATATTTTGGGTGGAGACCACGCAAGCATCACTACTTGTATAGCTCAACGCGCTGAGTGTCTGCTTGAAGTACGGCAGGTGGAGAGTTCTAGCCCGCGCGAGTCGAAATTTTTTTTTACATTTGTATCTGGATTTGGATGTTATTTTAGAAATGAATAATAAACAAATGAAATGCAAACATTATACAGTTAAGCTACTGAAAACAGAATTGTTGGTTAATTTTCAATAACATCAGCGTTTATTTGTTCATGACACGGTTTCATTTTACATGCATACATGTTTTTGACCACAAGATGGCGCAGAAGAGCTAATGAACCACTTCTGCGAAGCTCCGGTTAATGTTTCGGTACACCTGACAAATGGTTCGAGTATACAATGAAGCGCCATTTGCCCAACACTACACATCAGTAACAGCACAGAGGAAAACTCGAAGGAGGAACTAAGACATAGTTCCTCCTTCATTCATTTTTCTATCTCTGTGCACATTATTCTATGCGAAGAGATAGAATAATGTGTAAACTATGGATAAAGCGGAGACTTGAGATGTGAACTTCAGCCTCAGGTAAGAAATCACAAGGGAACACTATGACTATAGATGTTTCAATGACAAAATTTAGTCTGTTTACTCAGGGTCATTTTCTGACGTTTTGTCTTGTAAGTAAAACCTCATGTCTCTAGGTCCTCTGTGTGGTCCAGTTGCAGCAACAACACCCCTGGGTTCAGACCCAATGGCCCGAAAACAAAAAAAACAAAAACATAAATTAGTGGCGTCGTATATGTTTCAGGGTCTAAAGCTAGATTTTGCTTCTCTTTCCACAATATAAGCATTTATACTCAAAGTTGTGGAGCAAATGCAACTCCACAGAAAGTTTAAAGAGTTGAAATCCCTTCATTTAGTTGAATCTGGATGAGTAGTAATGAAAGAAATTAATCTTTCTTGGTGAGTCATATAATACGGTCAAATTGCAGGACACATTTGTCAAACGGCGAGAAGCAGATAGCTGCAAAGAGCTTTTAGAAGTAACAGACTTTTCACAGATTTTTAGGATGTGGTCTTTTCTAGATCAGAAAGACACTGTTATATAGTATTAACATTTGCCTTTCTTATGAGACATTGACCACGTAATCAGTATGATTTGCATTTTCAAAAACCGCACGATGGTATTGCAATTTGTGTAAAACAAAATATGTGCCAAGATTAAGATTTGATTGATGAGAGATGAGATACAACATGTAATTGAGAAAACACTTTTTTAAATTAGGAAAATTATACATAAAGGTAGCTGATTTTCACACAAACATGATTTATTGTCCATATGTATTCATTTTTGGTTTCAATTAGAGCTTAAAAAACACTTTTTACAAACAGCAACGTGAAGCTGGAGAGGCCCACCAGAGCACAGCCAAAGATGGGAACTCAAATTCTTTATTATTCCATTCAGACTGTACTCAGTGTCTCATTGTTTTAATAAATTAATTTATTAATTCATTTTTTTAAAAATGCTGCATTTATCATTTTAATGGAAACAACAAAGGTTGCTCATTTATAGCTAAAAAAAAAGTTTGTTACCCCAACTTTAATCCTATTGTGTTTTGAATGTAATTATCTTAAGCAAAACATGCATGCAACATAATTATCAATCATATAATTGGGTTTAAGTGTGTAAATAAAAAATAACTGCTTCAAAGTTATTTATTTTTATTTTTTTACAATAATAAACACATATCAATTAAAAAGCTTTGCAACACTGTAGAGTCTTCATGCACTGGATTTTAATTAAACTCTTTTCGATAGGATAGACTGGGATGATGCAAGGAACATTGTGGGACAGATCACGGAGCAAGGAAATTTTCAAGCACAAGTGACAATTAGATGCACAAGACACGATAGCAAAGGCGATCGATGACAAGACAGAAGAAAGGCAGCCAGCTTCACGTCTCTATGAGGTGTCACAGATAGTTTAATTGACAGTTGGTTGTATGCGCATGGCGTCAAGAAGACAATGATGTTACGGCAAAACAAAAGGGAGCGTTTGACAGGTGGGAAATGCTGGTTTATCCCCCATGTGTTTTGAGCAGGGAAAGGATGTGTCAATGACAATGCTGCACTGATGCAACCTGGAGAAAGCACAGATGAAACGCTGACTTCCCTGTGCGGTCTTGTCAGGGTCTGCCACCCCCAACACCCCATGATCTACTCCAAATGTATAAACAAACTGTTTTTCCGTGCCGAAACTTCAAATTATCAAAGTGTTTACCATATGTACAACAAAGTAGCAATATGGCCAACTCTAAACTTCAACTTGCAAAAATACAAGTGGTTGGACATTTTCTCCTGATCTGCCTCTGAAACAAACCCTGGCTCACAAATGATTTTTATTTTGTTTTTGCCGATAATGGATATTTTTGTCTTATAACTTTGTCTTATAACTTAGCTTTAAAAAGAGGCAATATGAGATGCTGTACAATAAGATATATTATACACAGATGTAGCGTAGATGGAATAACTCAAGTGCAAGGACCATGAGGAAATCCCAACCAGGATCCATACTAAATCACACATGGATTATTTACTCAAATAATGTTCATTTTGTTTAGATTCTTCCTCAAAATTATTTCCTTTTAACATGAATTTGCCTTGTGAAAAAAAAAAAAAAAAGTGATGACAGAGACTACAAAGTCCTGCTTTTTTTCAATAGGCTTGTTTCACGTGACATCACAGTATGTTATTTCAGTCAGGTAGAGCGCAGCTAACATGAATGTTGTTTAAATGCTGTTTATTTTGTAGTAAAAAAAAAAGTTATTGTGTCTAATCAACTCAGAAGTTATCATTTTTTTAAATGTGTGAGATATTCCTTTAAAAGCATAAATAATTGTGAGATTTTTTATTGAATGTATTCATTAAATGTGTGATATATTTATTCAATGTATTCATTAAACGTGTGAGAAACTGTATTAAATATATAATGGCAAATACAATGTTACTAATGAGAAAAAATTGCCACTTCTTCTACACCTGACTTATAACTGACATGAAACCAACCTATTGAATCTGAGACAGTAAAACTATTCTCAAGTAGGTTAAGATCTATGTATTATTATAATTATTAGTGTTAATAGTTAAATGAGGTAAAGAATATGATACTAGAAGAAGAGAATGGCATCAGATGCTGGACCAGAGAAGAAGTTTGAAAGGAAAAGTTATTTCTCCGTGAGTGAAGAGTAGTCATAAGTATACTATTAATGTCCCAAGTCAATCCTAGTGAAAATGCAACTTTGGCCACAAATACAGTATTTTTCGAGTTCAAGTCAAGTTCCAAGCCTTAGTCCATTTAAAATTCATGCCTCAGGTCATCAAATAGTGACTCACTGGAGTCAAAATTATCACTTGCAACCACACCTGTGGATGGTGGTGACATGTGCCGGTATAAAGGTAAAGAAAAACAAAAAAAACAACTTCAACAGTGAGATGAAGCAATCAAATGAAGAGCCACTTTGTAAAAACACACAATAATGCGTCAGCGTGGCGACTGTCAATAGGGTGCACTTCATGCTTCTGCTCCGGTGCACTGTCCTACAGGTAAACAAGACCAACAAATGAGATGCATTCAAGAGCACTCTTCCTTTGCAACACCAATGCCCAATACACACCACACATTTACACACACAACCCAGCTGTTGTTGTCGGCATGCTAATAGGCCTTTTGCTAGATGTAGCCTGGAGGCGCTCTGTGATGTAAACACCAATAGAATAAATATCACAGTTTGGTTTCTTTTAGACAACTAACTTTGTAGTCTGCCTCTCGCTGATGGCACATAAGAAAGTCTGTGATCAAGTATTTATGATCATTCAACAAGGCCATTATTTCTGTGAAAATTAAGTCTTTAAATCAAGAAGAATGATGAGGCCGTGTGACCTTTGAATGAGAGGCCATCGCTGGTACATGGCTGGCATTTGAGACAAGATCATTACGGCTTTGGATTTAATTGAAGCCTTTATCCCAGGTGTAATCAGGGCTAAATAAACAAGGCTGGATTCATACAAGACTCAATTAGACCTTGGGGGAGAGTTGTAAATGCAATGGGCTGCTTCCTCATAATCAGCTGTAGCTAATACTTGATGAAGAGCCTGATATCTCTACCTGTCTCCGCACTAATTGAGTGTAATTAGTACAACGCAGTGGCAATTGTGGAGGTTGGGGTTATTATGAGAAGAAGCATTGGGTGTGATCAGATTTACTGTGCGGGCTTTGAAAACAATCATCTACAGTGGACAATTCAACATTAGGAAATTGAGACTCAAAGACTACAAGGTATTTAAATGTTTGAGGTCTATTAACTCTTTCCCTGCCTAGTATGTTAATATTTGTTTCTTTTCAAATGGAATCTAGGCAAAATATCTTGCACATAAAACATTGTTGAGTAAGTTTGGAGCAAGAGTAAGTTTATTTATCTTTCAAGTAAAGACAAGCACGAGAACAGCCTCAGACAGCCAGTCAGAGACATGAGAAAACTGCTGCGCTGCACATTTTTGTTGGTTTAAAGATGAAAAAGACATTTATGTCATTGTTTTAATCATTTAAACCTCATATTTTTACCTTGTCGAGCCCGGACCTTGAAGGCCCCCCTGGTTGTCAGGACCAGGTCTTTCCCGCATGGACTCCTGCACTTTTACTTGTTCCTTTGAAGTCCTTCGAGATGACTGATTGTTGTGATACTGGGCTATACAAAAATACAGTAATTGGATTGAATCTATAGCACACCTCAAATGAATAAAGTAATTGTAACCCTAACCATAACCCTAACGCAGGGCGTTAACCTGCTGTGTGGTTGGCACTAGAGGCATTGTGCTCCTGCTCATGACAGTCGACCTACCCGCAGTGAGCACTAGGGATGGGGAGGTGACAACTTTGGATGAGGAAAGTGGGCGCGCAAGCAGGGCTCTGCAAATGATTAGACTGAACATTGTAGCGGGGTGTATGTTTGTACAGGTGTAAAAATACAATGGGCAGCACCTGGTAACAAGTGAATCCTTTGAACTTTTAAAAATTGTTACATTTGAGGATAATCATTATTAAGACCTTACTCATGTACTGTACATAGACTGTACTTTTTTGAGCATTTTGAGACCACTGTTGTAAGTAACCAATAGAATTCTATAAAGTGTACTATTGAATATATTTAGATTATTTTTCTTTAAAACAATGACTTGCTTCTTGCTGTCTGAAAATACGACCACGAAGACAACATTCAACCTTGCCGGTGAAATGTGCACAATCATATAAAACATATGTTAGAATTTCCAATATAAAGTATTTGAAAACAAAAGTCATATCTGATTTGTCACGTAGACTTCCTAAATAAGGTATCTAATGTTAAGATTACAGAAAGAAAAACTACTACCACTTCATTTCAAACTGTAACTACTGTAGTCTGCTTCTCAGCTACTTCTAAATCAGGCTGCAATGTACATTTCTCCTGGATGTGCAGAGGATTTTTTACCTCTATTTTTTCTCCTTATTTTATCTTTTTTTGTGCAATTATTACAGGACAAAGATGAAGGTTAATTCAGAGGAAAACAATTGAGATACGTAATTCTCCAATGTGCAGGCTCCAAAAGTTTATACAATGATTTTAATTGCTGTCATTATGGGCATTTCCACATGGGGATGTTATCAATGGATGTGTGAAAGATTAGTTTTTTTTTTTTTTCTTTTGTCAACTTCTAATCAGCGCCCACTAAAAGATTTTGCAAGGACATTAATTTGAACTCACCAAGGACCTCCAAATGACTCTGCACCTCTGCGACTAAGATAAACAACAAAAGTAGAAAGAAAAAAAAAAAACACAAGCAGCCTTGCTATCCTCATTTCTAGTTAATTAAGTGACGAAATAAGCTTGGAAATCCCCTGAATCAAATTACACAAAGAGGAACGACATACACACACATACAGTACACACAACACTGCAGATCGCGGCTAATGCAATCACACATCTTTAATGAAATCATGTGAATTAATGTCTTAGATCTTTGCTTTTATGAAGTTGCCTCCGGTCGCAGCACCAGGAAGTCATCGGAAATTATTCAGCCAAAGCGCGGTGGAGCTGAGTCTCAGTGCGTCAGCACATGCCTCCAAGGAAACAGGGGAAGTAATAGGACAATGAGGGATGATGCACTTATTCCTTGATATTGCAACATAGAGCGCATATAGGTGCACTTTTCATATGTTAATGAAAACCATTCCAGCTACAATTTGCATAGAAATTAGGTAATTACTAATTCGATTACTATTGTTCAAGATAAGGAGGGGAGGTTTAAGCGTTATATCTTTCTCCTCAAGTGGTAGGTCGTGACATGAAAGGGAGGTCAAAGCGAGCTTTAAGTGGACTGTAGGCAAATCTACGCTGTATATAATCATCAAAAAGTAAGTACTTGATAGATAAGGAAGAAAGGGGACTGACCAGTTATCAAGTATGATTTAATTTCTTCTTCTCTCCATTTCCTCCCCTGAAGATCAAAATGCAGAATTCTTCCTACTGGGCAATACTTTAGTTTAAGTATAGCACATACAATCTATACATACAATCTATACATACTGAGAGGTCAACATTTTTTTTTCCCGCCCTTTGCTTTTAAGGTAAATATTACAACAATCAAAGCAGCATTTCCATGGTGACAAGCAGGTGTCACCAAAATAGCATCCCTTTGAGTTCTCCATTATTGCCACTATTGTTAAATTTCAAATCACTAATGCAAGAGACATCCTCATATTGTATTTTTGAACATACTTGAGCGGATAGAAATCAAGGACACATCCTCATATCTGCAACAGCTCATGTCAACACTTCCTGAGGCTGCTAACTGCACAAGAAACATTAGACAAAACCTGCCAATGCACCCTGTTCTCTGTTCTTGGCACATACTGGATCTTGTGACTCATTGTAAATGCATTGCTCGGTAAGTGGATGCGGAGTTGACTTTTCGCTGCATGACGCCGAGAGAGTGACTGTAGGGATGATAATGAAAAAAATGTCAGCAGCTCATCTGATACACCCAGACACGGCGTAGTGATCGACTCGGGGCCCGCTGTACATGCCCGCGGGGGTTACGTTACGCTACTCTTTGTTAGCTAAATGTCACAGCCCCACCTGGCTCCTATCACTGCGCCCCAACCATACCCCCAGGCTGCACTCTCCGATAGTGCACAGGTCCAGAAGGTTCAAACTTGCTCACAATGTGTTAAGACGTCAAAGACAAGCGAATTGCATGGACATTGTAAAAGGGGACAAGGACAGAGAGTGTGAAAAAGCAATTGTTTTTGTTAGGAGGGGCAAATAGTTGTTGGAATCAAACTTAAGATTCAGTCAAATATTCTTGCCTATCATAATTAATCCACAAATAATGTTAATAGTAAATGATTAAAACTATGCTGTTTATATCCAGTCTATATCAATTTTATTTATCTTGTTTACTTATGGTCAAAACAAGGACTACTGTTCTAGATGTGACATCTGGGCTGGAAGTGACCATTTTTATTTGGGTTTGCACATAATGCAGTAGTTATGCTATGGCATTATAAGCTACTACCATATTGATTTTGTAGAAAAATTAAATACTACAAACCTTTGGATAATGAAAAAGAAGAGGACTAGATACATACACTACCCAAGAATCAAACCAATGAATAGGGACAAAAATATTTTGGAAGATGGGTCGTGGGCTGGATCTATTGTATTATCTGGATACAACATTGTTAGCTTGGAGCTGTTGTGAATCAGCCGCAGTGGCTGCTCCATAGGTGCTGCAGCGGGAAAAGCCCCCTACAGGCCAGAAAGCATTTTGCATTGTGCAAACAGCTCGTGTTCAGTAGTAACAGCATCTACAGCTTTAGGAATGATTAGATTTTGTAGCAATTCTTACCTATTTTCACATCCTAAACTTTTCCGATTCAAAAGTTTTTAGCTTTGTATGAAACAGATTTTTAAGTTTTGGCTTTGGCTACCGCTGTTCGCTCTGAAACTCTCGTTCTGATTGGTCTGAATGCTCAGAATGCTCCATGTGCAAAGAATCGAGAAACGACCATTATGGCAACAAACGCCAGTGAGCAAAAGCCATGACGCACAGCGCCTGCCATCTTCGATCACCGGGGATTACTCGTGGGAAAATTTCATTGCTGGGGGGCCTGATCTGGCTTCCTGGCCTTATGTTGAATAGCCCTGGACTAAACTATGCCTTAAAGTTGAATCAATGAACTTTTTTGTTATTTAATTGTAAGCCAGAAGCATGAAGGCAACACAAAGCTGTTTATCATCAGGTAAAACATTAATGTATCTCAAGCCATAAACTAAAGGGCAAAGGCAGACCTGAAACTGGACCAAACAAAAATGGTAAATGGTCTTTATTTTATAGCACTTTTCTATTTCAACACACTCAAACTGCTTAACAATCAAGGGTCCATTCACCCAGTGTACACAGACACAGTGAGATAATTGTCTTGCCCGAGAACACAATAACACACAACTCAACTAGACATCCTATGCTCAGTGATCTCTCATCCACAAACAGGTATAACAGAACCAAACTGGGCTACAGATAAAACCAAACTTTCATTAGAAAATAAGTATATTTTATAACAGTTTAAAGTTAAAATAGTTTTGCTAGTGAAAAAAAAAAAATAATAAACAAACATACACCAGTGTGGTAATAATTAATTAGACAAACTACTTTCATAGACTTTCTGCAACTTTGGCAAAGCAACTCTAAAACAATGACAAGTTCGCAGAAACTTTAGAGACTGAGAATGGGCAACAGGTGGTAATGTGTATCTTAAAATGACACTTTTAGGTCAGCCAACAGTGTAATAAAATTAGGCACAGGTGTCTGTCAAAGAAATCTATTTATGTATTATTAATGTCTGACTATCAAAAAGCACTGACAGGCTGTGCAGTAGATTGGCGTAATGGCTCACACTGAGAACATCCACAACAGTCTTGACAAGTTTCACAGATGACAGACAATACTATGTTTCAGATGAATTTTCAGAGCTTAGTCAATATAGAGTCCACTCATTCTCTAAGAAGTTAGAGCAACACCCACACACACATGAACCGAAACAGGTGCAGTACTGGGAATTTCTTGGTCCAACACAATGGTCGCTCCAGTGAAAACAGTGTTAACCTTCACATCTGTGAAAGTGTCACCATCTGCACACGTGACCTACAGGAAGTAAACACAAAACTAGCTCCAGTCGGCCTTCAAATATGGTTCACAATACTGAGATATAATGTAACATTTGAAGCGAAGAAAAACATGGAAGGAAAATACTAGCACAGAATGAGGAGAGGTTTGAACACTTGTCACCGTTTGTGCCATCTCGTTGCCCTACAGCAAAAGCAAAGAGGTATCAAAACCCAAAATCAAATTTTCCACAACTGATTTTATGAACAAAATGACTAATAATCAGTTTTACCAAGCACAAATTCTTGTAGAATGATATTAGTTTGCCATGTTCTGTCTGTTTGTCCAAGTAGTGTCCTTTTTTCTAAAGTTCTTTTCACAAACCATTCTCGAAATATAACCAGTGTAAGATGGCAAAAAAATGTATTTAATTAATAAATTGATTTAATATGGACGAACCATATGCATCTTTTTTAGTGCTATAGCACAAGTGCTTATTTTCAACACCTGTCCACAGGAGGCTTTTAAACACAGATACAAAGATTCAAACAGTAACATTAAAGATTCAAAATGTATATTTGATATGCTCAGACGTTTATTAAAGATGTTTGGATCTGTTTAGTTCTGTGGGGAGAGAATTCCACATTCTGGATCCAGTGGAGGAGAAACTGTCACAACCTTCCCCTGCAGTAGACAGTTGTGCATACATTGCGCAAAGTGTTGTTTCTTAAAGAGACATGTTAAAATCTATTTTTGTTTTGAACCTTGTCATAACGCCTTCTGTCATTATTAGTTTACTTAAAGTTGTGTAGAATGATTTATGCATGTTTGAGGAATCGTGTATTGTCCAGCAACCCCAACCACTTGTCACTTGTTGTTTATTTGTGATTATTAAAAAAAACAAAAAAGAAACAGATTTATAGTATAAAGAATAGTGGTTCAAAAGAGACACTTTACATCAATAAAAAGTACACATTTTTCTATTTCTATGCTGTTATGAATAAATTGTGTGCTAAAAAAAGTAAATTACTTAAGTATGTTATAGCTCATTACAAGAGAAAAAAAAATCCCTTTAAAGTACCTGAATACAGTGACATGTGGCTATGATGGAAAAGAAAATATCTGTGATTGGGGATTGGTAGTTGTAAAACACTGTATGAATGTGCTTGTATGGCGTCCTGTGACTGTGCCGTAACCTCTGCCGTTCTGAAACAAGCAGATGAAAGTTAATGAATCAACAGCATTTCAGACGATCCTAATGATTCCTAGACTGTACTGGCAAATGATATGGCACTGAAAATTAGCCTGTAGCCTGCCCCAAGATCAGGCATGTTATTTGAGTTCATCAATCATCTGTTGATTGGAGAATGAAGTGTGTGTCTTAATGAAGCTGATACACATCAAAGCATTTAGCAATTAGCTCTGATTTGTGAGATGAGAACACAAAGTACGTGCTTTGCAAAGTTCCTCAAAGTTTGAGCCGCAGCTAACACAAACTCGAGTCATTTATGTTGTGTCAATGGAGTGTTATTAAAACTATTCCACAAAGCAGAAGGTCACTTTGTACCATGACTTTCTTCTCGTTTCTGTGTTTGTCTCCACACTTTCACAAAGACGAGGGTTTTCCATGCACCTAAGGGCACTTTTGCGCCACTGCAATCCTGTGTACTTGAACTTAAAAACCTCTACAATTTGCCATTAGCTAAACGCTCTGAATGTCCCTGCAAGCCCTGAGGCCAGGTGTCTTTTTTCCTTTTTAGCCCTGAGCACTACACCGCTGTTCTAACATGGAAAAGGCTTTGAGGCAGTCATGTCGGCAGCTACAGATTGGTTCCACAGGTACAAACACTCTGGGTGTGTAAAAAAAGAACCTGAGGATAGCCCTGTGTCCAGCACAAAACCCCTTCTAGGAGTGTCAATAATTCAGAAGGACAAAGTGTTTGATACATGGGGGTAAAAATGCATTCTTGCTTGCACCCTCCTTCTGTCAATATTTTGACAGCGATGTGCAAAGAGGGGAGGGAATACCGCCGGGACTGCCATGTAAAGTGTTCTTTCATGTTTTGCAAAGTGAGTGGTACCTCTGCCGCGGAACCTCGCTACTTCCACATCCATGAAATGAGGACTTGGAGGGGGGAGAAAAGAAGGTGTACGAGGCCTGGACCAGCTGACTTACAAGTGGGTGAGTGTTGAAATATCTTCCACTTATTGTTCCAAAAGGTCACAAGAACACAATTAGAGCCACTTGTCTATTGCTTAACAAAATATTTCGATTTGAAAACATCCTGTCTCTCTACATACCCTTCAGTGTCCTGGACACACTGTGAGAAGCAAGTGAGATTGTAAAGCAGCATTCCTCTTGAGTTTATACTGTGTCAATGTGAAGCATGAAAGGTTAATGCTGAAGAGTTGGTGCCTGTTTGTGTTCACAATGTATCACCTTAAAGTTGTTTAAAGTAACTTTTTAGTGCTTTCCACTAAAAAGTAAATGATAAATGCAGTCCTTTGTGAAAAAAAAGATCACTGAGTAGCCTACTGTCTGTGTGAATTATAAAGAATTTTAGTTCTAATCAGGAGCTGGATGCTGTGTTCTGATTTGCTGATCCTGAGTGGTCCTCTCAGTTTACTTTGCTGTTTGATAAAAGAAGTTTTTAAGCCATATTTGCAGAGCCTGATCCAACCTCACCACTTTTAGGAAAAATGTCAATTCCCATTTGTTTTTTAAATCTGCTTTTAATGCACATGCAGTGTGGATTGTCTGCAGTGAACACAGTCAATTTAGAACTATTTTGACAAGACATTTGCTCAGTTTGCACTAAAATGTAAATACAAAACAGCAAGAAGTTGTTGCAGCCTTTGCAGTTGTTGCTTCACCTTTAAAATATGCATGTAGTTGTCAACAAAGCTTTACAGTGAAGCATTCTAGGCAAAGCATTAATGGAAACAAGTAGTAGTAACCAGACAAGAGATGTTGCATGACTGGCCAATGAAATATTTTTTTACAGTCTATTCCCAACAACTCTAAGTAGGTTCTTTCACAGCGTCTGGTCTTTGTAAATTCTACCTACTTTCCCCTTTCCAAAGCAAAGACGGCGAAGCACAGAGAAGGTCATTAGAATGATGAAGAAGAGAGAAAAATAAACAGTTGAGACACACACAAGGATAAAGAGGTGAGCATAAAACAAATGGCGAGCACTGTGCTAAAGATAATGAGGCCACAAAAAGGCAGCAACTGAAAGAGGTATGATAACAGCATAATATAGTGCCGCCCGAGCATCGCTGATTTAAAACAAAACACTTCCTATACTTTCTTAAGCTTATTCTACAAATAAACAGTGTGGGGCGTGCTGTTTTTTGAAAGAAGCTAGCGGTGCACCATCCCCGAAAGAAGCACTTATCAAAGACTTAAAACAGGACTCGCATTTAGGTTGAGACTAATCACTTAACTCCCAAAAGTATATATCTGTTGCCACGCACAAACACGCACAAACAAAAAAGCTTTGACGGGTTGCTGTAGAGCCACAAAGCCCTCTTTAATTATGCTGTGAAGTTTTCTCCCCCGATGCCCTAGTTATTCTAAGGGGGCGCACGGCAACGTCTTTGGGGACAGATGGCGTTCCCCGAAGTGGGTAAGGGAAGGATAGAAGAGGTCCCTAGCGGCCTGAGGAAACTCGAGGGGTATCCACGCGGGACTCTTTCTTTTCTCTCTCTTTCTTTCTCATATGTTTTTGTGTTCAATCTCAAACAATGCTTGAAAAGGAATCAAGACAACATCTCACAGAGCCTTTTGTTTTACCGGGGAATGAAAATGTGAAATAATTAAAAAGCCAGGATAAAGTCATCAGATATGCTATTAGCGTTTTTGCACACTCGCTCCTCTCCGGTTGAATGGTTGGCACAAAAGGGGCCGATGGCTTTGCTGATTACATTTTTGATTAAAAATGCCATCCTTTCACAGGCCAATAGAACTAGTGGTCACATGTGAGAAGAGTTTGTACCACTCTTGAGAAGGACTTGTTCTTATAACAGCAGAATGCAACAGATTCTTCAGCTGATAGGCGTGCATCAATGAGGAGCTAATTACTTTTTTTGTTGTTGTTATACCTGGTCAGTAAGGTGCTTTCACACAATAAATAATACAATTGTGTTTCCTTATCTGCTCTGGTTCGGACATGGTTGTACAGTTTTGTTTCAGAAGTTGCAGTTCAGAGGGCTTAAGGGTGTGTAATTATACAGTATAAATATGACTAAAATCTGTAAAGTGAATGTCTTTATTTAACTTGGCACTGATAATTAGTATTTTATGGCATCATTCTCACTTGCACCTTCTTGCAACAGTATATTGCATTTCTAGAAATAAGAAATGTGAAGAAATAAGGACAAATCCTGACATATGTTTGACTGTCTTCAAGCTGAATTTACTAGTCTGAGAAGCTAAACTCAGAACTACTCTAACCGTCCTATAAGTGATGAGTATAGTGTATAGTGATGAGCATAGAGCAAAGCTTGCATTTTGAGCTACAAATGTTATGAAATCGTTCCCCCATCATACCTGGAGCTTCTTGTTTGCTTGTTCTTATTGACAAAAAGACCCATTATATTATATGCACAGTTTTAAGACATTCTGTATTCTTTTAAGTGCACACATTAACACCAGATTTATTTTTTAGCATTACTATTGCATTCCCTGCACTTACATTAGTATGTCAGAGGAAACTAGGTTTATTTATCTCCACTACATCATTCCTTCTGTAACCAGTAAATGACAGCTAAAAAGAAATTCCTGGTGGGTAAACTTGCCACAGTAAAGTTAGGCTGTTGAAATTACTTTTATCTTACAAATAAAGCATTGTTGTTGTTGTGTGTGTGATTTAACCAATATTTTATTAGCTTAGAAAGAGGAATGAAACAACTTTATTCCTGTTTTAAAAGCTTTGGAGTCCCCAACCAATGCAGTTACACAACACTTAATTAAAGCAGGTGTCTCCACAGGCTACATATCGTTTTGTGCTCTACTCACATTACTGTGGCCCGCAGCATGTTTTACCACTACAAGTCCATTTTCTTCTGCTTAACATGTGTAGCTAACACTTGCAAACACTGCATCATTAATGGGATATATTCTTCTGCTGGTCCTCTCAGTGCTGTTTGTTTTATGTGCAAAGCCTCAGCCCTTGTTAGTGAGTAAAGCTCACACATGTATTTCAATAAAATTACTGTTCTTAAAAGCCAGATTCAAATCCTAACTGCAATGGATCAGTGATAATGGCACACTTTCTAACAAGTCCAAGCATATAGGCCATTTGTCCTCTATACCCTCTGATACGATCCACTGGAGCGCTTCCTGAATATGTGCCCCGCATTGTGAAAATCACGCTAGTTAAACATGAAACTATTTTATAAAGGAGGACACTAGATGGACAGGAGATAAGGCCCTGTCCAACAATGCTCTTAAAAATGTTTGACAAAAAAAGATCGACCACAACCTGTGTTTTATTAGAAATTTCAAATGTACAGGATTATATCTTCATCTTCTAATTTTTTGTGTCCATGTGCTATGGATTAGGTTGTGAGTGAGTATTGTGAAGAGCGTACTTCTCAGAGCAACCATATCGGCTATTGTGAGATTGTTATTCATAGCATGTCTTTGTGTAAGTTTTTAAGCCATATTTGCAGAGCAATTACAATTACAATTTTAATTAAAAAAAAAAAAAAAGATTTTTACTTAGCACCAGCTCACATTTTCTAACAAAAACAGCAGTAGAATAACCTGGCCAGCCAGATGGTTTATCTCGCGATATTTCTAAATTCACAAACACGGGATAAACCATCTGGCCTTGATGCCGCCCGATTTACAGTCAGAAACAGCGGTGTTTCGGCCTACTCACATCACAGCAGCGTGGTTTTGAGGCCCAATCACATTGTAACAGGGCGGGCTAACACGGGCTGTTGGCGCCGCCGCAGAGTCTGATTCAATCTAAAAAAGATGGTGGCTTCCGTGAATGTACATGTTGTTTGCTGCTTTTGATTCGGTTTTAGCAGAAATACGGAGAAATTTCTTTTTGAAAGAAGAGCGGTATGTGTGACACTTATTCTATCCACGCGGACATTGGATACACCATTACGAGTTGTTGCTGTGATTGGCTAAGCACAAATAAGGTAGGCCGCTCATCCGCTTGAAGTGTTTCACTAAACGCCCCACCTTTTCTCAAACGCCTTCAGTAAGTCAAGTCCCAGATGGAAATAGTGAGAACTCAGATGGCAGTTAAACGCATATCCATCTGGCGTGAGCCAGGTTAGCAGTTGCATCAGAATTGCTTGTCTGGCTTACTGTGGAATTAAACATCTTCTTACTGAACTACATTGCTAAACTCCCACATCTTGCCAATTTTTCTTAAAACACCAGACTAAAACTGGCTCACATCCACACTAAGTTATCTCTGAACTATTTAGAACACAATCATCAAGCTTGATTCTAGGTATAAGAGAGAAAAACAAAATTCACCATGATGAAAGCTGCACTACTATGGCTTACTAAGATTAGCCAGAGCCCATAGAGAAGTTCTCTAAAAAGTTATTATGTATGTGTATATATATATATATATATATATATATATATATATATATATATATATATATATAAGTAGGTCTACTCATATACGTATTCACATAAACTTAGTTGTGATGATAGAATTATGCTAAAGACAATTGTTAACATGACAAAAGTCCACACTTAACACACAAAGACAGAGTGTTTTTTATTCACACACAACTCAGAGCACACATAATGACTTTTATACATCAGCTGCCTGGTTCTTCACAGAGCTGTAGTACAAATTTATCTCTCGCCTCTGTTATGTGCGAGACTTCACTGCATGGCAATTTCGTCAGGATAAACAGATGGCAAACTATTGCAATGTTGAGATTTCACACTGCGTATCATTTACAGCTCTGCGATACCTTCATGCGATCTCTATAGTTAAGAACTGACAGTTCCAAGAGATCACACAAACACATAGATAATCTTTTTAGCACCTTGTGAGCTGACAATAATATTCATTTGAGACATGGTTTCAAAGTTGAGGCAGGGTCCCTCATAACAACCTTTCTTCAGAAACCTTTGTTCTGCAGGCATTCACACTAACAGGCTTCATGGTAAACTCCATGGTGTTGTCCGCCATGCCAGTCAATGATTTTTTTGTGCTTGAGTTTTTTGTGGCATTGCTTTGAGCAATTTGAGCTAGCTCATCTCCTAGCTTGCTGAATATTTTGGGGGGCTCCACAAAGTGTGTGCATATTAAAAAGAGCTGTCGTTCCCCTCATTGTCAAACAACAGCATGACCATACTTTTCAGAAGCAAACTTCAGGCATTCCCTCACATTTGGTCCTTAAATTGGTGTGCAACCAACATCATTGGGGGCAGGTTTCTGGATAATTCCTGCATTGTGAAAATGCCTATGTGTAATCCTGGTATTCAAGGCAGTTGAATACTAGTTGACAGTGGTTCCTACTACTAACATTGTATATGAATATATAAACGTGTTCTCATGGAATGCGTAAAATAGCACGCCATGACAAATTGCGTGTCACGATGATGCCCTCTGCCTGTTTTGGCGTGCAGTTACTCGTTTTCTATGACGTGGTCTGGACACTCCTAGTGGTTGACCACAGACAGGAGGTTTTTCAAGGGATTAACGGCTAAATTTAAGTCTGAAGTTACAAAAATGGGTAAGTTTAGCTCTATGGCTTGGAGTTGGTTAAGTTTAGGATTAGGATTGTGTTAGTCTTCATGAATAATAACACCTCTTAACATTCACCATTGAAATGAACGAGGACAGAAACGCGTCAAATACACACACACAAAAATAGAAGTTAATTTCATCTCACTCAAGCAACTAGTTCAGGAATTTGTGTGTTTGTGATGATGTCAACTTCAGGCGTCTGTTTGTTGTTCCGCAACTTTGCCATTAAAGTAGTAGCTGCTGCAAATTTTGATTAAAATATCATCTTTTTTTTTATCATCAAATTAATTTATTTTTGTATAGCCCAAAATCACAACAACAGTCGTCTCTGAGGACTTCCCAAGATTATTAATTTAGCAGACATGAAAGTAGGATAGTAGTTTATGATGTGATGGAGCCGGTGTAGCCTGATGTATCAGTTTCATTTCACTCTCACTAACTTTCATGTTTAAGATGTACTTCCTGAACTACACCTGATGTGTTGGTCACAATAAAGTCCAGTAAACAAACAGCAGAGGTTAATGTGAAAAAGGACCCACCTACCATAGAACAAACAAGCTCCAATGCTGAGATGTCAGATGGTTTCCACAGAGTGAAATGAAACCGGCTAATACACCAGGCTACTGAAACACAGCAATAGTCAGGAAAAGTCTGTAGAACAGAATATTCACCAGAAAAAATACGTAGCACACTCATTAGCTCTGACAAATAATCTGGGTAATAATTCTCTCTTCTCTCTTTCAATATATATATTACACTACTATAAAACAAACAAAACAATTACTCACATCAGAGTTAACTGTTTACATGTTTATATGAGATGTTATTAATCTGCTACAGAAATTAACTCTTGATTAGATTTTTGTTGTGAAATGTAGCCACTGTTATGCTATTAACATTTTCAGAAGTTTTATGGAAATTGGGGACTGTAGTTTAATTAGTGAAACATCTTGTTGCATTTGTTGACATTCTGCCAAAACACCAAAACTTCAAACAGTTTCCGTTGTGCTAATGAGCAAGCAACCCATCTTGTTTTAGCATCCAGAAACTACTTTTACCCAGATGAGGCTTCATCATCTTATTTTGTGTTTGAACCCCGAAGTAGCGTCTGCGCACATGAAACAGGCGCTAATCCATTTGAAGCCGACAGAGTGGCCTGATTGCGGCTGCACCTTTCTTCTTCAAAAGTCGCATTGCCGCTGTAAATCCAGGAACACATGTCGCAACATGAAAGAGCTCGCCAGTTCAATTAGCCTATCAATTGTTGTTCACGTGCCAACAAACTGGGGGCAAATTGTCATAGACACACCTGAGCTGAACACTGACAACACAGTAAGACGATTTAGACAACTCATACATAATTAATTGATTTCTTCATTCAGTTGGCACCTTGCTTTTCTAATATTCAGACATTTAAGTGTCACAAATCTTGAGTGTAAAACCTGTGTGTTTGGAGGCCATGTTGAATCACTTCCCATGTTTTCTCCAAACTGTTAATTAAGTGAAGATAAAAGTGCTGAAGTTTACTTGTGTCTTCTCAGTCAAACTGAATGTGAAAAGTTGACTGTCTCCTGAGTTCTGTGTGTGATCACATGTCAAGTGTAGTCTTGATGTAGAAGTTTGGCCTATAGCACATGTCAATGAAAGGAAGACTCCTGTCCGAATTTGGTCCCAAGCGGTCCAACTCTGGTGCAGCCATCGGAGCCTTTACTTAAAGTCAGAGAGTGACTCACACGGTGTAATCCAATGTCTCCGGTTTGGTTGGTTTCAAATTTTGTCCGGACGCCAGAGCGCACTGGAGGTTTTTTGGTGAAGTTGTGAAAACAAGACACGATATACAGGAAACCAGGCGATCGCTGGTGAAGTGAATCTGGTGATTTTCAAAATAAAATTATGTTAACACTAATAATACAAAATGTCAAAACTCGATACATACACAATTATAGACCAAATAGGATGTAAATAAACGTCCCGTGCTTATCCATTATTATTTATAGTGCTCTGGTGACTGCCCCGGAGTTGGACTGGATGCAGTGTGACCCCGGGGTCAGGCCAAACACTGCAGAGAGGCTGGAGAATGTAGACGTGATTCTGTAAAGAAGCACAGTGCAGACTGAGCACACCAATAGAAGCGTGTGCACATCCCTGCTGTGACTCGTCATTGTCACGTTTGGTACAGCACTAGAGACAGAGGTGCACTGTTCATGTCAGAGCGGTACAGTCTGTGTCTTTGGTGTGTGCGCGAGTAATGAACATGGTACAACAGTGCCGCTGTGACTCGTTCTTTTCACTTTTGGCGTCTGCAGATTCATACTTGTATTATGAGCACTGTTTGTGTGTATTATACTGCGTAAAGTAGGAGAGGGCAGCCGCGTGTGTCCTTTTGCCAATTAGCCATTTACATGGCTTCATTCAGTGACCGTTTGGCCAGTGGGACACTGGAAAAAAGACATGGGACAGAACAGAGTCAAGACAGAACAAAGTTAAAATGACTTTATCACAGATTCAGTGATCAGTTCTGATCAATGCAACATCCTCCACAGCACAGGTCAGATTTATTACGCAAATATTTTTTTTAAAGAGACAGAATTTTTATTTAAAAGCAAAGTAAATTAAATATATTTATACCAGTCTAAGCCCCAGCTTTGCTCCCAAGTAAATTCAACTTTTGATGTAAATTGTGGATTGAATGAGTGTGCGTGAGAGTGTAGTTCGGGGAGAAGCAATACAACCAAACGACTCAGCTGAAAAAAAAAAAAAAAAAAAAAAGATAGAATTACATACTGATAATAAAGTGATAAGACACCAGAGGATAGGTCCGGCAGTATGTGCATAATAGATGAGAAATGCCCCTCGGCAGTAACTCGGCATCATTTAGTCTGAATAAAATTATTCTGAGCTGAACCCTAACAGATACTCATTAAACATTATGTATATGCTTACAGAATATTACTTTAGTTAAAAAAAAAAAAAAAAAAGTTGAGTCTGAGAGACGATGATTCTGGTTGATTGGTTTACTTTTTTGAATTGTGGCCTTATCCTTGAGATGTCTGTTGAAGAAATACTGCTAAATGTGTTTTAAATGTTGAAATGCTGAGGCACTCATTTATGCTTTTTGTTCACATCATTAGAGATGTTGTTTACATTGGCAAATCCATCACAATTTACTAAATTAATATCGAATAACTTCCAAATGTGTATCCCTATTTTGCCTAGATCCTTAAAAATCACAAAATCCACTTTAGCTTTTATTATAAAAGCTTGATCAAAGACACTGCTGCATGCGTTATTATTCCCTCCTTGAGGCGCTATCACTCTATAACTCACACACAAACATGCAAATTTGGTCCGTCGCTAACTTTGATCATTTACTTGATGGTAATGAGCGACGTGGAAGTTTTAGCCACTGTTCCAAGCTCTCTCTGTGACTCAACTACACTTTTCGTTATTTATTTTTTTCAGCAACCCTTCAACCTTCTTCCGTACTTCACCTAAATTTTGATTTGCCTCTTGCCTTTGCGTTCGTCTCGCTGTGTTTCTTCATAACTCTTTATTTCGTGTCTTTTCACCTGTCTTCACTTTCTGGGACTTTTCTTTGCGGGCGAGAAGTCATACAGATCAAAGGGAAGAAGAGATGGAAAGAGGCAGAGCTCACCCCACGCATATATATCCTTCAAACTTTCTCTCTCTCCGCTCCTCTTAAGTCTAAGTGTCGTTCTCTAAACAGCACTGTTTTTGTGTGTTTGCACCTTTCCGGTCAATCTTCAAATATACTGTATAATATTTGTCTTTAACCGAATGTGGAACTAAAGCCTGCACGCAGGCAGTGTCATTCCGTTGGGTTATCCATTCATGTTATTCATGTCAACACTTACTTCACGCGCCCTCTGACCTTACAAACTCCCTCGTATTCAGTCATGCTGCCACATTAGGTCTTAGTTTGCAAGTTCAATTATCATGGCATTAATACACATTCCTATACAATTATGGTGTGTTACCAACTATGTTTGTGGCTGTTTGTTCCAGACAGTTCAAGCAATATAAATGTCCAACGTCAGGTTCGTATAGCACAAAAATTATAAAAATCACCATTACTACTCTGCTTGACCTGAAAGCACAGTAAATACATTATTTCAATCAATTAAAGACATTTCTTGCTTCTGAAAAAAAAAAAAAAAACACATCTTATCTGACTTAAAATGGCCCGGTGGTGTCACCATGGCATTAAGCATGTACTGTAAGCAGCAGTTCCTTATGAAGCAATACTGATTAGGCAAGTCGGATAGTATGCAATGTTTAAGACAAATTGGAAAGGCAAAGACACGTGTCACAGACATATGATTGTTTGCTCTGAGTGGTATAGACACACAATTCTGAGAGTTCAGACTCACATTAATCAAGTTCCAACCTTGTTATTCAGAATTTTTCTTGACACATATTCCCACTGGGGTAGGTTTCACTAAACATGGCTCTTCACCAATGTTGCCTTTGATTTACAACAGCTTTGTTTAAATGTGCGAGATATGTACACAATAACATACACTTCGTCTTCCGTACTACTTATGCTCAGATGAAACAAGCACAAAGAACGGGAAGAGTATGTTACAGTACATGGATCCAGCAGATATTGAAGTGGCCAGTGTGGTGATGTGTTCTTGTTATTCAAAAGCACCATTAGCTCCATGTCCGTTGAGGTATTGTCAAATGAGATATGTGTTCACATATCTAGGTGCACCTCTGTTCACTTACAGACGTTTCTTCAAAGTCTTTATGTAAATAATGTCCCTCTAGACTCTCTTTGTTCTCCAAGGTGCTTTACTGCTGCCTTTCTATTTCCTCAGGAGAATTAGAACATCTGAAAGCCTATATATTCAGCAATGTGCTGAGGCTTCAGTGAGGTGTTCTTTTAAAAGTGTTTTCACCACAGCTCAATGTCGGAATTTTAGAAAAGGTTAGTAATGGTCAAGGACAAATTGGTAATTCTGATGGCGATTCAGGCACCTGAAAGTTCTACAATGTATTATGCAAACCCGCCTCTCTTATCGTTACATTATCAAAAACATGTCTGGAAGCATACTTGTGTTTTATTTCATTCACACATGCTTGCAATCTGTACATGAAGGTTTCAGTTGAAATTAGAGTAGCAATCACAGCTTCATGATAAATATCACAATCAAGATAGAAATGTGATTTTTTTTTTTTTTTTTTTTAATCTGCACATTCAGTTTGCTTAGTCAGGTGAGTCTTGCTCATATTTAACTTTTTTCTGATATGTAAAATTTGTATAGCAAATAGAACAAACCCTGGAATGCACACCAGTGGTATTAGATCAGTTGTAGATTTTATAATAGTGTACACCTCTGGGGCATCATTGTTTAATTTTGTCAAATGAATCTATTTGAAGTCCATCCTGGAAAGTACAGTAAAATCAGATAATTACAAACAATTGTAAACCAATCTAGTCCTTCTTCCAGGCAAACGAATGCTGATCTGTTTCCTGCTTCTTAAATGCTGATGGGGTATCACTGATGACTTTGAAGACAGTTTAAAAGGTCTTAACAGGAAAAATGATCTTGCAGGTGAACCAGCCAAAGTCAACATTAAGTAACCCCAAAACAGACTTGCTCTCACAAAGCTGATGAAGACGGATTGTAAGATCAACAAGATATAGAGTTTTAATAGAGTCAGGGGAATTTGTGACATTAACGTGGCAATCTAACAAAGTTTATGGCTGGTATTAAATAAAGGTTTGAGCCAATCTGGTGGTAGTCTTTTTCCTGTGTGAGATACAGATGTCTTTCTCAGCTTAAAACCTTCTACAGAAGAGCTTTGGTCTGATTTTAAGACCAATGTACCTCGCCACGAGATCATGGAGGCGTGGCATGAATCTGTCTGTGCCTATACAAGCATTCTGATACCTGCCCCTGGATCTATTGCACTGACACTGATCACTGTTGTAAATAATCTTCTGACACATCCAAAGAAAGATTGTACACTCCTAACTAATCTCAAGAGGGCTGTATCATTTTGTCTCAGAAATAAAGAAAGTGTTGTGAACCAAGACTACTGGTGAGTTGTTACACGTAACCCCACGCAAGGCAGAAAACAACGCTGCAAAAATGTGAAAATATATATATATATTTTTTATTTATTTATTTGATAGGGACAGTGCATATTAATGAACATCTGTAACAGTTACAGTGTAAATATGCCAGATTATAGCAAAGATGCTAATTTCCATCTGTAGTCCTAGGCAGGTACACAGATAAAGACACAACAAAAATACAAGAGCACAATAAAAGAAGAGCTAGAAGTGCTCACAGGCTTGGTTTTCCTTCAGCCACAGTTTAAGTTGTAATTTGAATGTGGCCAGAGAGGCACATTGTCTTATTGTGAGAGGAAGACTGTTCCAATAATGTGTCCCTTTAACAGAGAGCACTGTTTGTCCAAATTTAGTGCGTCTATGTGGTACCTCACAGTCTCCTCGAGCTGTGGCCCTGGTGCCCATCCCACTCACTGTCTTTAGTTTGATAAAGTCTTTCAATGGAGGAGGAGCGAGTCCATGCAGAACTTTAAAAATAAAACATGCATTTTAAAAAGTACAAAATTATCAAAATTCAACCAGTTATATTTCTTTAAAACAGTGCAATATTAAATGGTCTCTATTTATATAGCGCTTTTCCACCTTACAAGGCATTCAAAGGGCTTTTACAAGTGCTTTTTACAAGTTCATTTCAACAGCTATAGACATGCTTTGCTCACTCACCCAATGTATTACAATCATCCTGATTATTTATGATGGGTTTCTAAACACTTTTCACAAGTCTTTGAGTCCCTCAATGAGCTAAACAGGGTTGAGAGCTACTACTTTTGGTAGTCCCAAGAAATTCTCTTTCTGTAGCGAACTATAGATTTTTATACATTATCCATTTGTTAGTGCACACAAATAGGCATCTAAATGTACGCTTAGAAAAGACAAATAATGAATGCAATTCAACTACAAAGTGTAGTAGACACAAAAACAATTTCATGCCTTTTTTTTTTTTTTTGTACGTATGCTACGCCATAGATGTAGCATGATATGAAAAAGCCTAAAAATGACACGAGATTTCACAGCATAAAAAACACAAGAGTTTTGGTTGAAGCCACGTGGGGATATTTTCTTTTGATGTAACGTTAAGTTTAGGCTTCAAGTTAGTAAAATGGGGAACCCCTGCTGAGTGCGAGTTTGGACTCTCACAAGTGCTTAAAACCAATGTACCCTTGTACACAGACCTCGGTGCACTGCGAGAGCGCGTCTGAGAGTCACGCGAGAAAGAATGCCTATAGAGAGCCCTAGAGTCTATTTTTGTCTGAGGTTGCAGCAGTCTGATGCGACTTTCAAGTCATATTACAAGCATTCTCTCGTAAGTTAAGAATATGATAAGGCTTTTGTTAACATTCATGAATAACAACACATCTTTATAATAAAAATAGAAATGAACTGGACTGTGACGTGTGTCATATTTATGCAAAAAAAGCTGTGAAATTGTGCTAATCATATATGTACATGTTCTGTAATATCGTGGTATACGCTTTCTTGTGAGATTGGGTTGAGCTAACAGCAAGTAGTACAATGCAAGTTTTTCACACAATATAACACGCTATAATTAGATACAAAATGTGCACTTCAAACTTTTTTTATCAAATGTTTTTGTAGTTTTAAGATGTTGTTTTTGTTTCGTGTAGAATGTTTCTTCTTAATAAGATGATTTTCTTCCTCGCAACATCAGAACATTTATCACAGTGCATTCTCACTGAGTGGTGTCGACTTTCCACAGACATTATGGAAAAGTAAAGCATCTTTAACTCAAATGACAGTTGTTAAAAATGTAAGACTCCTAAATAAGTTTGTAGTCTTTTTTTTTTTTTCAGGATTTCAAGCTTTACCTGTTGCTATCAATTGCAAGTCAAGTAGTTCATTAAACCATATCAACCAATGGTGTTATTTACCAATCTTCACGTGCACCCTCATCTTCCTCTCATTTTTCCCCTCTGCCTTTCCAATCAAAGTTTCAGTGCACAACAATAAGACTGCTTACTCTCTCAAAAGCTGTTTAAGTGAATTTCACTGGCTCACCGGGGAATCGCCCCACTGAGGCTTTTGAAGGCATTGAGGCACGGAGAGAAAGTAATTACTTTTTTCCCTAAACAGAAGTGGGGCGCACCATGATGTGTGTGGGTGTGTGTGGGGGAGAGAGGGTGACAGAATGGGAGAATGAATGAGTTTGTATGCGTGTTTGTATGTCATGTGTTTCTATGACCTGAGTATCACAATGTGTTTATGGCATTCAGAGTGAGACGAGCTTCTCACATTCCCTTAAGCAACAAAATGCCACACAAAAGCTTTTCAGGAAGGATATCTGTCTTGTGAAATCACTGTTTACAATCAACAATAAATTCAATGGCACTGACTAATTAGCAGAGACATACATTATTCAATCATGAGAGAACTGCGTTCACACCGGATAGCGTCTTCGTCCATTTTCATTGCTGAGTCAATGTAAACTCGCGTCTTGAGCGTTCAAGCGTATTTGCAGTGCGTATTGGTGTCTGGGGCGTTCGTTGACGTGCGTTTAGGCATCTGAAAATGCGGCGTCTTGTGGATTGGAAACCTCAAACCTGCAGCGGACGCAACTTTGCGGCCACTGCAGGAGTTTGGAAAATCCATCTTTCACGCATTGGAAGTCAGCATCAACCAATCAGTTTTATTAACTTTTTTAACGAAAGGTCACTTGTTTGGGGGCTTTTTTCAAAGACTTGGCCGTTCGTTACTTTGAAAATCTGGAGACACGGCAAAACAAACAACACGAGACATGATCTGGACTGACGCAATCAAATGGATCAATTAAAAATGCTCGGTGCCGTGTTTAAACCTGCTGTACAACAAGAGGAGCCAAGCAAGACAGAGGCAGCAAAAATACACTGCCTGGAGGAGTAGAAAGTTGTGTGAAACTCCGTTTTATAAATGCAGCCTCTATCTCTCTCCCTCCTTGTCTGCGTCAAAATACACTCTTACGTGCGAATGTTGACGCAGATACACTATTGGGTGTGAATGCAAGAACTTTTAAGTTTCTGTTGTGGTTAAAGTCACCATATTATTTGTAGTTCTATAATCTACCCAGTTACACTGCAAATTGTATTAAGTAAAGTAAAAGGCCTTACTTCCAGCCAGTGACTTTGATCTTATTCACTTGTATCTTCACGTTTAGATTATTGTAACTCACTGTGTTGTCTGCTTGACCAATCATCTCTAAAAAGCGAGAGCACATTACCCTGTACTTGCTTTTCTTCATTAACTTCCTGTTCCAGGATTAATTTTAAAATTCTGATGTTTGTTTTCAAATGCTTGAAAGGCTTGGCTCCTGAATACCTGTCTGAGCTGTTATTTTGCTATGTCCCAGCCAGAAGTATGAGGTCAGAAAGCAGTTTGTTTATAAATGTCCCAAAATTCTATCTAAAAACCCGCGGTGACTGGGGTTTTGCTGTGGCTGCCTCTAAACTATAGAACAGTTTACCATTGCACATCCGAGCTGCTCCATCACTGGAGACTTTGTGGAGCTTGTGTAAATGTGCTATACAAATAAAGTTGACATTGACATAAATAAACTTAAAGCCACATGTTTTTGACATGTCGCTGTATATCAACATTTTCTCTGGAAACTGGGTTGGAATTAGGACCCGGTGAAGGAAGCAAAAAGCTCAGTGATAATAAAGCCTTGCATTGTTCAGTACCTAAACAAAACATACATCACAGAGAAGTCTCTCTAGAACCATGTAGTCTATGTCTGTTTCTGAACATGGTTGTACAAACCTGAACGAGTGTGTGACCTTTGTCTTTATGATTTGGGGATTCTGACTAAATTACAATTTTCAATTTGATTGTGATGAACAAACAAAACAAAAAACTCCACAAAAACGAGTTCTCCCATTTGCCATGCCACACCCTTCCCCTCCTCGCCTCCTCCGCTACTTTCTAAAGCCTGGTGTTGGCTGCTCACAGATTGCATTGGTTCTTATGTAAATCTGTCTGACACTGGAGCTGTCACCGCCACAGCCCTCATTTTCTCTGCATCTCAAAGCCGTAGCTCTCCCCCTCACTTGTGTTGTTCAACATTCCTTTATTATTCTCCCTTCACAGTAAGTGGTCATTTATTCTGTTGATGTAGTCATTTTTCCTTGTACATTCTTCTTTCATCATTTGCTTCACTATCCTGTCGCAGCATACTGGTTTCTATGCAAAAATCGGCGTCTAACCCTCTGACATGAAAAAAATTACAAGCACAGAGATCTAGAAGAACCATTTACAACATGCTGCTACATCATGCCAGGTTCAGACATAAACAAAGGAAGTTTGTCTTCTTAAATAAACACGTTTTCCACAATTGTATTGTGTTTGTGTTCAACACATATTCATTTAACACTTTTTTTTTTTTTTTTTTTTGCATGCAGTGACCTCATGCTAAACATGAGATGCACTGGCCTTTATTCAACTCCATGAGCACAGACAATTTAGATCAATAATTATAAGTGCTCTGACTCTTGCCAACAAACATTCTTCTAAAAGTACAGTATGTGTGGCTTGTAAAAACAAATTAAAATAATTAAATATTAAAATAAACAAAGAAAGAATTGCATTATTGAGGAATGCACCAAACTGCTATCCAACATAAGAGACATATAGTTGAGAAATCATATTGTGTTTCTAAAATTTTACTCTGCACTTTCAACCTCTATGCATTCAAAGGTTTCTATTGTTACAATTTAAATACAACTGATATATTATCACTAGATCTATCACATTAAAAGTGAACTGTCTTTGAGGAAAATAAATTATATTTTCAGTCATTACTCTGGTAATGGTCAAATGTTTAAACACTGACACATTTGTAAGAGACAGCTTGTTAAGCTGACACAGTGATGGGAACATAACCAATGTCAACAATAAAGGTGTTTGTTTAAAACAAAACAAAAAATTAATAATAATGAAAAAATAATAAATATAAAAAATAAACAGACGTTCATGCAAGAAGTGAGGCGGTCATTATAAAGTAAAACTCCATATGAAAGAAGCACTTTTCATCGTCTCAAAGGTATAACTCATCATACCTTTTAACAGTGCAGTGTGTGAAAAAAAACTGTATATATACATACTATATATGTATGTATATGTATATTATATATATATATATATGTATATATATATATATATATATATATTATATATATATATATATATTATATATATATATATATATATATATATATATATATATATATGCTAGGCTGGGCTGCTGCTCAAAGTGAATGGCAGTGAGCCATGCCCTCCCCAGTTAACCACGCTCCTACTAAGACCTCCTCTCTCTCTCTCCTTTCTTCTGCCAACTTGACAATTGTTCGCTTGGCTTCTCTTGTTCTCTTCTCTCCGTCCTTTTCCTCAGCGCCTAAGTGCCACTCCCATGTGCTCTCTGTGTGGCAATATCTGACGTGAGTGACCCTTTCCCCCTCATTTATCCCATCTCTCATTTCCTGCCTGGCAAAGACGTGCGCCGTGTTTCGTCGCGTACGGAGAGGCTAATGCTAATACGAGTGCTGGCGCTGGGGGAGACAAAGGCGGTGATAGACACGGGCGGCATGCATATGGATGACACATAAGCATAATCTGAGAGAGGAAATGGCATAAACAGACACCAGGAACAGAGAGTACACAACACACAGTTAAGAGAAGCCTGGAGCCTCTGCCAGTCAGCCTCCAACAAAGTCATGTGGCTTTCATGTTTCATACCAAACTTAATTTATGGAGATGGCTACGAGGGGAAAGAAGGCAAAACTGGCATTCATATATATATATATATATATATATATATATATATATATATATTATATATATATATATATATATATATATATATATATATATATATATATATATATATATACACATATATACACATATATTAAAGTTAGTTATAGGCAACACGGTTACAATCTGTTTTAATTATCCGCTGTCATCCTCCCTTTGTGGTGTATTACCAGTGTTGGGCAATACTAGTCCTTACATTTACACTAATTACTGATATATTTATGAAAAAGTTATGTGACAACACATTTTCCTCTGATATTTTATTGCCTTTTAAGTCAACAAACAGTATTTTAGTTATGTTTTGGTCCTGAAGTGTTGTTTTCAACAGAATAAAAGCAGTTAATTTATATACATGTAACTTGAGTTACTCAGATAATATATTGTCACCATTGTAAGAAATGAGTTGCACTACTGAAAAAGAGAATACATTACAGTAACTAGTTACTTTTGTATTGAGTTACATCCAACATTGAGTATGACGCATACTACAGGCTGTGCAGGGGCTCTAGTGTCAGACACAATATACATTGTGAGACTCATTAACATCTGAACAAGGCCAATAAAAGAATAAGAGAAAAAGCTACAGCTGTAGAAACACAAGCTGTTTGTGTAGTATTTGTGCTTATCCCAGTTGTGTCCTTGCATTCATTTGACTGTAATTGCCTTTGGGATCATCAGTGACAGGCGTTACAAATGAATTCTACACTGTATCATTACATATTTATACAGTCGGGAAATAGTGGGACTGAGCGTGATAAAAAGTAAAGAGAAAGTGACATGTAATGCTCTGCGGAGCTTCTTCCACTTCTAATGGCACACCAGGGCAGGACTGTGCGTGTAGATTCACAGGCTGCTGCTGCTGTCAGGCAGAGAGGGTGGTAATTTTGCAGTCAAAAGACAAGGTCTAAAAGGTGCTGTGTGCTTCAATGAAACACCCTATTTACAGGAATAGTCCTGTTACTCCCTGCGTGTCATGTCTGCCCCACTGTAAAGAAAAACGGAAGAATACACTGTTCCTGCCCTGTCATTACAGGTAGAACTGGGCAGGCCATGTTTCTGGTTAGCATGTCGCATGCCCTGCAGTGCCCCATCACAGCGAAAATCAAGTCAACAGAAATTCTCTGGATTTTAGGGGCCAAAAAGTCAAAACTGGTAAAATTCAAGTAGTCATATAAATAGACTCGCCAAACAGACAGCATCACACCGAATTAAATAAACAGAAGTAGCTGCAACAACAACAGATAGAAATGTAGGCCAAATGTGACACATGAGATGTGCCACCACCAGACCTGAGACTCTGCTGCTATCGAGTGTTTCATTAGAGCACATACCTGCTTTGACACTCACTTCTTTGAAACACACAAAAAATCTATGTACACTACATTTGTTTTGTTTGTTCATCTGCTTACTTTGAAAGGCTTGAACATCTTTGCACATTATGCACAGGAGAGTGTATTTAGGTATTTTGGTTAGTGTGAAGTAGTAATTTCACAGTCTTATTAGTGGCCAGGTGCTGGCGTGCCAGTGACAGTTGCAAACCCAGTGCAGGAGGCTGGGGCCACATGTTAATAGTGTAATTGTGCCGACCCGTGGACCCTGATGGTTGATAATTACCTTCTCTGTGTATTTATAATGGAGAGGATTAACATGAGGGGGGTCAGCAGAGGGGCCGAGATAGGAAGAGTCCCGAGACCCTGCTGAGACCCACTGGGAGGTGCACACGGGAAGCCTTAATGACTAGGACCAAATCAAAGTAAAAAGAGAATGTCTGTGTGTGGGGAGCGAACGTGTCATGGTGTTTATTTTTTTTTTTCAAAGACACAGAAGCAGAAGGCAATGTTTATGTGTTGTTTTCAGTAAAGCCGAAAGGCAAGGTTGATTTTATTCTAAATATTTAGGGTTACTAATCAAGGAGCCAAATATAGAATTCAGTCTCATGGAAGATTTTAGTTTCTTTATGCATACCTTAATTTAAACATCTTTTATTATTATTTTCACGTGAAGATGTATCATTTTGCCATGTTTTTACACAGATACAACAAATTCCTAATAAAAAAATGCAATGACACTGTTGCAAAAAGAAAGAGGATGCTAAAGAAGTGCTATGATTAAACTGAGATGAAGCTTCTTTTAACCTGAAAAACGCTCAGTGGAAGGCATGAAGTAAAGAACCTAATTTACGAATTGATTATGGAAAAAAAAAAAAAACAAGATTGCTTAAATTGCTATTGTTAACAATTTAACGATAACAATTGTTGTTGTTAAAATAACAACAATTTAGACACTATTTGCTTAGAGAGAAGGTGAGACAAACAGAACAGAGCAGAACCAATGACATATCTCAGATAAAGACACTGAGAAATCTGATAGTAAGGTATAAGCATTTTTCCTCTTTACACATTTAATGCTAAATAATGTTCTTGAAATGTTGTATTGTGTGTCCCAGTTGAGCTGATATATGAAATGTTATTTCAACTATATTTATTCGTATTTTAAATGATATGCACTGTTATTTATATTTTATATGTCGATGAACTTCTCTGGCACAGGAATTTCCTTCGGGAATAATAAAGTGTTATCTTATCTTATCTTTACAATGACCTGTTGTCATCATGCTTGTTCAATCATAGTACCTTTACTAATACTACCTTTACCAGTAATACAAATTCACTTTAATCATAGTTTCTTGGATTAAATCTATTCCTGAACAAATTCTCACTAAAGCTGTTTTTGGAAATTTGCACTAAAGTCAGCTTCATCCCTGAGATAAGCACCAATAATGAGGAATCCCTCTAGTAGGGACACAAAAGAGGCCTCTTAAAGGGATTTGGGGCTTTAACTATTATGCTCAAAGATTCACTCACTCCAAATTGGAGTTATGCATACTAAGCCAGGAAAGTTATGATAAGCCACAAATCTGAGCCCTGTACTAACCACTGGCTCGGCAGGAGTGCAGTCCAGCCGAGTGTACGGATTACACAGCGGAGATATTGTAAGAGTCTGCTTTGGGACAGGCCAATATTAACCTGTGGGCTTGGAGATATGGCTGAATAATTAATCTCATTTATGTTTTACACTTATAAAGTTGTAAGATTGATTAAATTTGAGTTTGAAATGAACAAGTACAAGAAACTATTGTGACTATTGGAATCTGAGGTAGTTTACACTACCACAGATTCCAGCACGCAAGTGATTTTTTAATGTATTTATTGAACCTTTATGAACCAGGAAAGTTCCATTGAGATTCGAAGATTTCTTTTTCAAGGGAGTCCTGGCCAAGAGGCTTCAACAACACAACCCAAAACATAGACTTTCATTTTAAAACAAACAAAAAAGACATAGTTATAAACAGTTACAGGTTAATGATTGCATTTCCAGGTCTTTAGAAGAGAGAAGAGTTTTGAATCGCTAAATAATAATAAGCACATATTCTACATGCATTGAGAAAACTGAAAAGATCAGCTTGCAATCATACTGGGGTGGATGAAAATTTACACTGAAAACATACTTAAGGAGATGCAAAAAAGATTCCTTCTTTTTCTTAAGGATTTTAACATTTGTGCGTGTGTTTATTTGTTCAGCTCACTCAGATAACTCACAACAACTTAAAAACTTGACTAAAGTTTAGAGTTTTATTTGTGACCATGTCAAAACTAACTGACTTCCTAAACTTTTTTGTGGAAGTAAATCACTTTCTAACAGACTGCTTGAGATAGATCAGTGTTAGCTGAAGTGCTGTTATCTCTTGATGAATGCTGTTTATTACCTCTACAACATCTGTCTGACAATATGGAGGCTTCAGGAGCAAAGCACATCTCCTTAAGGAGCAGAGGAAGGGTGGATGACTAATGCCACTGTAGTAGTACTCCAGACCAGTCTCAGGACTGCTTTTTTGAGGTATTGGTCTTGTCTCGGACTCAAGTACATTTAGACTCTGTCTTGACTTGGACTCGGTCTTATTTTGGACTTGATCTTGGACACCAAGACCACATTTGATTAGGCCTACCACCATGCTCTGCTAAACCTACACCTAGATTGTGGTGACCTGTGAGGCCTAGTTTGCACTAAGCACTGGACAATAAAAATATGTAAACACATAATTACAAAGATGGTCTTGATTTGGTCTACCTTTAAAAGGCTTGGTCTTGGGACTCTGTGGTCTCGGGCAGGTCTAAGTCTTGACTACTATACTAACTCACACTAAATAATAACATATTTGTGGTTGTTCGAACATGCTTTCTTATTTTGCTGTACTCCAAAGCAATCAGTTGTTTTCATGTAGAGAACATATGGCATAGACTTCAAAAATCTATCTGCTGCAATTTACACACACATGTACACTTCATTCCAATTGTGAATGAGGCCATTTGTGAAATGCAGGATGGGAGCACAGTCGCTGTAGCTTCTCAGAAATACATTTCAAAGTACCAAACACAAATCTATTCAACAGCCATTGTGTCTACCCATTCTGAAGGAGCAGCAAAAAGCATCTAGAAAAGAGCATGAGATACTGAAGACAGAAAAGCATTTTAACTCAAAGACTGAAACCAATGAGACATATAATGCATCTTTCTGGCATTTTAGCATTGCATGCAAATCTTTTTTTTGTGGTTTAACTTATGACAATCTTTGGAATATCTCAAAGAATTAACTTTTTTAGAGGAGGGCCTGTTACCTGCTTTTTGAGTTGTTGAACTTGTAATGTCCCACTATGCTTGTGAGAAATATGTGACCGAACAAAGTTACAGATCAGACATGGAAAAAGTGGCTTAGCAAAACATATCACATTACAATGCCAGTGTGAACATGTTTTTCTTTTAAAGGCAGCAGAAACACCTTGTGATCATGGCATCACCTGTTACTAAATGGTACAGAAAAGGTGAGTTGCTAGCAGTAAATAACAAGCCATAACTGTACAGCCAGTAATGATGACACATCTAAAGGAAAACACCAAGTCTCGCCCTAGAAATGGCTTTTTCAACATTATGTGTGCTGCCCTGTGTACGTGGGAGCTTGCGTGATCCCCGGGGTGTCTTTGGCCATGGCTCAGATAGGCCGCAGAATCAGGTAGAGGCAGGCTTTTACAGCTATAACCCTGTTTCTTCTCTTCCAGTTCGGAGCCTAATAGAAAGTGGTGATATAGCTGGCCAGGGGGTAACACAGCTCCGGCACTCGTAAAGGGAACAGATGAGAGCTATTCAGAAGTCAGGCACACTTGCTGCACCTGAGAAATACTGGTGGGATTCGGGCGGCTGTGTACTAGAGCAGGCAGTTGGCAAAACAGTGGGAATGCTCCTCAATATCGTATGCACAAACAGGCAAATATATGTGTGTGTGTGTAAGTGGTGCGCTCAAGTAACAGTCAGAGTGCCTGATTTGTCACATGAAAGGCTTGTTGAAAATGGGAACTAATATGTGCAAAAGCGACTCATCATGCTTTTACCAGTGCTTTTAAGTTATTTGATGTTTAGCTTTCAACATTTTATGCAGCCAGTACATATGTGCAATGTAAAATGTAATGTTCAAAAACACACCTGAGGCAATTCAAGTCCTTTGCATACTTGATGATTTTAGATCTGATTATTAAGCTGATTTGAATCACAACTACGAAGAGAGGTGGTCTGAGCAACATGTCATGTCTGTGTGTATGTCAGATTTAAAGCTAAAAGTGATAAGGAACTTAAAAGTAGCCAATCAGAGCAGCCGGACAGCGCCAGACTTCAGTGACTGCTCTTAAATAATAGGGCTGAAAAGAACAAAACCATAGAAGTGGATTAAAAGTTATTATTGGGTAACTGTGCTAAATAATCATTGCAAAATGGCTTCATGAGCTTCATGGCTTTGAGAGTGAACACAATTTGAGGTTCAAGTACAACACTAAGGACATCATTAATTTTGCATTTGTAGTCAGCTATTTTTACACCATTTTTTGCACATGAGAAAATGCTTGCTAAATGAAACCCTAAAACTTCAATGACTTAGAAAATGATGGTGCTCTGTAAAGCTGTGTTTCCCAACCAGGACATAACCATTTGCTAGGGGGTGCTTGGAATGATTGCAGATTTAAAAGAAAGGTAGAATTGCAAGTATTGAAATGCAAAAAATACAGATATATATTTGCAGCACATTTTACATGTCAAGATGCAATTTGACATGGAATATAATAAACAATGAATTGCAGTGTCATTAAGAGAAAATATGTGAGTAAAAATCAAATACCCCTCAAAAACATGACATACGGGGTACTGTGTGTGAGATCATGATAAGGGTCAAGATGAAAAAGGTTTTTCGGACTAAATCTATGAAAAACAACTATTACAAACCTATTATGAAATGCAATTATCTTAGCAGCTCAGATGTTCTACATTTGTATTTGTTTTAATGCCCCAGGAGTTGTTTACAATGTAGAATCTAAGCAAATTCTTGCATCCCATTCATAGTGCAAATGTATACACAATTACAATTCTCCAGAAATATACATGTATTTGTATTGTGAAAAAAATTTACACAGGTGTTTGCAACATAAAGGCTAAAGTACAACATAATCTGTCCTCAAAAGGTTGATTGTCTGCTACAATCAATTGTGATTTCTTCAGTAACAAATACTTTTAAAACCCTAGATTCTAAGGTGAATATATTTTTGGAATGTATATGAATTGACAAAGCAAGCTCTCAAAACTTCAATAATTATACTTTTTGAAACCTTTGTTATATTATCCAGTTACACAACCAACGGCTCAAGCAGAGAGAAAATAAGTATTGTGAAAGTTGCAGGCTAACCACATGCAACACTGACATATTACAGAAATCTTTCTTGAAGTTACTAACAGTTCTAACTGTCAGCTAGCGTTAGACACAATTCAAAGATCACGGCTGGGCTGCTGCTCTATTGAATAAGTTTCCAATGAAAAATACACAGCAGTCATCTTTTATCCGCGGTCATGACACGCTTCCACTATAATTCATTCACACAGTATGCACATTGTTTTAGGCTCTTGTAATAAAGTCTATTGTTGCAGCAAATCCCTGCTTCATATTCTCGAATAACCTTGACTGGTGCTGCGCTAACTTGCCCGGCCCTCGCTTTGGGAATCCCACCGCTCTCTATTGTCATTAGGAGCGGTTACACAGTAAATCTGGAAACTAGATTGCAGGGCAGTGAGCTGTGGCAGGGTTACTGAAGGTAGCAGCAAAAGCATTGGCAGCTAAATCAAACAGACGCGGGGAAAATACAAATATTTGACTAGGATTCAATTGGCTTGTGATCTGGCTCAATATGAGGTGTTATAAACTGAACAGGGCTGCTGGGGTTTTAATAGGACGGGCAGCACCGGAGTGACAAACAAATTTCAGGTTATTAGCCGATAATGCTGTGGGTGGTGGATGAGATAGGGGAGATTATGCAGGGAAAATAAAAGTAAGTGAGACTCTAAATTAATATTATGCTGACTCCCAGTGGGAATCAGGGCTTTGTGTTAAAGAGGGAGCAAGGTGAAAATCTATTAGATCAGAAAAAGGTGTAGTTGACAGCCGGGAAGGTCTAATCAGATGAATTTGTTTTTGATTTTTGATCCGCGCCGGAGGGATGAAGGAGAATTGCACGCTTATTTCAAAGATGAGTACAGAGCAGCAACACCCAAAGGTGAGCCAAGGGAAAGAAAGATGGCAAACAGAAACAATACGGTGTTTATTGCGATGTCTTTGGTGAATATGATGAAAACAATACAAGCAGCTGATATGTGCTTAAGTTTAATATAATTGGTGTACATAATAACAAAGACGAATGTATTTGTAAAATCAATTTCTCTCATGGTTAGCTTACACAAAATAGTATTTGTATTGGTATTTGAGTAATCTTGTAATGTCTACAGCTGACGCTCAAGTGCTCAGAAAGTTTCTATGTTCATCTACCACCTATTCCTGGCCACTTGGCTATATTTTTTTGTTATTACTTAAAATAAATAAATAAATAATCGGAAATGTGTCATATTTGAGGCCATAAGTCATAGACAAAGTTCTATGGGAGATTGAACATTTGACCTCTTTTAAGACATTTTATGGCAAATAAAGTGTATTTTAGCACAACTAATTCAAGGCAGAATGAAGTTTAAATGGAGGTTGGTGATGTGGAGTTATCTCAGAAAAGTAAACAGAAAGTTTTGTTGATGTAAAAATGCCCCCGGCACGTTAGCATTTAGATTGCAGCTACAATTAGTATTGTTGGATATATTTACACATTTTGACACTTGGAACACTTTATTCATCATCATGTCTTCATATCAATATTTGACATCTTCTTTTACTCCACACTTGACTTTGTAGTTGAGCAGTGAATGAAAAAGCAGTTTAATGCACTGTCCATTTCTCCCTCGGAGGTCTGTTAAAAAGGTAGATATATTTATCTTATTAAAATATACCAAGGTACCAGACATTATCAATAGAATGTGTGGAAGAATGGCTCACATTATCATGGCTGGTAATGTATGTAGCAAAACACTCGAAGCTTGCATTGTTAAATATGCACCATGTTTAATGATTCCCGCCGGCTGTAGTGTTTCTCATGCTAGCTGCTGTAACCCATTTATTATTTACATGTCTATGGCCAAGAACTGTGTGATGTGTGTCTGTATTACTGAAGAAAAATATGATGCATATACAGTAAGTATTAGTCAATAAAAAAGGTTTAGAACTAATGAAGAAAAAATGCATTACTGTAATTGTATAAGTAAGTAAGTTGATGAAGATAATGAAAATGTTTATCATTCATTACCAGCAAATCTTGGTCAATATTCTTACAGACTACTTTGCAAAAAGCAAATATTGTAGAAAACAGTGCAAATATTTGAATCAGGCATACAAATATAGTTTCCTCGGATCCAGAATATCTTTTTTCTTTCTTTGCAAAATTGAGATCTGGTCCTCACTCACTTGTCACTCACTGCCTTCATTCACCTCACATTCAAAGAGTTTTGGGCTTGGTTCATTAATTCTGCAGACATCAAAAATGTTTTTTTTTAGTTCTCTTTGATATTTTTAACCCATGTTTGCTTGAAGATGGACAGACAATGCATGTTACTGATTGGTTAAGCCACGTGTCAATTACACCCACCTGTCTGGAAATGAATCTGGTGACCAAACAGATACAGATTGTTATACACACACAGGGAGAGATTCTGGGTTTTCAACTAAAATAGTTCTCATTCTACATATGAACTTGATTTATTTGAAATTATTAAGTATTCTTAAGTCTTAGAAAGTGCTTAAAACCTCCTCTACACAGACATCGCACTCCTCTCGAACGCACACGTCCGAGAGTCCATACAGAGTCTTTTTTCTATTTTGATGCAAATTTCAAGTCATAATACGAGCATTCTACGTGAATCTGCGGCTTTGGGCAAATACGGACCGGAGTGAACTGGAGCTGATGTACAAGAAACTCGCATGTATCCCGAACCCAAGTCGCCTCGCAGTCAGTGTACGGGAGTCGTAAATCCTTAAAATCTGTCCACAGTCACATTTCAAAAAGCTGACAAACTGGACAGTAATGTAGAAGTAAACATGGTGGTAGGTGGAGTCTGAAATTACTCTCTAAAAGCAAAGCACACATGATATTCTTTACTGTGACTCCAATTCACAAAATCAAGACAGCTATAAGTCCAATATTAAAACTATTACTAAAAACAAGGATATGTTTACTATTCTAAATTTTATCTTTGAATCATTGGAGGAAAATAACTCACAAAAATAACTTAAAACTTAAAAAAAATGTTTAAAAAAGCAGTGTAGTGTTCAAAAGTCTACCTTGCACAAAATTGTAATTGGTTTATCAGATTCATTTGAACTGCACCTGTGGTCAGTTTGATAATCTGACTGATTGAAAACTATCTGTAATTATTACCGCTGTGCACTGCTGCAGCCATTCACCAAGCCACTCTGATTGGACAATGTATTCTACTGATGTCTGTCTGGAAACATATTCTAGGAGCTTTCACAATAGTCGCTGGCACGCAACTCCAACACAATTAGGTTTGGGTTGCACAATTTCACTTCACTTGCAGCGCATGATGAGGACATAAACTCAACTAACAATCAGCGCATAATTGAGCCAGATGATTGAGAAGATTTGCCTTTAAGAGAGCTAAACGCCAAACGGGAGTAAGCCAGCATGATTTAAATTACAATCACGGTAATGGCCGGCTTGCTTCTAATCATGATTGCTCTTTTCTTGCACATCTGTTTATTGCACACGTTTTCATTATACATAAATCCACTCAGGGAATCAAAGACACTATGATCTACACTTGCAAAGGTTATGGGAGCTTTGATTAAAAACAGGGAAAACATTTACAGGTAAATTATTCAGAGCTTCTTTTAATACAGGTTATGGTTGCTGCAAGAAAAAGTAAAAGGACATATTGTACAGTGTTAACGAACAATGACAGCGCTTGTCCTGTTACTCATGTCCGATGAATAGAATCACTTTGATGCCTGGTAACACAATTCTTCACACTCGCATGCCACTTTCACAGATATGTCCAAGCAATTAACCCCAAAATGTGTGTGCGCTCCAACTCTGAACACACACAGATCAGAGGACAAGAACTATAATATGAGCACACTACAAGGCAAAACAAAAACACATCCAGAGGGCATAACTAAGGGCGGAATGTGCATTATAAAGGAAACAAACATGCAATGGCACCCACACAGCACAGTGTTCAAACCACAGCAGCACATCAGAAGACTTGGGACAATTCATGCATTTTGTATGCTGTGCACAGACAGCTGAATGTTTAACTTTTCACATCTATAGATTTAGTTGGACAGTTTGAAACTACGCTGTGTGGGATTTTGCCACTGGATTCAATTGTAGCATATGCTTCTAAGGTTATTGATGTTTTAGGGTAAAGACATCTTTTAGAATAAACATAGCATACATACGGTATGAAATTGTATTGACATATGAAATTATTGTTATGTGGCCCACATTATGAGACTGTTTCATATAGAAGCCTGTCACATAAAGTCAGTGACTGATTTCAGTAGTAGAATTTTACAGTTTACAACACGCTTCCAGAATTGTATACCGGCTTTCAATACTTAAACGAACAGAAATACTTAATTTTGTTCACTTAATTATTTTGCAAAGGTGGGACCAAGTCATTGCAAGTATAACTGTTTTTGCATATCCAAGTCTCTACTAAGTCTCAAGTCTTTTGCCTCAAGTTCCATGTCAAAGAGAGGCAAGTATTTAAATCAAACTTTTAAACACATCTTATATTTCTACAACTTTATTAATTTTTCTTAAATGATCCAATTTTAATGTTAAGTCACAACACATAAAAGAGGAGGGACATGTTTCAATTTATAAATGTACAAATGAACAATTTAATTTTGAGGAGAAGCGTCAAATCATTTCAAGTCACTAACATTTTATTCAAGTCGAATCCCAATTCACTGACCTCCAAGTCTTTTTTTTCTATTTTATCAAGTCATGTCTCGAGTCATCAAAAGTCTAATTTTTCTTACATGTTTCTTGGCCATTGTGCTTAGAAGTGCTTTTTGCAACTTTCAGATGGCAACTTGAGTTGAGCCGTGTTGTTATGGTAACAGATGCTATCCAAAAGCTAGAAACATGTTCCTTTGTCATAGCGCAGTCATGTGATCCGGTGACGTAGATGCAAAGATCAACTAGCAAACTGCAATCAAACAATGAAACGATCTTTCGTCAATTTCAAACAGAAACATAAAAAAAAGAAAATTAGAAACAGAATAATTGAATTATTTATGCTTTACCTTGAAAGGCACCGTTTGAATTCAAGTCACCACTGATATAATATTCACGTACAAAGAAAACATAAGTTGGAACTCATAACTTCCATTATTTCAACAATTTGGATTTTTTTTTTTTTTTTTTTTCAAGTATACTAACAAATAAATATAATTATATTGTATACATAATTTAAGCTTACTCTTAAAATGACATGGATGCACAATTTGTATTTGTATTTTGAATTTTAAGTCATTCTAACTAGATACAATTCTATTGCTTAATAATGTAATTAATAATATTTCACATTTCTGACTTGTTATTAGAGAATTTGTCTTAAAATAGGAAAGTTGATTTGCCAATATGTAAATTGTTTAGATCATTGGCAACTAAGAAAATAATAGGCAAGGTCTATATATAATGTATATATAAATCAATCAATCTTAATCAAAAACATTTCTGAAATAAAGATTAAAATTATAGAAACAAGGAGCGTTTTGTTGTCTTGAAATTCCTTTTTTTGCAGTGTGTAGATGAATTAGGGTTTCACTACTACATCACTGCAAAATCAACCTTTAGCTCCAAATTTCTCAGCCCCTGGTTTGATGAGCACCTTTTTGTGAGTTTTACTTCATTGAGCACTCCACAACCATTACTGTTTAAATATAATTCTTACTATTATTTTTGCTTTCTTTTACTATTAGTGCTGTTCTTTTCAAATCAGGGGTCATACGGCTAATTCTAAGGGAATAGTTGTTAGATTTGCCCGTAACAATACCACTTTTATGTTACATCGTTGAAACACACACCAAATGAACACCACAACATACAGTAAGGCTAGCATATGCACTACAAAGCTGTTATGCGACCACAGCTTGCAGCTCCATCTGATGAGTGGCCTCCTCCCTTATGTCCTACAGCACAGCGTACATTATTTATACATGTGTGCATAGCATTCTTTGACCATAATTTATGAGGAGGGACATACTACAAGTGTTGATGATCAGTATGACTGCACCGTCCCCATATCCGAGTTTAATTAGGCAGTGCCATCTCATTTCCGTTTTTGTTCCAGCGGCGCAGATATCTAAGAGAGCTGAAATACCAACATGCTGCACACATAACCAGGGGGAATTTTGTGCTCATGTTGAACTTGAAAGCACTAGTGAAGGAGGAGCTTCTGTGTACAGTTGCAGGCACACGTTGTAATGATAAGTGTGTCACATGAGAAAACAACTATATTACGGGAAATGATTTAAGATCCACTGTGTAGTTTAGCAGTAGACATCAATGACATATTTAGTTCAATCTGGAAAGACTCAAAAAGACAAATGAGACGGAGATAATAACACAGCTTTGGTGCTTTCAATCTCCAACAGGGGATGGTGCATCAGATGTGCAGAGTGTGATATGACATAAGACTCTTCTCCTGTGGCTTTAGAGTGGTAATAAATAAAAAAAAAAAAAAAAAAAAAATGAAATGAAATGAAATGAAACTTTTGCAAAAGGAATGTATGAGTGGGGCTGCATGAACTGAACAGCTGACTGGAGAATCGAATGCAAAGTTTAAAGGGGACTTATTATTTCAAATTCACTTTTCTAAGTTATATTCAATTGATTCATGCATGTTGGAGTAATCTTGTATTGTTCTTCAGCTGGAGTTTAAGTGCTCAGAAATCTCCGTTCTCACCTACCACCTATCCCCTCCCACTTGTCTGTCTCTAATTCAAAAGATTAATACTCAAAGTGAAGCTTATACTGTCCCATAGTCACTTTCTAACAATGAAAAATAGTGTTGCTTCTTACAGTTACATTTTAAAATGAAGAGGCGGGGCTTATCAGTTCTGCAGTTTTAAACAGGAAGTTGTTAGAGCTGTTCCTATTTTTAAGCCGTTTTAGATCAACTTTGTGCTTTACAATGAACAAAAGGTAAATGACTGATCTGCATCTGTTCTAGTTTCTTACTAAATATTAAGGGAAAAAAAACAGCAACAAAAAAACCAAAACAACAACAATAGGTCCGCTTTAAAACATGTTGGCACAACATTCATAGTCTGGTCATGAACAAGAATAAACTGAGTTCTGAGTTTCTTAATCTCCTAAAATCAAGAAAGACTTATAAGCATGGGTTGCAATCTAACATCATAGTTCAAGTTCTAAAGTTGAACCACAAATAATATATAGATTATATTAGATCTTTTTTAGGGATAACTAGAAATTACTGTATACACAGGGGAAACTGAAATACAAACTCATCTCTCATTCACTGTGCTGCAAAACAGGACTTGACCGAAAACGCCATTGAGCATATGGGTTCTTATCAGCCGATATGCTTATCGGCACTTACAACACTATCAGTGATCGGCCAAAATCTGGCGTTGTTCCTAGTTTTAAAGAACCAGGCTGATGCTCTAGTGTACCCTAAGGAAGCGCTGGATTTAAATGCTCTCAACTCTGCTACTAACTCAAAAAAGGAAATAACTTCATTACAGATGATGCCCTCAACAACAAAAAGGACTTTTATTTTATTTGATCAAAGTGTCAGTGTGGAGAAGAGGGACGATCTTTGTCAGAAAACAGGGCACACGGCTGCTGTCAACAACAAGCACAAGTTGGGTTTTCTCACGAAGGAGTTTGAATTAGGGGTTCTGTGTGTGTGTGTGTGAAGAATTGGGATCTAAAAACAGTTTACCTGAGCAGTGTGCTGGAAAAGTAACCACTTTAACATTCAAGTTAGCTCAATATACTGTAGGAGCCCGATCTCACAAGAAAGCGTACATTTACCACGACATTACACAACATGTAAATTAGGTATGATTAGCACGAGTCCACAGCTGTTTTGCTTAATTATAGTAAACATCACAGTCCCCATTTATTTCAATGGTGGTTGTTAAGACGTGTTCTTATTTATAAATATTAATGATTAATCTAATCTAATCTAATCTTAACCTGTCCCAAACCCCAGACCTAATCTTACCAATTTTAGTAGAAGAAAACGTCCCCACGTGGCTTCAATCAAAACTCGTCCTATTTTAACGCTGTGAAATCTCGTGTAATTTTTACGCTTTTTCATATCGTGCTAAATGCACGGCGTAAACATAAGTACTAAAACAGCTGTGAACTCGTGGTCAAAATAAACTGTTTTTGTGTCATGGTAAAAGTACGCCATCTAGTGAGACTGTTGACTGTAGTTAGCAGTTATCACAACAACATTGTCTCAGCTCATTCTCTCTTGTGACTGTAAAGTGATTGTGTCTGTGTTTATGACTGACATTGACATATAACTTAGTAAAGAAAAGAAGTGTTAATGGTCGGCATTTGCACTATCAAAGTCTATCAAAAATAAACGTTATACAACCAAATTTAAAGCACATTTCAAGCATTTAAAGTCACTCTTAAGAGGCAAAGTAACATAAAATGTGACCTAAATTACTTAAAATCATATAACTGATATACGTATAATATAACTGATATAATTAGAAAGTGTTTTTCAATTTCTAATTATATCAGATGTTATTTCAGTTATCAGCACCCCCAACCTATCCCCAAAAATTTATATTGATTGGCCCCAGTGCAAATGACATACAAATACTCACATGATTCTGTCCCTAAAAATGGCTGATTGAGGCATCAGATCTGAAACTGAAGTCCATTATCAGCACAAATTAAACTACTTAAATGTACGCATCCCCAGTTTAGACAAGACGTTTTCTTCTTCTGTATTTGTGAACTCTAGCATCTGCTCCTGATGAAGGCTTGCTCTGACAGATGAGAATAAGGGGAAAAAAAAAAAAAAAGACCATGAAGCAACAACTCTAATCCATTCAAGTGCTTAATTCAATGGAGCCATTTAGCGAATAAGGACATTGAAATGAAATGGTTCTTTTAATCATTGCATAAAACTGTTTAAAGCTAAATGTGTTCATGTGGTGTAAGAGTTAAACAAACCTCACAGGCATAAACAACGCATACTGTTATGTACAATTCCCTTTGATAATATTGTCTAATTAATCCATAACTGTTTTAATGGGGGTATGCCAGGACAGCCTCATTTGCTGGCACATTGCAAGGTCCTGGACTTCACACATCTAACTAACAAACCAATCAACAGCAATGACACAGTACTGTGATCCAGAGTGGCAAAGATGTTTCTTCTCACCAGTGCTGTCTCAACATGCACGGTTTCACTGTCATATCTCTTGTAGGTTCAGGGGCATGTAGCCACAGCAATATGGTTGCATGGCTATTAGCATTAGCAGTTAGAAAGCCTTTGTTATTATTATTTGATGTTGAATAATAATAACAAACTTTTGGATTCTTGAATTATAATAACAAAATAAATACAGATACAAAGTTGCATTTGATTTGATGTGTTGAGAAATGTGTGTCTCTCTGTTTCCAAAGCTCTAGAGAGAAAAAGAAAGTCAAAAATCCTGTTACCTCTCCCACTGTTGGCACGGCAACAGAAAAGATGGAGAGTTATCAAAGCCACTCAAGTGTGTCTTTAACCTAGAGATTTGAGCCTTGTAATTACCTGGGTGTAATATGTGATGACTACAGGTTCTCTGAGGCAGAGCTCACCTACAGTATGTGTGGTCCACTCATCTAACCTTTCAAAGCTGCTGCTGATAGCTCTGCACTCATCAAAAAGTCACTTTTGTTCTTTTTTGATTGTCCAAAATGGAACACTGGGGTCACTGTGGCTCTTTAATTGAAATCTTTATCTAATTATTGTAAACTATAAATCTGAACTTTCAATATGAATAATATCAATGCTGATAAATGTATTACTGATCTTAACTATCACTCTACTGTAGAGTACAGAGGATGCTGACATTCAATGTTGGGTAAATGCATTCTATAATATTGAGATAGATTTTGCAACAATGTATTTGCAAGCTTAAGCAGCCCCTAAATTAAGTTGTTGTAGTTTGGGGTCTTTAAATTTTTTAGAAATGTGGAAAAAAGATTTGAAATCAAGTGTGGTGTGTTATAATGTAACCACATACATTATAACACCACACTTGATTTCAAATCTATTATGTTGATCTATGTTGTTCTCTATGAAGGGTCTCAAAACACTTACCTTGGACACAACAAATCAATAATTTTTATAATAATAATTTTATTATTTTATTACATGTGTATTTCATTATATGTGTATTTTGTTATTATTTTAGCTATCCTCATTACAAGCCCTCCTTATAAAGGCGTCATCATTTATTTTTACATTTAACAAAGTCCTATTTTTAGAACTGAAAAATTATATTTTCATAACTTAATATGTTTTTCACGTACTCGCAGCATGGTTGAATTTGCAGTGACTTGATCTATTCCATGCCCATCACTCACTCCCTCAGTGTCATTTACTCTCCACCTACCACTTCACCTTCCACGCCACTTTCATAAGTCAGAGCCACTGGAGAATTACACCCACCTGCAGATGAACCCATGGACAAATCAAAGAAGACCCTTTTGCATCAACCGCCTCAGGTCCTGTTAGGTAAGCGCCTGTCGGAGAGATAGAGGGATCAGAGCTAAATGTGGCTCGTTTCTGAAAGGGTTAAGCTTGGTTTGAGGAAAGCCTGCAGGCAAAATCCAGGGAAAATGGGCCTGAGTCTGTCCCATGTCTTAAATGGTTAAAATCACAGCAAGACATAGTGAATGCTGTTGATGAATGTGCATGAACTAATAAGATGCATGTATTTATGCAATGCCAATAACAAGTGGATCCGGGTGGGTTTCTGTTTGCAATAAATAGACAGACAGTAGAGCTCGGGCCCCTGGCTCTTCTCGCTTTAGTGCGTCTCAGACTGGCTAAGCCCCCCAGAGCCAAACATCTAACTGGATCTGTCAATATTGACACACACCCAGCGCACATTCTCCACCGCCAGAGTTACCCACTATAATCCTTCATGTTCAAAAACTTCATGTCGGAATAAACCGCTTAAAAAGGCATGCATTCTTATTATCCCAAACTGGGGGAATCCTGGACCTAACCACAAAGCTCTGAGGTGTTTTCTAGTCTAGGATAAGTCCATCTGTCACAATGCAAATACAGTGCATTCAATTAATCACTCATGAGCTTTGAACGTTTGTTAAGTAAACATAGCTAACACTTTAGAACAGGAGCCCAGTGCTGCAGGAATAGCTGCAGGCAATCTACTTTCCTTTTGGCTGTTGCTTCTTTAATGACTGTTGAAGATAAAATCTAGTGACTAAAATTTAGTGACGTCCTTTTCTTATAAACGCATCAAAAATGGGTCTCACATCATAGTATCAAAAGTTAGTTTTATTTTTTCATCGGTTTAGTATATAAAAGATCTTTATTCTACACTGTATATTTTGTGTTACAAAATACTGCTTTGATCTAAAAAGAACTATTGATTTCTTGATAAATAGTCGTTCAGTAAGTATACAGAGCAATTATTTAAACACATTATACAGAACATTAAACTGATACCTGAGAGCTTTCTGAATAATTTCATATTTCATATCTGCCAGTCTGCCTGAGCAGGAGATTTACATGTGAGCTTGCAAGAGTGAGTCTGAGAGTTGGAAAAGGTACTCTCTAGTTACAGGCTCTACGATATACGGCTGGATGACATTTACTGTCTGTGCTTGTCGGTCAGAGCATTATCCAATCAGACAGTGACATATGGTGAGAAATAAGGCCTTTGTCTTGAGAGATCTAAAGATAAGAATCGTATTTCCATTAAATCAATGAGCTGTGTGCTTTACTGCAATGAATAATGCATCTGGCCCTTCGAACCAGCTTCCCCCTCTTTGCCTGCCCATTCGGCTCGCTCTCCTCCACTTGCTGTTTGTAATGCACGCCATCGTGTCTCAAGTGTTTTCATACCTTTGCACTTCATAATAAAGTGAAGGTCTTGATCCTGTTCCAACAAAGCTCCTTCTTTTTTGCTAACAATCCTCCAAGACTGACGGATGGCATGGCCTAACTAAGGCTGCAATGTAATGATACGGATGTAAAAGATTCAAATAGGATTCAGACTGCAGCTCTTTTTTTTCCTCTGATTTCATATCAAGTTATTGCAGAATATGCATGAGGCGATTTATTCTACAGCATTATTGACTGACAATCTCTTCTTGAATACCTAATACTCTTTTCAATTCCCCCTAATTGCAGTGCCACTATAAATGTCAACCTCATTTAACCTTGAGAGCGGATATATGGCAAAAATAAGCCAAACAACTGTGAATATAATCCTAATTATCAGAAGCATAACCACTTTGTTTGTCTTTCATCCGATCATGTCAACCCCACAACAGGTCGGTGCATTTTGCTGAATTTGCTTTAAGCTTTTCCTTTCCCCAAATAACACCAGTTCTTTGTGAATAGTGATTTGTTTAAATATTATTATGGTGGTTTGTGAGCAGATGTCTCTTCCTAAAACAGTTTTAAGCTTGGAGCAGACACAAACTATGTGTTCTTACATGCCCAAGTTTTCTTAGATCAAAGACAGTTCAGTTTCCCCAACAACTAATGTATGATGAGGTGATCTATAACCTAGGCTCGATCTTCCTATGGTGTAGCTGTTGTGTAGGGGCAGTCATCTCTCAGAGGATAGCTCACATGAAGCGCGGTGTTCTTGAGGTGTCACAACTGTCTTTTTCAATCCCACCACTCTCAAGGCAAGACCATCTCGAGTTTGTATGTGTGAAGAGAAAACATTTGCAATGAGTGAAAGTTCATTCCAAAGAACCAGGAGCATCTCTGCAGCCACTGTTGGACTGCTCCTTTCACATATTTTAATGATACTTTAATGATACAGAAAGACTGGTTTGACTGCACATGAGCTGTACTGTGTGCAATCAGGACCCGGGTTACTGTTGGTGTGCAGCACAAACCATCTACTCAGCTCTATTCTTGTATCTTGTGCATTAAAGACCAACATATTTTTAACATCAGTGACGATTATATTTGTCTCCATAAGTGTCACTTTCCCTCAGACGAAACCACCTGTTTTATCGTATCACTCTATATTTCAGTCTCATCTGTACCCTCCTTCTCATGTGACCATTAGCTCCATTAAATCTCATTCAGTTCTCCCCTGCTGCGAACTTAAACCAGACGACATCCTTTACACCCATTGGGCTCTGACAAGGCTGCGGCTGCACTTTCTTAATAACTGTGTGTATAGAAGTCTACAGGCGCGTGTAAAGCCCTATTGATCCCCTGCAGAGAGGCGAGGCTGCCAGTCCGACGGGGTGTGCGCCACTGACCTTGTCTCCCTCCATGTAATTAATTAAAACTTCACAGTGGGCCTGACAGCTGATGGATTGTCCTCTTGTTGATTGTTACTGTTGTGGTGGTAGTGGCTCATACACTGCAGAGGCTTCGAGACGCTCCAGTGTGTCGGTGGTGGAGCGCAGCGCTGAGGGGAGAGGTAGTGATTACTGTGGTCTGTTAACAGTGACAGCAGCAGTCCAGCGTGGTGCGTATTACTTCGATAAGAGTGGTAATTGTGTGTTTAATTAAGGAAAGAGGCTGTGCTGCCATTAAAGTGCTGTGAGGTTTACTTCTGAAGTCCAAACAATGTCCATATGTTGATATCAGTAGAGTATGTTACCTCATTGCCTATTGTATAGTATGACTATAATATTACTATATGGTGTCACTGCTCAAAATACAAAGTTGTTTTCCATACTAAGGAGCATGCTAATGTTTCAATACCAATTTAGATCATATTCTTTTTTAGATCAATTGTTTTGACAGCATTGACATTTTCAACACAAAACAATGGGACATGTTTATCAAACACTGTGGTTTTGCTAAAGCTACGGTCACAATGACCCGTACGAATAAAATGGTCGTACGAATCTTACAGGTCGTACGAAATCTGAGTTTGTACGTGGCTCGTGGAGTGGAAACTGTTTTCCTACAGTCTTCTTACGGCAGACTTTCAGCTCTCACCAACAACTTATGACATTCTTGGGGAAATTAAGCCGTACGGCATCCTTGCATGTGCCCTAAAGCTTGCTTAATGCGTCTTTACGGTAATCCTACATCTATTTTGTATCGCACGGGAGCTGCGCGATGTCCCTGCGTCCAACTCAAGCCTTTATCAAGTTGTTTCTAGTTATTAAACCTTTCGTAAGTGTATTATCGGAATAGCCATAACCTAATTGCACACCAGCAACATGCTTATGAATAGCTATGTATATTCTGTGTAAGCTTTGTCTGAAATTGTTCTCTCGTTTGTCTTTCTCACTTGAAACACAACAAACTCACAAAGTCAAACCTCCGTTAAAACAACAAAACCGCTTTGTTTCTTACCTGCGTATTGCAGAGGAGACGCCAAAACTTCCAAATCGTCGCCGGAGGCTGAGGACTAATCCACTGACATCATTGTGTTCATATAAAGAAAGTTTGAAGCACTTCACAACAATATTCCACCGCCAGCAAGCAGTAGTTGTCTTGTCCAAATGTCTGCGTCTTACAGCTGTCCTCCCCGTGGTTGTGTCTATCTCCAGGCGATTTGCGTTGTCCGGGTCGGGTCCCCGCTCTCCGGGTCCGGGCCCCCGTACGCTCCTTGTCCTGTCCTCCCTGTGTTTAAAGCTATCTGCATTTCCCTAGCGTGCTCCAGGCCCGTGGGCTTTCATACAGACCCTTGTACGGTCTAAAATACTGCGTCTCAAGAGATGCGCAGTCTCAGTCGCTTGGACCAGAGCGCGTCTCTTTCCACTTTCATTCTCCCGCACAGGCTAATTGCACAGGCTTTAGTTTCTGCGTTCGTAGACTGGTCGTAGAAAATCTTCAACAACACCATCAACCTGTCTACGAACTTACGAACAAGCTGCGAGCGCTGTTTTTTCGTAACAACACCTCAAGAATGACGTAGGAAATGAGAAAAAAATCTTTCGCAGAGAGGTCGTAGCAGGTCGTACGGGTCATTGTGACCGTAGCTTAAGGTTGTGTTAATAAACATGATGGTTAAAAAAAAAAAAAAAAGTACAATTACATTAAGCACAATGACTATTTGCTTGTAATAGATTCTAGCTTTTACAACTAATTTCCATATGTATTCTTGAGAATGGGAAAGGCGCTACTGAACATGTTTTTAGTGGTAGAAACAAGAGCACCAGGAGAAAACCTATGCAGACGTGGGGAGAACATGCAAACACAATTTTGGGAACTGTATCCGAAAACAAATAAAAGTCAATTAAATTAATTAAATTAAACTGTTCAATGTGTAACGCTAATTAAAAGGCCAGGCGCTTGACTACGGCTATACAAGTTAGCTTAAAGGGACTGTACTCGATTTTTTTGCAACAAGATAACTTAAAAGCAATTTCCTCCTAGCACTGATGCCTTGTTAATGTATCTATTCAGGTGGAAATTAGTCCCCAAAGTCCTGTCTATGTCTAATAAAATTCCGTTTGTGTGCAGCTTTTTCTGTTTTTGTTTTTAGCATTGTGGCTAACTGTTGTTAGCATAGTGACTCACCTCGCTGCTAAAAGCTCTGAAAAAACATTAAAACTCATCATGATGAACAATTCTGAAGCTCAGAATGCATTAGCTACGTGAGGAAATCATGTAGACTGAAGGAAAAAGGTTAAAATTAATTATTTCTGTTTGTTTACATTTTTAGGATGCAAAAATCAGGTACAGTCCCTTTAACAGAAGGAAGGATCGCTCTGGGAGCCCGGATGGTGAATAAAAGACCAAAAAGAATAGTATTGCAATTATTGTAGTGTATTGTAAATGAAAACAGGATGAAAATGCATAGTGAATAAATTATTGTGTTTGTATGAAACCGTATTATTGACAAAAAAAAACAACAACAAAAAAAAATTAAGTTCATGGAATGAACAGTTCAGTTCAAAGCGCAATAATCCACAGTTCGAGTAGCGCAATAATCCAAAATTGCTCAGTGCGCGATAATCCACAGTTCAAGATAGCGCAATAATCCAGTTTGAGTAGCGCAAAAAAAACCCATCCAAGTTCAAGGTTCGAAATCGAAAACGGGAAAAAAAAAAAAGATGCGGTGGATAAAAAGGAAAAAATTGTTTGTCCTACCGCACAGTTGATTAGCTCGCCATCCGGTGTTGTGTTGAGTTAGCTCAGTCCATTAGAGTTCCATTCCCCAAAAAAATACCTGACCTTGATTTGCGTGGGCAGAAAGCACCACCCTATGCTCGGCTTGACAGCAAAACATGCACAGAGGCTCTAAAGTTTGAAGGGTAAGAGTGAGTATTAAAGAAGTTCCAGCGATTTGTTTGATCAAGCCGACCATGCCACAGCGGAGACGGAGGAGAGGGAAGTGAACTCTGTGACCCCGCAACTTGAAGGAAGTGGGGAGTTTGGGCACAGCAGGAAGTGGACCCGCAAAAATAAAATAACTTATTTGATACGGGTTACAAACGCATTTGTTTTGGCAAAATCGATTTTCTACCTACAAAAAAAGAAAAAACAGGTAGTTTCAAAGGTACAACAAATGATGTGTTATATTAATATACTGTAATTCATAGCCTATTCTCTGTTTGGTGTTAGGTTGGTATTATCATTGGCTCTGAGTGTTTTCTTCGTGACAAAACCAGCCCTAACTTCTCTATGGTTTCCCAACATAGCTCTGATCTCAACAGTAGGCTGAAGTGAGAGAAAGTCCAATGCTTCCACTACAGACACAGCTGGGTTAACACTAATCTATGACAAACCAGATGCACCAACACAGCACTCCAAAGGGCTCCTTCTGCTTCAGCACTTACTCTGTTTGACGCGAACATGTTGGCAAGGCCACACTCGAAAGCCCTGATTTTTCTACCTGGGTCTTTGTACTGAGTCTCTAGCCTTCCCTTCATCCCACTCAGCCAACCAAAACTACAGTGTGTCAGGCTTGTTTCATCATTTTTTTTTCTTTCCGTTTTCAAAAGAAAGAGCTGTTTTTGTGCTTCACTTGCTCCTGGAGCAAGTCAGTGGCCTTGTGAGCAATCACAAATTTCATATCAACCTACACAAAATTGGGCCTTAGGAAGAAATAATGTTAATTCTTTTAACATATATTTTCACCTGGCGCCAGTATTCAACACTCTGAATGCTGGTATGTGTAAAAATCATTTTCAATTTTCTGTCCATCAATGTTTTGCCTCCTCACTCTGTCTCTTTATCAGATGTGCCTTGAGAGAAGAGCGAAAACCTTCCTTCTATTGCAGTTTCCTGCAGTGCTGTTTTTGATAAGTAGCAAAGAGAGGATCACAATCTGCACCTAGACATGAGCTGCCAGTAAACACAAGACATGGGATCCAATCCTCTCACTTGGCTTTATTCTTAATCAAAGTTTATTCACTGCCACCGATCTATACTAATTGACTGCCTCTAATATAGATGAGAACAGAGATTACTGAGAGGACTGCTGCCAGTGCAACATTATTGACTCCTTTTTGGATCTTTGTTCTAATATCCTTATTCACTCACATTGTGAACAGGACAAGCAGACCAGCATGTGCAATGTTACATTCAAGACTCCTCATTCGGCTAATGACATCCACAACAATAAAGAGCAAGTTACAATTATTCACAATATATTCATTCTTTACTTTATATTAATTGAACGGTTCTAGAGGTGCTAAGATGAATTTAAAAACACAATGCAATTACTTTTACAACTTCACTGTGCTTCAAATTTCTCTTTTTTCTGTCTTTGTTCCTCAGTAACTCAAAAGAAGCTCAGGCAATTGGAGCGCTGCTTTTAATGTGTCAGATCAAATATGTACAGAAACTATTGAATACTAATTATTCTTGTTTGTCTCTTACCCCCAGAAGACACTCTATTGAACACAATATCTGCATGTTTAGCCTAAAAAAATCGAGGAGCGGATTAGGCAGAAAGGACTTGGGAGATTTTGCCTGGGACCGTCAATGAAACAGCAGCATTACCTCTGTGCCTTTCTCCCCATCTTGGGGGAGCCCAGTTGAGCTAATTAGCCATAATATCAGCAAGAAAACTCTTCTCGCTTGGTTGACACACACAACAGGCTCTAATTGACTGCCTGCAGTTGTGAGCCTTTAATACAGCAAAGAGCAAGCTGTACCTTGGCGATTATGGGGTTTAGAGATATATAGTGTTACATGAAGCACGTTCTTGCAGAACCAATCCAATGTCACCGACTCCAAAAGAAAGAAAGACGGCTTGAATAAACAAAGATGTTCCCAAAACATTACAAAACCTAGAGCAACATTTATACAGCTGCTTGAAGCCGTTGCATTTGTGTTTCCAATGTTGTTGTGAATACTAAGGCATTGCCCAAGCCAACACTTCTCCAGCGTATAGAATGCTCTTTTTTCATTTGCTCATCTTGTGTGTCAACAGCAAAATGTTCAAATACCAAACATAGCATTTGAACAGTTATTCTCATCCTATCAATACTGAATGGACTCGACAAGCTCTTTTGTCAATATATTGGCAAAGCTAACACCCAAGGTCAACAAAATCTATGCTACAAATTTACTTTAAATAATTAATGTTTACAGCTAAACATACGTATGCCTCCCTGAAAACCAAAAACCTAAATAAAACAAACCAAATGGGCTGCTGGGCATGGGCGACTTGACTGATAACTCTGACAGGGACATGCATGAGTGCAGTCAAGTATTGAAACAATTACAGATGTATACAATGGGAAAAGAAAATCAAAAGAAAATGTAATACAAATTCCACCAGTATCTGCACAAACAGGTAATTTGTGGTGAAAAAAGTTTGAATTTTGTTCTGAATGTTAAGTAACGAATAAGCTCAACTGTTTCATGTAACACTGAAATAAACAGATTTTGAGGCGCCTAGTACAGTACACAAGTACTCTGAACACTAAACCACATGTGAACCCTTTTATCACACAAGCAATCATATCGGGTTGCATTAATCTATCCACTTGTCTTGCCATACACACTGCTTATCAGAGATTTTATGGACATTCCCGAGACACACCCGCACATACACACAAAGATATTACCGATCGATCATGCCTTATTATGCAGACCACATAACAAAACAATTTTAGAAGCCACAAGCAAAGAGTGGTTGGGGGTTGTGAGGGGGAAAAACAGGGATATTGAACATAAACATCTATTTTCTGATGGGGATTGGGTGGGGCAGGTGGCCTCTGGAGTCATTTAGACAATTCATCCATTTTTAAAAAGGATTTGATAGATACCAATCCGCCCTGTCTAAATCTTTTACAGATTTTTCTTTTGATTCTGACAATACTATGTGTCTGCAGCTGTCTTCCTGTCAATCACCCCAGCTGGAGACAGTTTCTGTACTGTACGGATATTGATGGTTTTATTTGTTTAAGTGCCCATGCCGACTTGTGCGGATTTAATCTTTCATTTTCTCAGAGAGATAGAGTGGGAGGGATATGATGGGCCCTTGCCTAACCTCTTGGGAAAGGCCACTGCATTAGTCGGAGAATAGATCAGTTCCAGCTAAGATGAATATGAGCACGCAGATTGGCCTACTGTCTGGGGAGATATGCACAAATGCAGCTGTGTGTACGTGGAGAAGGCACAGGGTGAGTGAATGAGTGAAGAAGGATGGAGGAGGCTGTCTCTGCATAACCAAACAGACCAAGGGAGAGGAACATCACAGCCAATGGTCAAATAGAGAAACATACAGACTGCTTATTGAACTGTTTTTAGAGTAGCATTTACAGAAGAGCTAAGAGGAAGCTTCTGGGCCAGCAGCTTTGCAACATATTTTCTTAATTCGGACAAAAAAAAAAAAAGGTAGTTGTAAGTGGAAATATGTTTGTTTCATCTGAACAGTGGTATCTAACTCTGGTCAAGTGACTACTGCTTTTCATGTCATTCCTATTAACCTGCCTTTTTCCTTCAGAAATAAACAATCATCACCAAAGCATGTGATCCAGGGACTGCAGTAAAAGCAAAGACAGCAACACAAGAGCACGGGCATCATGTGAGATACGGCAGAGGACTGCTCAAACACAACAACCAGATCATGTGCAGTCAGAGGACGGTTAGCTTTGAAAACATTACTTTTTTTCTCAATTCTGCATGTTCTCATTGAATGTGTGTAAAGGGACGTCATGCAAAAATCACGTCTTGACACACTATGAGATGTGTTGAAATGACAATATTTTCTTGGCATCTCACATTTTGTTGACATCACATGAGGCGAGGTTTATTTGTGGTTAACGCTCAAGTTCAGTATGAAATTACAAAAAAATGTTAAGTCAAAGTCAGGAGTTTGGACATGGTTGAGATCTGGGATTTTGTTAATATTCATAAATAATAACACACCATTACATCCACCATAGAAATGAACTTGTGTTAACCTCGATAGATTTTTTACATGAAGTAGGCGCACTAATTCTCAAGACCAGGCTGTGTTTTCTGAATCAAAGAAAAGCTAAAATATTTCAAGAAATGTAAAATGTTTTACACATTTAGTATCAACATCAGTACTAGTTTAAATGGATATTCAGTTCCAAACCTAATTTCAATTGCATGTGTATGTTGTTTTTGATGAACCTAGTTGAAAGCTCTTTCTGCACAACAGTGAACAGAGAGCCGTGCCAGTAACAAGCTCAGCTCTGATTTACAGTAGTCAGGGGATAAACATTTCATGTCAGAAAATATGCAGGAGGATCCCAGTCCTAATTTGTGTCCTGCTCCACGTGTGAACTGCAGGTCTTGCAAACACTATAATTTACAGACAGGTTCAAATTTGGGGAAGGTGTTTGTTTATTGCTCTTTGTCCATCCTTGTGCATATGATGTCAAAGAACTTATATCTCTCTTGCAAAAGTTTATGCTAAACATTACAGTAATACCTGCAGTTGAAAGTTTTTTGAGCTAACAGCTGGAAAAGCATATGGTGTGAAAATAAACCAGCTACCCAAAGCATCATCAGCTTCATATTTGTCTCCTCTATTTCTCATGTTGACGTCATGACTGTGTCTCAGATGGCCATCACCCCACCTCTTGCACTTGTCACTTTAACACCTCACCCTCCTGAGGCTCTGCTCCTCCATCCTCACAGCCTCACTCTCACGCTCCTTCACTATTTCTTTCCTAATGTACTGTCCACTCCTCCTTTGAGCCCCATCGTTGGTTGCCTCCTTCCTTCCTTCCTTGCAGAGGCACCACTCCCTCGCCTGTCCCCTCATCCATCAGACTGAGTAATGGCTGTGGGGGCGGGGAGTCACCCTGCAGCTGTCTGCGATGGACACTGATCACACACACAGTCACTTTGGGCTCAGGGCACAGCCATCCATTTTGTGCATGGCACTCGTCATGCTCAAGAGTGCACTGGACTTCCTGGGCTCCAGCGATTACAACAAGCTCAAGTGGTGCACTTCTCATTAAAAGTAAATATCTTAAACTTCACAAACAGTAAAGAGAGGAAACGGTTGATGCCATATGTTGAGGTGCTTATTCTTAAGAACTCTGTAGTTCAGACTTAACCCTCTACCGCATAGTGTTGCTTTTAGGCAACAAACCACTTTTTTGGCTTGGACACTGGCCCTTTAAGTTTTTTTTTTATTTTTGTTTTTTTATAATGTTAGCAGACATGTTTCTGTCCAATAAAATCAGAGGCTGAAGTGGGTGTGCACATTTGACTGAGTCTGAAGCAGTCATTTCTGGAAGCAAAGTCACATGTGACACAGTGCTAGGTAACGGTAAGATAAATAACACTTTTCTCTGGGTTAAATTGGAATAATTTGATACAAAAAATATTTTAATGTCCAGAAATATGTCAAGATGCACATTTGATTGTTTACATATAATTTTTACTTGTATGTTTATGCTAATACTGTGTTTTAGGTATGTTGCCCTAGGGCAACATCATGCAGATGTAGCACTTTTGTTGGGAAAAATAGTGCTCAAGAAGAGATGTGTTGGAGTGAATAATGAGTATTATTGCTTGTAGGAAATGGACATAAAAACATTTTATGGGTCCAAGAATGAACATGGTAGTGAAGTTCCATCCGACAGTGAAGACAGTGAGCTTGAGGACGAGAGTGATAGTGGAGAAGAGTGGCTCCCTGAATCAGGTTTGACACTCAGTGTAGGTCAGGGGTCAGTCAGGGTTCTGTAAGATGTGTGTTGGTGTGTGTGTGTTGGGATGAAAATGAGGATGAGGATGAGGTGTTTGAACCAGAGGAAGACAATGGCTGGAGAACACCCCATAATGCCAACTTCCCCGACTATCCTGAATGGCAAGGAAGCCTTCCGAGATCAGAAGATTACTTCAAGATGTTTTTTTCAGAAAATATCCTGTCAGTGATCACAGAGCAGTCAAACCTGTATGCTCTACAGGTTTGACTGTTGTTGTTGTTGTTGTTAAATTTTGTATATCTCACCTGCTCAGGGACTGCAGATGGAAACTAGCTACGGCTAAAATCTGGTGCAAAGCATCTTCAATGTTTTTGCACACTGTCCCTGTTAAATAAACTAATAAACTAAACTAAACTAAACAACCCAAGCAGACCTTTAAAACTCAGCACTAAAGAACTTGAACAGTTCATAGGTACTGTAGTCTACATGTCACTGTTTGGGTTACCAGTCACTCGGATGTTTTGGTCCAAGGCCTCTCGGGTGCATCAAGTAGCTGATACCATGAGTCTGAACAGATGGGAGGCCATCAAGAAAGCTCTCCACTTCAACGACAATGAGGCAATACCTGCAGGAAGTCCAGATCCACTTTACAAAATCTGACCACTGGTAGACCATCTTATTTCAAAATTGCAATCCATCCCAATGAGTGAGAAGCTGGCTGTGGATGAACAGATAGTTCCCTTCAAGGGAAAGAATAAGAACAAGCAATATCTTCCAGCCAAACCTAAGAAATGGGGATACAAAATACTCATTTTAGCCAGCTTTGAAGGTATTCCACATAACTTTGAGATCTACACAGGGCGAATAGTGCAACTCCTTGAGCTGGTAGATATAGGTGCAAGTGGGAACGTCATTTCTCCTAAATTGGCTCTTTTTTAGGTAAATTTTAGTATTATGTTGAATAAAACCTTTTCTGATACATTTTTAGATTATTTTCTCCTATTCCATTCAGTATTGAAAACCTTGGTGTTTTAGTACCCTCATCGCACACTGTTGCCCTGAGGCAACAAACCCAGATTTTTGTGGGGGGGCGTGGGGGGTCAAATGTTATAATTGATATAATGTCAGGGACCCACAAGCTCTCAAAAAGTATCTTGAAATATTTTTTTCCTCCTAAAATAAAAAGTCATGCAGTAGAGGGTTAATGACATTTAAAACCTAAAATAACACAGATTAGCCCAATGCACATCTTCATATTCTTAAAGTTGCTTTGTAATCCATTATTACTCATACATTTCACATTCAGTGGTGGAAAAACACTATTGCAGCCACAGCTGCCCCAGGTAGACTGAAAGAAGTGAGGCTGCCTATGCTCTACAGCCACTCCAAACACACTGCAGTTCTAATAGCTAAGGTGGATGAAGTGATATTTCTTTATACCATCCACGTATTGCATTTATTAAAAAAAAAAGCATTACTGCAATTGGCAAGTGGAATAATCATTTAGAAAGATATTGTCATATGTCAAAACAAACATGACTTCTGGGTAAAAACAAATAATAAAGGACAAGTAAAACAGAAATTTCTTTACCGTGGAATCACTAAAATCAGAGGAAACATAAGTTGTGTATGTAATTCTAACAGCATTCAGTAATATGTGTCTTCCACATTTCAGAAATGCTCAAAAAATAGTGACTGTGATTGAACCATTCTAAGCTTCTACAAGCTTCTGCATTTGAACAGAACATAAAGGTGAAAACTCCGAAGTTAGTTCCAGCCTGTTATGGTCTGGCACTGACAAGGTGGTGAGTCAAAAGCAGTCTTCTTTTCAGCAAGAAGCACAAGATACCATGTTTCATGCAGAGATTTATTCTGTGAACATCTTATACTCTAGAATGGCTCTGCAGTGGCACACCAGTTTGAAATGTCGCCATTGTGTCTTAAAGCAAGACACTAAACCACAACTGTGTAAGTAATTGTTGGTGGTCTGATGAGCAATGACAACAATCTGATCATTTTCTTTACAACCAACAGTAGTTTGAGAGGTTGAAAAGAGCATAACAAATGTATCATAATAAGCATTGTTATTATGAACAGCTTTTGAATATGCCTTGTGTACAGGGCACATATTACGCAAAATCTACTTTTTTTTTTTAATACTATTCTAAAATTGCCACCTTTTAAAATAACTGTGGAAGATTTGTCTGTGAGATATATTTTGTTCCCTCGCAAAAATGGCCATGATCTGTGAGGTCATAGATTTTTGAAAACTTCTGCAATGTTTTAGTAAGTCTGTAAATCAATTAGACTAATTTTGAGCATTTCAGGTGCAGCATATCAGACAATTACTTTGATTATTTCCTGTCATTTCTTTTCAAGTCAGTAGATAAAGCTCCACTTCAATTCTTGACATGGGAAAAACTTCACTGTCATGTGTACTTTATTACACTTTTTATTAGGTCTGCTGTCTGAGATTCAAAGTATTATTGCTCAGAAACATACTTGAAGGACGACAACAACACATAAAAAGCATTATATTTGTCCTTTAAGCCAATAATTGTTGTGCTTTTATAAAAACAACTTTCTTCATATTTTATAAATACAAATGTAAAAGAAAGAAAAAAAGAATGAATGAATTGAACAGAATATTAGACACCTTATCTCCTGCACAGTGAAGTTTAATGTCTTTTTTTTTTGATAAAGCACTATCAAGGGCTTACATACTGACTTACCTGAGTAAAGCTTAGAGTTATTCTTCTTTGGTTTATATATACTAACAAATATAGATGAATAATGCAGTTACTTGTGGTTTACTTTATTATCACTTTGTGTCCTGTTTATTGAGTTGCTATCTTACTTTTAGTGTTTCCTCACATTTACAACCAAGAAGCTCCATAGAGTGCTGTGAGTTAATGCTTCCAAATTTAACAGGGCACTTTCCTGTCTCTACCGACCACCATGAGTACGTTCAAACCCAAGCTAATTTTCCAGAGGTGATTGTACGCTTAAATCTGAATCACAGAGACTCCGTGACATATTAAAAGACACTATTCTTTTTCTTTTACTATACATTGTCATTGGGTTACAATTCAGCTGTATTGTGGTCTCAGAAGTGCGTTTGTGAGCAGCGACTAAGCACAACCTATTGAAGGGCACAGGAATGGGCTTGCTATCCTTCGAGTGCTACCCTCTTAATGATATCTTAATTGCCTTTTTGTTCATATTATGAAATTTTAATGGCCTGCCGAGCTTTTACCTACAGACCGGCCTTAGTCTGTTAGCCCCTCACATCACAGCCAGTTATGATATCATTTGTCAAAAATTATGTCCCATTTGTCATTTGGAGCCAATAAATTATGAATGTGCCGCTGGTGAAAGGGGAATGACCACTCGTGTTTTTTCAAGAAGAAACAACCTAGAATGAAAGAGAAAGGCGGCCAAATGCAGTTAACCAAAAGCTCAAAGAGCAGGGCATTTTTATAGCTGGAATTTATTTCCGTGTAGGTTTTTCATGCAAAGCAGGACTGCGCAGACAGAACATATCATTCCATGAAATCTCTGACGAGTTTGCCAATGTAATCACTAAGAATAAATCACCTATGAAGAAGTGTTGTCATGATACTAAAACGTCAAAGCTTTATATTAATGGGAACATACTAATTTTTCTAGTCGTATTATTCTAATAAAGATCAACATAATTCTAAATCTATTCAAAATAGATCACTGTGTTGCATTGTTTTATAACTATATATTTGCAATACTAATTTAGGTTTACTTCAAATATCGGATTTACAATATTTGTAGTCAGCAGAGAAGGGAGGCTTTAGTTTGTATTCTTGCCAAAACACAAAAAATGTGCATGTCATGAAAAAAGTAGCATATGGATCTAAAGAACAACTCTATGGCAACTGCATACCAGTTTTTCTTGTTACATGTCTTGCACAGTGACAACCCTAAAGTCTGAACTTGTGGTTCCCAAAGTGAGGGTTGGGACCGAGATGATTTCAAGATGTAATTTAGCAATTTTGACTTGGTTTTTAATCTGTTTTTATAACTTTAGAATCAGGTTTGACTGGAAATTGGTCATATTAAGCAATAATATTGCTAAAATAAATGCATTTAGCCCAATTTGAATGGTTTTCCAACTTGAATTTTTTAAAGACATCCATTTTATTCTGCTGTGTGGGTCGCGAGTTGGTTACATCAATATTTTGTGGGTCCTGGTCTGAAAAGTTTGGGAACCACTGATCTAAACATTACATGACCTCAAAAAGTGTATCCAAGCAAGAACACACACAACTTTTGCTGTTTTTAACTGAATGCCCAAAGAATACAGTCTGACCCTGTTACTATTTTTGCTCTGTAAATAAAATGAAAGTTAAAATAAAAATAGAAAAATGATGGACAAATACAAAATCTCTAATCACTAAGAATGGAGAAATGTATGTAGTTATATAAGAATACATGAAATCCAATGAATATGGGCCCATAAGTAAGGAGGGCGCAGTGAGGAGAGTTTAGACTGACCTTGGTGAAGTGAACTCCTCCCTCTTCACAGCTGAGTGGACAGGCTCTGTTTAGCCTCTGATTGATGAGATTGATGAGCAATAATTTTGTTTTATCTTTGTGACGTTATGAGCCTGGTTGAAGTCCAAACAGAGAAGGTTTTCCTGTGAGACATGACCTCAGTTAACTCCAAAAATAATAGTTAATAGCCCTAAATTTCACAAAGTTGACTCCTCTTTTTGGTCATGTTAGGTTCGTGAGAGTCATGGGTAAAGCCAACACATTTTTTAGGTTTTAGTCAAAGTAGTCGTACTTTCACAAGAATATTTATAGTTTCACCTTTTGTGCAGAATCAGATAGTATTTTCAAGGAGCAAAAAGGTTTCAACAAGCCAAAGACAAGAGATATAGTTATGGCTTCAATGTTCAGGGCTGAAATATTCGTCTGATTCAGGTGAAGATGTGTGCAACGTGAAAAAGACATTGGGTTACTTTGTGTGCTACTTAAAAGTAGTACAAGGTTTTAAAAATATATATATACTTTAAGTTAAAGACAAAAAGCAAAATGTAAAACTATGCATCGTGTAGGACATCTACGAAAACAACAACGGTACATTTTAATACAGAACAATTTTAGGGAAATTTTCTAGTTGTTTTCGCAGCTTGTCACTCAGAGGTTACCAGTTTCCTTCTTCATACCAACTTTCAACATATTTCTGTGCTTCACAAAGCTGCCTTTTCCTACTCAGCACCATCATTTGACCTTAAATTAAAAGCTGAGTCCTTTGTTCAAAGTGTGATGATTGAGAATTGTCAGTTTTACTTAAGGGAGCTCTTTTTAGAATGTAACGTTGTGTTGATTTAGCACTGCCTTACAAGCAGGGCTTTAGTCGACCAAAGAAATTCCAGGTTGACTAAAGACATTTCCCATCCACCGATTAATCAACTAAAAACAACAACAACAAAAAAAACAAGATGTGCTCAAAAAGACTGAACAGAAGACTAAAAGTGTAACAAATAGAAAAGGAATAAATTGTGTCTAATTGTCTAAATTGTCACTTTTTCACCTTTCAAGGCACTCAAAGCGCTTTACAATCGGGGATCCACTCACCCAGTGTACCCAGACACTGACGCAATGTGGGTTAAGTGTCTTGCCCAAGGACACAATGACAGTCCACTCTGTGGTTGTCCCACTGTGGCACATGTGGGACCAGCAGTCTCCAATTCCAAGAACTAAGCAAGCCCTAACTTCTGAGATGTGATGGGATCAGACTTTGACAAACAGGTATGGCCACTAGGATGTTTATATCAAAAAAGGCAGACTGGACCAATGGTTCCAACTATTCAGTTTATTTAATATGATCTGTTGCTGTTCAATATAATCTAACTAAAATATTTAGTCTACCAATACAAATTTTGGTCAACTAAATCCACATCGACCAATTTATCGTCTAACCGACCACAGCACTACTCATCACTTCTTGGTTAAATAAAGGTTGGCCTAAAAATATGAATGTAATGCATTAGTTTAATTTGAATTGTCTTATAAGGCAGATATTTACAGTGAAGCTATAACAACATTGTCTTTCAAATCGAAAACAAAGTTGCACACTATGTGCTGCTTCACTTACCAGGTCGTACATGCAGTATTAAGCTGTGCAATTGCTATCTTAATTACCAGTAGCAATCAAAACAGTGCACCCAATCATTGCCAACCTACCTCATTCACTTGGGACACAGAGTTGATCGTGTTTCTCACTGTCCACGTGGATGCATTTCAAAGGGATGAAAAGGGGCAGACGCGAGGGGGCGACGTTGGTCTCCGTAACACACGCCACGGCTGTGAGAGAGGATGGAGCCGTGCGCGCGCTTCTGAGTGAGCCGTGTGCGCGCTTCTCTCTCTCTCTCTCTCTCTCTCTCTCTCTCTCTCTCTCTCTCTTCTCTCTCTCCCTCTTCTTCTCTGAGATCCCACTCGCTCGTGTCAGCTCGAGTCAGTCACACGGCTACAGCTCAGACATGGCTTCAAATTCATCCAACGTCTGCTCTTTGTTTCTCCTGACTTTTATGATTAGATGCGGGATTCGCGCTTAACTCGCTGTTGAATCCGCGCCACAATGGGCACGTCGCGTCGCATTAACGCCCGATACCGCTGCAGCTCCTCTCCAAATCAGACTTATGTTAATTAGCCTCAATTACTCTCGTTTTCATCTTTTTGTCATCATCCATTCCAAACGGAACAGTTAGACCCCTGCTAAGTGTCTCATTTTCAAGTGGGCCATTTACATTTTTAATTTATGTGTTATGAATTCAATCTGAGCATGATGCAAGTCAAGGCCAGCATGTGACAGGGTTAATGATAAGATCTGGAAGATAGTCTGTTATCAGTCTATTAGCAGCACAGGCCAAACCATGACGCTTCATTGCACTGGATGAAAGCAACTCGTGTGGAATCTGGTGCTACAGCCATAATTAACTTTAAATGTGTTGCATCACTGATGTATTTTATAATGTCTATAGTCTAGATTCATTTAACTTTAACTAAAAACAATAATATTCAAATAAAAAAGCATAAGTAAAATATTCTGAAGCACTTTGAAGATTAGGATAGTTAACACAAACCAATAAAGTTGCCCAAACCAATAAATAGAACGTTTTCAGTGCTGATATTCAACTTAATTCATTCACTAAATGTGTAAACCATTTAATTCTTCCCTCACAGCCCATTCTCGGCCGAGTAGAGAGAGACAGAGGAGCTTGCGCTTAACTGGTTTTGTTAGTCCGGTCCGATGTGAGCTCTAGTTGGCGTTGTAGAGCCCCAATCAGGTGCCATTACACCCGCTGTTTGAGCCTACTATTGGCTGGTGGGGAAAGGAGCTGTGCGCAAAACCAACCCCGCCGCTCTCACTCGCCTTACAGGAGCTGAGCCGCGCACATCCTCCCGCTCTGAGTGCAGTGATTCAGGTCTCTCACGCGGACTGCTGCACGCAAATACACGGGACAAGTCTGGCGTTTTGTTCAAGTTGTTTCATCTTCAGCCCGGCATCAAAGGGACTGCTGGATTCTTTTGTCATTCGTGTGGGATTTCTTGAAGTTGTTTTTGTGACTTTATCTGAAGTCTGTGTCCATTATAGGAGGGTTGGCTGTGCGTCTTGGCTCCAGTTTTGCAATGTTTTCGCTGACGCTAAAAACTCTGCAGAATTGATTTAAACAGAGACGCCTGGATCAAATGGCTTTGATTCTCACAAGTGAAACGGCACAATGTTCCACTGACGCACAGCAAAAGAGAGGAATTTTACATCGGGGCACCATTACTGATGTTAAATCTATTGCCTTTTCGCGGACAGAGGGCAAAAGCAATGCTACTTTGCTTAAAAACTGGAATTAACTTTTCCTTATTTTTTTCTTTCGTTTTGAAGTGCACTGTGGGGGAGATGCTGTGCTTAGTGTTGCTCCTCTCCATCATGAATGGAGCCGCGTCTCAGCTGCAATACTCTGTGCCTGAGGAGCAGGAACCGGGCTCCGTGGTTGGGAATATTGCAGAGGATTTGGGACTGGACATTACTAAACTTTCCGCTCGCCGTTTCCAAACAGTGGCGAGCTCACGGACCCCTTATCTGGAGGTAAACTTGGAGAATGGCGCGCTTGTGGTGAAGGAAAAAATAGACCGAGAAGAGATCTGTAGGCAAACTGTCCCGTGCTTTTTGCACCTGGAAGTATTTTTAGAGAACCCGTTGGAGCTTTTTCGTGCTGAAATACAAGTGATGGATATCAATGACAACCCACCCAGCTTTCCCGAGACGGACATTTCCGTGGAGATATCAGAGAGCGCTATCCCGGGCACGCGCTTCCCGGTAGAGAACGCGTTCGACCCAGACGTGGGCACAAACGCGCTCAATACCTATGCCATCACCAACAACAACTACTTCTATTTGGATGTGCAAACGCAGAGCGATGGAAACAAGTTCGCAGAACTCGTTTTGGAAAAACCACTGGACAGAGAGCAGCAGGCAGTGCACCGATACGTGCTCACTGCTGTGGATGGAGGAGTCCCGCAGAGAACAGGCACTGCTCTCCTAGTGGTCAAAGTCTTGGACTCAAATGACAACGCGCCCACGTTTGACCAGTCAGTGTATAGCGTAAATTTGCGGGAAAACTCACCAGTTGGCACGTTGGTTATTCAACTCAACGCTACCGACGTGGATGAGGGACAGAACGGAGAGGTAGTCTACTCTTTCAGCAGCCACAACGCTCCAGAAATAAAGGACTTGTTCAGCATAGACGACAGAACAGGCAGGATAGAAGTGGCAGGGGAGATTGACTATGAAAAGAGCAACACGTATCAGATTTATGTCCAAGCTAAAGACCTAGGTGCCAACGCAGTCCCTGCGCATTGCAAAGTCCTAGTCAAACTCGTGGATGTGAATGACAACACGCCAGAGATAGGCTTCAGCACAGTGACTGAGTCCGTGAGTGAGCAGGACGCACCGGGGACAGTTATTGCTCTGTTTAGTGTCTCCGACAGAGACTCTGGTGAAAACGGCCAGATGAGCTGTGAGATCCTTGGAGACGTCCCTTTCAAGCTGAAATCTTCTTTTACGAATTATTACACCATAGTCACAGACGGCCCCCTTGACAGAGAGAGTACAGACTCATACACGATAACTGTGGTGGCTAAAGACAAGGGGAAGCCCTCTCTGGCCACCAGTAAGTCCATTAAAGTGCACGTATCTGATGAGAATGACAACGCGCCCCGCTTTAAGCAGGCAGTATATGACGTGTATGTGACAGAAAACAATGTGCCAGGGGCGTTCATTCAAGGAGTGAGCGCTCTAGACCCAGATATCGGCCAAACGCACTCATTACATACTCCATATTGGAGTGTGACATCCAGGGCATGTCAGTGGAAACATATGTGTCCATAAACAAGGAGACGGGCTACCTTTACGCGCTGCGCTCCTTTGACTATGAGCAACTTAAAGAGTTTAGTTTCATGGTTCAGGCGAAAGATTCTGGTGCAGCTGAGCTCTTCTCCAACGCCACTGTCAATGTGATAATAGTGGACCAAAATGACAATGCCCCCGCAGTCATAGCACCGATAGGGAAGAATGGACGGCAAAGGAGCACCTGCCGCGCACCGCTGAGCCTGGGTACCTAGTGACGCGCATTGTGGCTATGGACTCAGATGATGGAGAGAACGCGCGGCTGTCCTACAGTATCTTGCGTGGGAATGAGATGGGGATGTTCCGCATGGACTGGAGAACGGGTGAGCTAAGGACAGCACGACGAATATCCCCAAAGCGGGACCCACAAGGCTTTTATGATCTCCTCATAGAAGTCAGGGACCACGGGCAGCCGCCTCTGTCCTCCTCCGCCAGCGTCAGTGTAATCCTGGTGGACAGTGTGATTGAGGGCCGCAGTGGAGACCGCACCGCCACCTCCAAAGCCAAAGACACTTCTCTGGACTTGACTCTCATCCTCATAATTGCCCTGGGCTCTGTGTCATTCATCTTTCTTCTGGCTATGATTGTGCTCGCTGTGCGCTGCCAGAAGGACAAAAAGCTGAGCCTGTCCACGTGCCTCCTGGCTGGGGACTGCTGCCTGTGCTGTGGTGCGTGCTGTAGCAGACAGGCTCGAGGACGCAAGCAGAAAAAGCTCAGTAAGTCGGACATTATGTTAGTCCAAAGCACCAACGTGACTTCTGGGGTGGGGCCCGTGGGACAGGTGCCCGTGGAGGAGTCGGGCGTGGGCGGAGTGGGTGGGGGATTTGGCTCTCATCACCATCAGAACCAGAACTCCTACTGTTATCAAGTGTGTCTCACTCCAGAATCCGCCAAGACTGACCTGATGTTCCTGAAGCCCTGCAGCCCGTCCCGCAGCACGGACACGGACCACACCAACCCCTGCGGGGCCCTTGTCACAGGCTACAGTGACCAGCAACCGGACATCATATCTAACGGCAGCATCCTTTCAAGTGAAGTAAGTGCTGTTTCACTGGCTTTTGATACTACACACAAAACTCTCTTACTAGTTTACCACGAATATATTTTAACTTCTGAAACATGTTGGTCCAAAATACACAAACATTGGTGCTGCACCACCTAACCACATAAAATGCTTCATAACAGTACTGCACATTGAGGTCATGCAAGCAGTCTCCCACTGCGTGAGCTGGCATTTGCGCTATCTGTTATTGGCGTTCCTGCTCACTGGCCTTTAATCTTTATCACAGTTAGAAGTCTGGGCAATTAAAATGAACGTGCTCTTTGGGGGTTATTTAAAATCACCAAGTCAAAATGAGTCAAATAAACAATGACACAGTGAGAAAGTACAATTATGAGAACATCATGTTTATTATGGCACATGACTTCTATTCAGTTTTGTTCCCCTTTTTGTAAAAGGTAGTGTGAGCTTTAAATATTTAAAGTGGATATTTAATGCCACTCAAATGCAAAGGTTGCTTTTTGAGTAATATGTTGATTTTACACAAAAACACAGCCCCCAAAAAATGCAGCAATTACCTGACCTATCATTAACACAAATACCCAACTGCAGCATGCTTTCTCTAACTATATTGTCTTTTGTGTATTGATTCTTTTTCTGACTTTTCACATTTTTTTAATGTATTTTATTCTTTAACATTTTTGGAGAGGTGTTTGGTTTGCCTGGATTCTTGCTGTGGTATAGGGACACACTGCTTGGTCGCAGCTCCTGCCTTTGCTTTAGTTATTCCACACACGAGCCGGCATGGCAGCACGCGGACAAAGGCTGTTCAGTTTCAGCGTTGTGAGGCTCAATCATTTACGCATTCATTGGCTCTCCCAAACCCACTCTCTCTACTCCAGTCACCCACTCATTCAGCCACAGTGAGATGCTGCAGCCTCTTATTCAGTTCACATCATATATTATGCTGTTGTTGACTAATAATCTAATAATATGCTCTTCCCTTTCAGACCAAACACCAGCGAGCAGAGTTGAGCTATTTGGTGGATAGACCCAGACGTGTTAACAGGTATAAATCAATATATGATGCTACATGACACATACAGTATACCTGTTTTTACTTGTTTCTTTGAATAGTTCACCCACACATGACCACAAGATGATGTCATCTTTGCCGTACAGTTCAAAGTCCAAAATAACGCAGTGGTTTTATCAATAAAGCATCTAAACCAGTGGTCCCCAACCTTTTTTCTTGTAAGGACCGGTACAGTCACACATTTTTTTTCCAGGGACCGGTTGAGGTTAGGTAGCGCCGATAACAACAATGTAAAATGCCAAAAAAAAAAAAATATTGTGTATATTTTTAGCTCACTTATTGCTTGAATTTGCTGTTTATTGGATTAAGTGGCACTATATTGTCTTAGTAAAGCACAAGGAAGTAGTGATAGACAATAAAAAAGCAATAAAATAAATGTAAAAAAAAATCCTCTGAGGCCCGGTGGCAGATGGCCCGCGGTCCGGTTTTGGGTCCCGGACCGGTGGTTGGGGACCCCTGATCTAAACTATAAGTAGGAGAACATTTAAACATACAAAACAAAATCAGCAGGTGTAGGCTGGCAAAATGCATAGGAAATCAGTACACCATGTTCAAAATCTTACTTCAAACTTGTTGCTTTTCCTTGACAGCTGCATTGTTTAACTATGTCCTGCAAAAACTCCTGTTCCCACTGTATCACTATGTCAATTTTGGCACCTGCCCCATGACTAGCAGTGCAGCACTTATTCAAGCACTGAATTCCATTACATGCCAGGCGTAGCACCCAATTTGGATGCCTGATGACCACCAGTGTGACTGTATTAATTTGTGTCTCATTTAATCCAGCCCAATTCCTCTCATTTTCACTAACCGCACTCCCTTTTCTGTCCAGTTCTGCGTTCCAGGAGGCAGATATCGTCAGCTCCAAAGACAGTGGTCACGGAGACAGCGAACAGGGGGACAGTGACCATGACGCCACCAACCGGGGCCACTCAGCCGGTGAGTTATAAACCTCATTTCGAATCATCACGTTCCTCCCCCCCAGCGCCATCTTTCCAATAGTTTGCAAATGTGAACGGGGATGGGGAATGCAGGGTTGTTGGTGCGGATGGCTGGATTTTAATTTCCTTAATTTGTGCCTGGCCCTGTCTGTGGTGGGGCTGCTGACAGAGTGCAGAGAGTGAACAACCTCGGAGGTGTTGATTTGGTTGAAAGGAAGTTTTTATTTATTTATTTCCCACTTGCTTGTGTCTGACTAACAGCAGAGTGGTGCTGAAAAGGACAGCGACTCACAGCGAGGCAGTCCCATAGTGCTTTAGTGGCACAAATCAATAGGTCCACTCAAGTGAAAAGGGAAGCCATGAAAGTTAAATTGATGTAATGAGATGCATTTCAATCAGTGGTATGAGTTGCGCTGTGGTAGATGCAGTTGGCTATGAACTTAGTGGTTCCTCTATGAACCTCTAATATTAAAGTTGAACTATACAATTTCACTAATGCCTTCCATAACCCCACTGGAGCACAGCAATTCTGGTTGTATTTTTGTTTCAAAATGTATGCGTCAGCCATATTGAACATACAAAAAAAAAAAAAAATAAATTAGTTGTTAAAGTGGTGTTAACTAGATTCTTATTACAGGATTAGAAATAATAGCCAAAACAAAATTGTTTTTGTGGTATTTTTGTTTGTTTGCAACTATTTAGTCACTCACTTTTTGCTTTTATAATGCAATTCATTTCACTTGTATATACTTAAGTAGGACACAATGGACATAAAGTCGTTTTTTGTTGCATCTTCAAGTCTATAATTTGCACTAATCTTGACAGACCATCCAGAAGGACTAGGAGTCCTTTTTTGCACTAACCAAGACAAAATATCTACCAGCCAATCTCCAGGGTAAAACCAAAGTAAAACACAAAACAAAGACCAGTGGTATTCATTCGCGATATGTTCTTAAAAGCAACTTCTAATCCAAATCCAGAATCAGGAGGAGGTTAACATGGGAATAAAATAGGCTCTGTTTTGAACTATTCCTCAGTTTAATCCTGTTTCAATAGACTATTAGCTAATTGCACTGCTTTCCCCTAATCCAATAAACAACCGTGTAGTCCCCATTTAAAGCAAAATGCTACCTTTACAAAATAGCCAGATCCTATCATCAGCCCTCCCCATGTCCTGCAATGGAATGCTATTAGGTTAGTACCTGTTTATTGATCAATGTGGAGACAGACAAAAAGAGAAGCAATACCAAATCTCATTTCATATCGAATTGCCCTTTTCTTTCTGAGGGATGTTGAAACTCATGTAAGACCCTCTTGTCTAGACCACTGGCTGCCAAATATCATATGAGTGTGAGGAATACAAATAGGTTAGATTAGATATAGGTGTTGTAAGCTAGTGAGTAGTCCTCATAAAGCCCACATTGTTTAACATTATTCACAAAGCCAGGCAAGATAGAGGTGTTTTAAGTATCACTTCTAACCCTACTGATAGAAAAGGATGGTCGGGTCAGAATATGTCAGTATTTAGAATCTAGAAGTCAAGGATACATCTTTGTCTTTGTTATGCTCATCTGAAGTTATAAATGTGAAGAAAATAAGAACAGGTTTAAATATGTGAGCTGATTTGGATAGCTGCTGCTGTCAAAGACAGAGCTTGGCTGGCTTTGAAACGTTTTAAGATAAAGAGCACAGGCTGTACCATTAGGAATGTATGAAATGCATCTTAACCTTTCAAATCTTGCAGGCTGCATCTGATACGTAATGTCACAGGGTTCAGTGGTGTATAGTAAGACTGATACGGTATTTTATTCAAGTGGAGATAATGCTTAAAAGAAATAGTTTAGATTTTGAGTATGCCAGTGGAATTCATTTTGCACAAGCATTTGGTATTACATAAAGCAAGCTTAAACAGCATTTGGTATAATTTAATGAGAAAAACGTAGCTCCAAAATCAAACCTGGCAGGTACTGACCATCTCTCCCCATAGACTTGTAAAGTTCATTATTAATAGAACTGTCAGCATTTAGTCATTTAGTCAGTTAATATGTCTGCTGTTATAGTCAACCAAAATGTCAATTAGTTGACAAGAAGTTGTATATTGGAAGAATTCATTATTACGTTTTTGAATTAACTAATGCACTACATGAGCAGTGGCTACAAACAAGTATTAGCATTAGCATTAGTATTAGTATTAGTATTAGTATTAGCATTAGTATTAAAGCTCATGTTTAGAATTTCCCAAACTGGTAGTTAAAGTGACACTATGTAACTTTCTGGAAGTGGAAAATTACCTGCATGAGACTATTGAAAACAAACAAAAAAACAAAAAAAAAAACATAAACATACTTCAGAAGTGTTTTATGCCAAACAGTAGAATATAGGAACAATATTTCCATGGAAATATTTTGGAAAGATCTAGGTTCACTCATGTCTAAAGAAATCATATTTTTTAACATGGCAACATGGCTTTTTTTTCTCTTACGTCTAAGAAATCTTTGCTTCTTTTATGCTTTTTTGTTGTTGTTTTGCTTGTTTTAATATGATGATTTTTTGTCATGTTTTGAAGGGTTTTACCAGTGCCATTTGCTGCTCCTTTTAAAGTTGATAAAAAATAGGCAGAAAAAGTGTCTTTCAAATAAATCTCCGCTACACTGACTTTAGCTTGTTAACAAGAAAACTTCCTTCAAGATGGCTGCCCTCTCAGCTGTTAGAGAACTAGAGTTAATACTGAAAGTTTTGTTTTTCTTTCACTAAACTTTCACCATAAGTTCAAACCTAACACTAGTCTCACACTTTTGACAGCAAGTCTTCTGTGAAATCAGACTGTACAAATGTGTCCTTCACGTTCTCCGCTTATAAGTCATCAGTGCAGAGTCTTGAGTGTTTATTGGCCCAGGCTTGTGTTCATTTGGCACGGGTCTGATCGGAGCACCCGCAGTCAGTGCTGGTCCCTGCATCTCACACGAGGACACCCAACATTTGTTCCTCATGTTGGATTTAGCAATGGAACAGCTTACCACTCGACGGGAGGTAATATCACACCACTGGTATTTTGGAAAGAGAGACACTTGAGTTCTGTAGACTTTTGTAAACAAACCCAGATGGCCTTGTGTGCGAGTGTATGTGTACGGCTCTGTAGGTATATTAGTGTCTGCTTTAAAATGAACAGGCTGGAGTAGTCTGTTTTAGAAAAATTTAAAAGTAGGCATACAAAGTCAAGTTGAAAAAAAAAAAAAAAGTAATTTTGCTCATTTTCTTTATCATTTTAAGGGTGTTGCACACTGAAATATATCTCAAGAACCTGGTCATTGAGTAATGGGCTTGGGCAGCTCAGTTAGAAGGGTATTTTAAGGAGACATATTATGTAAACTTGACTTTTTCTTCTTTTCATCTCATTTACATACTCCAAGTTATATTTAGAATAATTCATGCATATGTGGGTAGTCATTATTCTCCTATGTTTAAGATGCAATTGCTTAGAAAATTCCTGTTCCCTATGCCAGGGCTAATCAGCTATATTTTCCTGACAACACAGTCTCAGCAGAAAGCATAGATTTCCATCAAAATGTCAAAAAGGTACAATAAGCTCATTTTCATGACGTGTTTACGTCCATATGTTACAAAAAGCCATAATGTAAAATAACAAAAATATTGGTTGAAGCCACTTGGCGATATTTTCTTTGGGTTTAACAGGTAAGTTTAGACTTCAAGTTGCCAAAATGGGTAAGTTTAGGGCTGGAGCTTGGGGTAGGTTAAGATTTATTCTTTAAACTCAAAGAAAATTTCGCCACGTGGCTTCAACCAAATTTTGTGACTGTTTTACATTTTGGCTTTCTTAAAATATTGACTTAAAAATGGCGTGAAAATATGTTTATTGTACGTTTTGACATTTTGTTGTATATCTACATTTTCTCTGGAGATTGAGCTGTTTCCCGAGCACCAGACGCTGTGGGCCTGAGATACCAAAAGTTGGATACCAATGGTGTCACACAAAACATTCAGTTTAATATTGTTAACTTCTAGCTGTTAACATTGTTAACTAGTGTTTTTTGGTGAAAAAAATAAATATTGCCTACATTGTTCCACAAAACGACCACCCAGAAGTAAGCTATTACAGGACTAGGTACATACGTATGACCAGCTCTGAACAAAGATGATGCCGGAATCTAATGTCTAAATCAGGAAAAACCAGGTCTAAACTAGTACTAACAAAGATATAAAGAAGAACAAAGATTGGTCTCCTGGGCCTAAGTACAATAGCCCTTCCAAATGTTGTTTGTTTTTACTATTTTTATTTTTACTATTTTGGTCTATGAAAATGAGAAAACACATTTATTTTAACGATTTTTTTAAAACCAGTGCTTATTGGAACTCACAAGCCAAATGCAATTTCACAAGATCTTTTTCTTCATGTGTCTTCCTGTGACTTTTGTGTAATCTTGTGACACCTCGTGATCTTGTGACTTGTTCAATCCCAATAAAGGCTGACATGAAATCAACAGCATCACTTTTTGGCTTATCCATCCATCCTCGCCTGTTTTGTGCTACATGCTCAAATGAAAAAAAAAAAAAAAAAAAAAAAATCCCATATTCTCCCAAGGCAATGACACATACTATATAAGGTGATATGTTACAAAGGTGACAATTAGCCATGCAGATGTCAACAAAATTGTCTTGTTTCTTGTATTACATCATTGTTTATCATTTTTTCCAAACTAAAATATAGAAATATATAATATTGCCGGCTAAAATGCACTAGTCTTCTTGGAATTGGAGTTATAATGTAATGCAGATGTTTAGCTGAGTAAATCAAAACATTTGTCTGCATAATATATAATAACAGACATAAAAACATGAAGATACTTTAATCAAAACACTGCTTAAAATGTATTGAAGTCAAGAGTGATTGAAACTTCCCGCTGCCCATCTGAGTATCTAATTGTGGAGTTTTAATCTGTAGCTGTGAGTGTGATACCTGTTTGTAATCCTCCAGCGTCCCTGTGTGTTTAGAGCAAGAGAAAGCCGGGATAGGTAATGATGTCTGTATTAAAAAGCAGCTCTCCTTTGAGACTGTGCAAAGAGAAGCTGAAATGAGATTCACTTTAGGAGCAGCCGAGTGGTAGTGCTAATGCTTGGCGGGCTTCCAGGTGCACACAGGGTCCGTATAGGCCCGTGGCTCATTTGCGTATGTATGTGTGACTTGTTTGAGTGTGTAAATATAGAGAGGAGGAATACTGCTGATTGTCTCATGTGGCTTGTGGGCTGTGTTTATTGTGTGTCTAGATGAATTTTATGCTGATTCCAAGACCAGGACAATGGAGTATTTTTAGATGTCTCTGCAGCTTCAGCATGCACACGCCTCAAGTGGCCAAACCTAAACCACATAGGTATTCACTGCTTTTACAACTCAACTGCCTGATAAAACAGAAGTGGAAAAAAGTGCTTCAAATAAAATGTAATTAACTTTCTAATGCGCACAGAGCAAAAGAAGAAAAACATACTAGGCAACCACAAATAAAACCATTTGATGTGTGGTTTTCAATTAAAAAATAGAAAATAAACAATATTTGAAGAGTATTGGACCATAAATATTGACACTATAATATGCAATGATTTGAGTATCTTTTAATAACTATGAACTCGTTTCACCCCTATCTAAAAGTCTGTCTAAAACAGCCCACTCTTTAAATCACACTATGGGCATTTGAGGTAAACGCTAATACTGAAGTATGCAAATCAGTGTTAGACCTATTTTTATTCTTTAACACCGGACAGTGATTTCTCCAATGGCCCGTAGTCTGACAGTAATTACACCTGTTGGTGTCACTTCTGAGCCCAAGAGGAGACTTTGAGTTACAAACAGAGGACATTTGCAATCATTTTCGTTTAGTGTTGCTTCTGATCTAACAAGAAAAACCTCGCCCGCAGCTTTTTTGCACATCAAAACAAAGTCATCAGTGAGTTTGGCTGCTTTTAGCCCTGTGTTGGGTTATGCTCTGATGTGCACTGAGGCATAATAAAACCTCCTGAATTCTATAAGTAGAGCTAAAAGTGAAGTGAAACATGAGATTTCATTGTTGCATTGACGCTTAATTCCAGATGGTGGACAAGACAGTCATCATTTAGTAATAGTGAATTTACCTTGGATTATATAAGATCATTTCATACATTGTCAATTTGACGTTTTATATTAGTAAATAGACTCATTCTCTACTTGTAACAAGCTTCTTAATTAACTGCTCTCCATTTGTGGTGCCTGTTAATATCTATTTTTTTTTTACTTTCCCTTCACCATAACTTACTGTATATACAATATTTGCGTAAAACTAAAATCAAATTTTGATATTAAACATTGTTTGTCTTTGTTATGAAAAAGTGAAAGTTCAGCTGCCTTTATTTGGAAAATTTAGGGGTGCTTCGGTATCCTCCATGGTTTGGATTTGGCATGTAGTTTGTGCAATATGGATGATTTCTGGAGCACAGACACGTTTGAAAGGCCCATATATATTGTGCACAATTGTGTCTCTCTTTGTGTTAGCTTGTACTCTTGGTGTGCACTTGTTCTTGGTGGTTTGTCGTGGTCTCATCCTTCATCCTGTCTCCCCCACACGTTGGCTCTCCCTCCGCAACACTCGGCTGATCAGTAATTCATTTCTGAACCCTTTTGCATGGCAATTATCAAAGCAGGGTTAGAGGGGTGGCTTCCTCACGGGACTGTGTGGCACACACTATTCCCTTTTTTGGTGCACCTCCGAATATTTCAAATCAAGGGGAGACCATTTCCAGTTGGCATATCATCAACCACACCTGCCGTTGCTTCCCGCTCGGCCGCACGTCTGACACTTTAGAAAATAACTCTCCTGACGTGGTTTTAAATCAAAGGGACACAGCGAGTGAGGCTGCTGGGATATCACCAGATTCACTTGCAAAAGTAGGCAAATGGCTTTTCTGAGAGCGCCTGTCTGCTGTGTCAGGAGCAAAAATACTAAAGATTGACTATAGCACCCCATCCTCCCTCCACTTTTCTGTATTATCAAGAAATGAACAGGTGCAGCAGTCACATATGTCACTCAAATAAGGCTGTTATTACTTAAGAATAATCATTTACATTTCGTGCACTTGGAAAAGGGACATATTTGACAGACGATGGACTAAGTGGGACATTTATGAGTATGCAGTCTGTGTAGGATTCAGTTTAAATTTGTAGAGAAGCTGCTCTTTCCAAATTAAAAGTTAAAAAAAAGAAAGAAAAACAATGCAATATACAACAACCAAGGAGCAAAATTATAAGTGCAAACTGAAAAAATAAACTAAAAAATGCTAACAATTTTGTCTACCAAAACGATTCATAGACAATTATGTCTATTATCATGTATCATGTATATCATAGACGTTAAAATATATATTTAATTTTTTTTTTTTTTTTAGGGACGACTCAAAGCCAAAAATGAAACCATGTTTAAATGAACTGACATCAATGATGATGAATGAATGATTGAATTAGAGAAAAATAAATAAATAAAAAAATAATAAAAAATAAAAAAAAAATCATATACAAATTTTAAATTGAAAATAGTCAGATTTACTGGGGTTTAAGTGTTCTCCTCCAAGAAATTCTGTAATATTAACATGCCATTTCCTGTATTTCCTGGTGAGTTTTAGATGTGTTTTACCCACCAGAGAATGTGGTTTCAGTGTAGCCTGAAATTGTCAGATAGTTTAACCTAATATAGAAGTTTGCACATTAATGTTTTCTTTATTTCTAAATATTGATGGAAAAAAAAAAAAATATGAAAAAGTGCCAGTTGAATCTAAAATCCATTATGGTAAAAACAAAGACAAAAAACTATCCAAAAGAATAATTGTCTGTGGAGTGTTCGATCGGCTGTGAAAGTCTGGTGGGGGGCTGGAAATGATCATTATCAGGACGTTTGTTTTGGTGCGAACAACAGCCGTGACAAATGGGAGAATTAAATCACCGTGGCAACGCTGCATTAGATGGCTGATTATGAATTAGTGGCAGGCTGCATGTTGCGGTTCTCCATGTCACCGGGCTGTCACAGGAAGTTAGCACGCCAGGCTTCCAAACGCCGGCCTCCAGGGAAGTGCCACGACCAGAGAGCACTCGCTTTCCAAAAATACTACCTTTGGACATGCAGAAGAATTCATCCCCACAGTACATGGGACTATTTTTATGTGATAGAACAAAGGATCAGAGAGTGCACAGTGGTAGGGCAGATAGTCATAGTTTTGTCAAAATACCATAAAGAGGGAGAAGAATCCAGGTTAAGCCTTTGTTTTGTGATACACTTGTTCATTCTGAAAGCTTCTGATGTGGATAAACAACATTTTATGTTGATATTATTTGATTGTCTAATTTTTAAGTTTTATTTTGTACAGCCTTCACTGAACATTTGCCTTTCTTATTCCTCATGAATGTTTATAAATAGGACATATTTGTACATTAATGATGGCACTACAAACTCTACCAACTCTAAAAACATGTTGATGCCAAAAGCTTATGAGAATACTAATTAATATACAAAATTATAGATTGATAATCAAGATTTAGAAGTTGGTGAATGCAAAGTTAGCAACAAAAAAGTTGTGCAGGTTAAGACATGAATATGGGCTGTTACACAGTAAATTAAAATTGAAGGGACTGCTAGCAGCAGTTAGTTTAATAAGTTATCTGAAAAAAAAAAAAAAAAAAAATCTTATTGTACATTTATATTTCTTGAGAATATGCTTGGTGAGCTTGCCAAATTAACAGTCAACGGGGTATATCAAACTGGTTCAAGAAGATTAATTATGCAAAATATAATTGCAATTAAAATGCAGTACAGTATACTAAAATATTGGAACAGCACAGCCATTTGCCAACATATTTCTAAAATAATATCTTATGCATCTGGAATATATATACACAGATTGGTTATAGTGTAGGATAGTGCTTACATTTTTTTATTCGTATTATTCAAGCATCAGTGTTTTACATATTTTGCTATAATGAAATTATTTATGGTGTGGGTCTGACTAAAGGTCCCATTGTTCCCATATGCAGCAATTAAATTATTAACAACATTTTTGTGCAATGTGACTGTTCTGCACCAGGAAGTCAATATATTCAAGTTTAAATTTGTGGACACATGTCTATGCTTATCTATTACACAAAGTTCTGGATGGGCAACAGCACAATCAATTGTAACATTGCCCCCTGCTTGGACTCATTGACTTGTGAACTCTACACATCATTAACTGGCATTCGTAGTCACACTTTTAACAGTTCTAAATGACGTTGGAGTAGATTAGCTCAGATAATGCTTCTCATTTTCTCAAGAATGAAAACAAATTAGTTCTGGCCAAGTTAGTACTGTGTTTTCGTTACTATTCAGGGAGATACTAAATGTTCATCATTTAAAGTTATTCGAGCTTAACCGTGGCTCTTTTGTCCTGTTTGCTCTACCGCCCACCAATGACATATTTGATCTTGTTACAATGTAATTTTCTCATTCTATCCTCTGCACAAAACTCCCAAGTCCAGACAAGTTGTGAGTGTTGTTTCTGAAGATATAAATCTGTAATTTCTGGGTCACCCACATTTCTGAAGATGGAGAAAGGGCATGAAATCCACCAAAACTAGTACACAGTGTTCTTCAAGGATCTACTTTTAGAATAGTTTTGATTGCTTAGACAAATATAATAAACACATACATGCATATATATTGAACGCCTAAAGAAAAAAATACCCTATTTTAGAGGGTACGTTTATAATGATAAGACATGATTTATTATAGCTATTCAGCTGGACTGTACATGGTGTGCCAATAAAATAACCAGGTAAGGACAGGAGAGAGATTTAATGTGTTGAAATGTTGAAAAGAATGGCTGAGGATTGAATGAGATGAATTGGTTCGAGAGGGTTCTGAGTGTTACAGCCCTGAATTTGAGAAAACATATTCAATATAAAGAAAGAAACCTTTTTTTTTTTCTAAAAGAAGTGATTTCTTTAAGTGGGCCTTGGATATTTACGACTCAAGTGTAGCATCAGGCTGTTAAGATGTGAAGGGTCATAAACATGTTGACATTAGTAACAGTTTCTGCCTCTGAAAGTACAGGGCTGGAAGTTATAAATCTCCTATAAGGCCCTGTCCACACATTTTACTGCTACATCCTTTTGACTCCACATTTTCCACAGGTCCATTTCAGAGTGCAGCACATTTAGAAGTAGTACGCAGTCAGACCACCCAAATACAACATAAAACCAGCACAGTCTGAGACAATATTTGAGGTTATTTCTTCTGTTTTGTTGGTTTACAAAACAGGCCTCCAATCACAATCAGATACTTGCAGACAATCATTTATCCAAAACATTTCTATTCAAGCAAAATTGTTCAACTAAGAATTCAATTGGGGAGCGCTGCATGGGTGTCCAGAGTGCCTTGGTTTTGTGTCTGCACTTTACCACCTTTTGGCAGGCAACTTTCTATTTTTGCACAAAAAAATCATTCAACTATTTAAAACGATTAAAGCACTTAAGCCATGCTCTAATGATAATTATTTTTAGACAATGCATTTTAATGCAGTGTAAGTGTTTTTTCCACTCTCTTATCATTAACAGGCTGAAAACATGCACATTGTTCATTTATATGTCAAAATAAAGAGACAATCAACCAAATACTGGTAAATTGAAAGATTTTTCTATGTAAAAAAAAAAAAAAAGCCTCTTAACAAGTAAAATGAGCTACAAATTACATTTTTACATTGTATTATTTGCAATTATACCTTTCTTTTAAATCAGGGGTGTCCAAACTTTTTTCATCAAGGGCCACTTTTTGAAAAAATATATGGAGGGCCACAAAGCAGGTGGAAATGAAGTGAATTCTTTAAAAAAAAATATTGACTTTGTTTTGATGAGTCACAACACCTTAAATAGGGGTTTTGAATTGTATTTTATGTTTATATAACATAAAACTGGTTGCATTTTAAATGATGATGACAAAATTGTTCAAACGTAACATTTTTGCAATCTGATCAAATTTAGTAGAGAGTCTGAAAGCCAATAAAATCCTGTTTAAATCTTCAGTCATTCCAAGTATTCCTGGCAAGTGTTTGTGCACCCCTGGTTGGGAAACCAGGGTTACAATTTATTGGAACCTGTTTTGAAAACTTGGGGAAAAAAACAAAACAAAAGCACCTCCTTTTAGCAGGATTTTTTTGTATAATAGTTTTTTTCTGCATTTAGTTTCAGTGAGCTATAGGGGCAAACATGCAAATCTCTTTTAAAGTTGCACAGCACCGAGCAACAAAAACAAGCTTTAAGAGAGAAAAAAAAAAGTAATGTTAGGCCTATGCACTATCCACAGCTCTCGGCTTTCACTGAAGAATTGCCTGTGGACTGAAAATAATAAGCCATGGTCATCCAGGCCCAGTGGCTTTATGATATATAAGAGGTGATATTAATCAAAAGGACAGAGCTGGGGCAAGTGGCCATCTTCGCCCTTCTATCTGTGGCCATTTTAAGAAACCAGCATGTGATGGTGAAGCTGCTGTTAGAGACAGTCATGTGTCACAGCTGAATACAATGAGAAACATCATATTGGGTTCTGGTCCTGGGAGGTCTAAGGTTTTCTTGCGGCTAACTCGGTGGTCTAGTCATGTTCAGATGCACAGGTACTCCCGACGCTTTCTGCTCCTGTCCAAATATTGACGTTGTGTGTCTTTATTCTCAGTGGAACGCTTCAAAACGAGATGAAATACAGTGGAGCAGATATAAGGCAGCTTGTGCTCAGGAGAGAGGGAAGATGGGAAGCAGTTGTAAGACTCAATCATTTAATTGGAGGTAGTGGCTTTGTACAGTATAATGTGTACATCTTAGAAAATGTACCCTTACTTTTTATTTAGTTTTATTTATTTTAGTTTTTTAACCCTGTTCTAAAACTGATTCCTAATCAAAAAACAGTGTTGCAGTGTTGTCTGTGAGATACTATTTGTCTCTTCTGAGCCTCAGAAAACACTGATCCATGATGTTATTTGTATCTCTTTTTGTAAATCATTTTGAGCATTATGCAGAAATATTGCTTTATTTCCTCAATATAATGTCCTGTACAGCCAATGGATGAATTTAACTAAATTCTTGATATGGTAACACTTAACTGTCTTGTGCACTTTGCTACACTACTTTTTTTCTCTCTATTGCTTAAGCTGCCAATGTTAAGCTTCACAAATACATTGTTTATCTTCTTAACTAATTAACTCTTTCCCTGCCAAGAACAGAAATATCCATCACTGTACGCCCAAACATAGCATTTAACTTTTATTTTACAAGGTGATAGAGGGCTCTCTGCTGACTTTGTCTACAGTTAAATACATGATGCAGTTTCACAGATTCACCAGCAAATGACAGAATTAGGTGAGCACTAGGACATAGAGGAGGTCACATGACTGGGAAATGCCTGTGTCTGTTGATCAGCTGCTTCTGAGGCCATTTTTTTTTCTTTTCAGATGGATTACAGACAAATACCTTGAACTAAAAACATTGTTAAGAAGAGCAGATATTTTATTTTCAAAATGACAAAAAGCAGATTGTGTTGAACAGCCTCAGATAGAGGAAAAGAGACGTACTCCCTGTGAGCTGAAGTGGTCAGAGCAAATACAACTATTTCTTCATGTTTAGATGGTTAAATATTATTCATGCCCCATGAAAGAGGTGAATCTATGTAAACTGCATCAGAAAGTAGAAAACTGCTGCCTTTTTGTTGGTTTCAAGATGAAAAGACACTTGTCATTATTGCTTATTATGTAAAGTTCATATTTTTTATCCTAAAGACGTTATGTCATTGCAATGGCTCATATTCTCTCACCAAAAAGTAGACACTTGTAGGTCTGGTTTGGTGTACAGCATAACATCATTCCAGTTGCAAAAGTTTTTTGTGGGGCTGTGAATATTATTTGATATACTACTACTACTACACTACTACTACTACTACCTCCTGAGATCCAATCTTGAACCAGCTCAAAAGTTCACAGTTTCCTTTGCAGAACTTGCTTGTCTATTTCAGACTCACTGGATGCATGATTTAATAAGTTAAATCGCACCAACACAGGAATTGGAAAGATGCAGTGAGACGCAGAGGGAGAAGACAAGTGCTAATTACTTATTAGCAGGTAGCTTGAGTATACATTGTGTTGTTTTTTACAATTCTCACTCTCTCATTTATACTGTATGTGTATGTGTGTGCATACTTGGGTCACAACAGCACAGACCTGTTTCCAGGACCTGTCATCCCTGTTCACTGTTAGTTGCTTGTTTTGCTTCTTGCCCCGCGGTTGCAAAAGGTTGTCACACGAGCGAAGTCTTCTCCCCTCTCCTGCTCTTCCCACATTTACATATCTGTTTATTCGAGGGGTATTTTTATGCGCTTGTCCTTACAATCTCATGTGATGATACTGGCATCTCCAAAGAGCGCTATGATACGCAGGCACGAATCAGGCCCAGGTTTGGTTGGAGCTCGAGTTCCCCGCTGTTCGACTATATTTACACATCATTTTCCCAAGTACATTACATCTCCACAGTAGCTTAATAATATTCCCGCCTGATCTGAAATAGAAGAGTAGCTAGCTTTCTGCATATGGGTCCCTACATTAGTTCAGTGCTGGGGGTTATCTGTGCAGGTGCGCTGCATTTTGCATCTGTGGGTCTGTTCTTTGAGCTGATTTATTTTCACCCCTTGAAACATATAGAAGTACAGAGCATTGTGGGAAATCAGCATCTTATCAGGGCAGCAGCGCCAATAAATCTGCAGTGCCTGGGGTCAACACCCGCGAGTGTCCGAGAAGGAAATTAATTTGCAGGACGTCCATTAAAGGGGTAAAGGTTAGCGGTTAGATGGGAATTAAAAGAAACGGTGTGATTTATGGCCTCATAACCTTAAAGACAACATAAATATGTTTTGTTACTGTAAGAGGTGACAAGTAATGATATTAACTAGATGTAAGTATTTGTACAAAAATTAATAAATGTCAACAACAGTAAGATCTGAATATTCATCTGCATATCCAACCTGATCTCACAAGAAAGCATTTACCCTTGACATAACATCAAAAAACTATGATTACTATGATGTCATGACTTTTTTGCATAAATATGACTCGCGTATAGTGGTGATAAAGATGTGTTGTTATTATTTATGAATAATTTACGGAATTCTTATCCTAATCTTAACCAACCTCAGGTACCAGCCCTAATCTTACTCATTTTAGTAACTTGAAGCCTAAACTTGCCCACTAAACTAAAAGAAAACTCAAGATTATTTTTCATATTGTGCAATATATACAGCGTAACATATATAGGTAAAAATGGTGTGTAATCATGCTCATTCTACACTATTTATGTGTTGTGGTGTATGCTTTCTTGTGAGACTGAATTGCCATATCCAAATGACCTTTTAACCTTGTTACAATTATGCTTCTTTATCAATAATTGAATCAATGTTTTAATGATTTGTGCATGTTTGTACAATCTGTTTTCATCTACTCTTTATACCTGCTGTTGGGTTTTGAAATACCATGTAGCAACTGTTCAAAAAGATAAGGATTATCATCTCTACATTACAAGAAGCTTGGCTTTTGTAAAGCTGTTTTAGATCAATATTGCAATATTTACAGTGAATATTCAAAAAGGATAATCAGCACATTAAATATTTGAAAAAAGCATATAACACTTTCTTTATTTTTCTTTTTAGAAAATAGATTTTTAGTTGCAAATATCGTAACAATTTGAATATTTGTAACTTCAGAATTGACTACTTTGTAGCTGTAGTAGTTTTTTTAGGTTGGTCAGTATTCTCAGTGCTTTTCCACTTTTTACAGTAACACCTCTGATATCTTTAGTCCCCTATGTAACTCTGACTTAGCATTGGCCCCACATAGAAGGGTTATTTTTGCCCTGCTCTCCGGCACACTTTCTCTGGTAAATGTTGAGGTTGCTTGTTTTGTTCTGTGCCTGCACGCAGCAGCGGCAGCAGCAGCACTGACCCAGAGCCAGAGACAGTATGTGCTGAAACACAGAAAAAGCAGGCCCTTGGCAGGAGAATCACAGGCTGCGACTGAGGAGCCTAACAGACAGCTCCAGTGTTTAAAGCGGCTCATTCAAAGACAATATGTTAAATAAAACACAAATCTGTTTGACATATGAATCCGCATCTCACTGTCAAATATTCATCTGCTACGGATTTAAAAATGGATTAGAAGTATGAGACTAAATGTACTAAATCAAAGCACAGGCATCAATTTTCTGTCTTTTTGTTAGGTAATCAGCTAAGATATAAATGAAAACGCCCCGATTAGAACATTTCTTAGCCAAATGTAAAAGTAATTTTACTTTTTTAATTTTTTTTCTTTTTCAGTGTTTTATACAAGTTGTGTCACAAATGTCAAACTGTGAAACACTCCACAAAACATTAACATCTCCATCAAGTAATACAGCTGCAGGATCGTCACAAAAAAGTTACATTAGAGAATGATCCAATCTATGCAAAGTTACTATCACAAGGTCTCCAAAGCACTGCACAGAGTGAAAACAGTATATCAATAATCACATACGTTGAATTGCTTGCATTCAACGTATGTGAATGCAAGCAAGCAATTTCAAAATTGCTTGCTTGCATTCAATACAAGCAATTATCAAATAACAATGTGAAAGAAAAAGTATACAATTCCTAAAAATCACACAAAATAATCCTAATCTGTATAATGTATCTGTATCTGTGTCTCCCAATCCAGTTTGTGCTGCTTAAGGACCAAATCTTACACCTGAATATCTCTGGGATGAAAGGCGTTAGGGTGTGGTTGTGTAATACAGTCTGGCACGAGTATGTGGAGAGAATAATAGTCCTATACACGATAGTGGTATAACGACTGCATAAACAGTGAATCCGTGGACACCCCTCTGAGGAACCATATCTCTGTTTGACTTTCTTGTGCTATCACTCATTAAGCGATGATCACACCAGCTCTCCCATCCTTCTCTCAGAACGACCCACCATACTCCAACTTCAAAATGCCGGCTTCTGCTCCTCTCCTCTGTATATTTGTCATACTCTCACTCAGAGTATTTTTTTTGGGGCATATTTCTGTGTTTTCCCCATCGTGCCCTTAAGCCCGGGAGTTCTTTTCCCTTCTCGTGTTCTCTCGTATTTTTATTTACGGTGGTAGTCTGTCTCAGTGCTTCTTCTCGGCGCTTTATCTCAGCAGTCATCTCTCTCTTTTCCTGTGTGGGCGTTGCTTGTCAACATATCGTCTTTGCTCATGTGGGGTACTGCAGGAAATGCCCTGGACAACTCGTATGCGCTTGTTGCACCTCATACAGCAAGCCCTACAACATGAGGCCATCAACACACAAAAACATCGCTTGAAGGTGAGAAAGCACTCGGCAGTGTACAGTTATATGACAAGATGTACTCTAAAAATGTGTCGTGTATTTCGTAAGACGTGAAAATTCACAGCCTCACTAATATTTTACAATACTTACAGATGCCATTGTATCACAGTTCAGAGAAGAAATCACACGGGTGTGGCTCACTCTCCGGATTGCTGAGCAAAAATTTGTTCAGCGCAGTATGGATGAAGAACTCGATCCTCGGATGGTAGACTTCTCTCGCACAAGATGTCATGTATCCCGAACGCAAGTGCATCATCTTGTCACTGCAACCTATATTCTTGACATCTAATCTGGTGACAAAAATATGCTGACGTGTCCGATATTAAAAGTATGTCATGGTAAGCATAGTGAAAAAAAAAAGGACGACATACACACAGTTTTCAATTAGCCGTTGGCCCGACCTTTAAAAGTATTAAAGGCCTCAAAAAAAAAAAAAAATAAAAAAAAAATAAAAAACCATATATTAAAATATGATTATAATCTCGGGTTGAACCCTATTATCAACATCCAGTATTACTGATTTGCCTTTAAATAAGTATCGTAGTTTCAGGCACATACTCGACTGGTACTATGTAATACATAACACACGATCAAGAATCACCCAGAAATATTCTAGTTTCCAGCTGAACCACCAATTTTTATGTTTTTTTCTCTTTAGATTAGGTTTATTATTAGCACTTCACGACACTCCCATTGATAAGCTTCCACCTATCTAGCTGGTCCAGCGTACACAAATGATTCACACCTTCATCTATGATACGGTCTCGGAGACAACCGGTATAAACATCTTCCTGATTACATGCCTTCAAGTGTTGCTTTGTTGGTAGTGGGACAGGATGCTCGAAAGCCACCATAGCTTTGAGAAATTATGAAGATTGATACATCTGTATTTTAACTGAATATAGTGTATTTGTATTTATATTGATAGATGTTTTTTGGTAATCACACATTATAGAAACTAACTTTTATCACAATTTGACGTGCATAGTACCTCTAGCAATCAGAGCCTAGTTGCTAATCAGAGGTTCTGGACCTGTGGTTATAGTCAAAAGGCACAGATCAAGAATTAGAAAGAGTTTACATTACTGTCACCACAGTATAACAACAAAACTTTGAGGACTTATCCAGAGCTCCTATCTAGTCTTCACCTAATATCATGAGGCACAGCTCATAGTGCTATCTACCCCATACCTCTTACTGGCGGAAAACTAGTCTCTCGTAAATAGAACAAACCACTGAGACATAACACAGCAAGCAACCTGCACGACGCAATTCAGCTTCTTCCATAATATCCTAATTAACTTCCGGCCGCGTCCAGAACACTCTCTGCTCAGGACCTGACACCACACACACTGAATGGTGATTCATGGAGCATGAATCAGGATAAATTGGCTGTTCCTTCTCTCATAGCTGTACTCTCTGTCTTGGCGCATAAACAGACCAGATGAACAGTCCAGATTGACTTTACTGTGATATTGGCGATCCAGCAGTGATTGTGGTCAGTCATAATCATAATAATTGTAGAAGTCCGTCATACTCCATGACCTCGTCCTATTGCTGTACTCATACGGACATTTAACATCAATGCAGAAATACATCGCAAGTGCTTTTTCTATCTGCGGGGTACCAGTGATCGTAGGAAACAGCGGACAAGACCAGGCACAGATCGACACCAACGAGTCTTATAATCAGCGAGAAAAACATGCCATTATATTCCAAACACACAACAGATCAATGTAGAAATGTTAGACTTGGACACTCGATAAAGAAATTGTAGTGTTCAAAGACAGAGAAAGCAATCTCTTGTTGGAGAAGCAAGAAAGCTCTGGCTAGAGGACTGCCAAGACTCACCCAAACTGAATACCACTCTTATATTGGTTGAAGAGCGCCATGATTCACATACATCAAACACAGCGAAGAAAAAAAGATGGATTCAATCATACTGTAATTTTAGAACACAAAGTTGGCAGACTCTTCTACCAGAAAAGCCTACACATGTGCACTCTTTACAAGACTCAGACAAAATATGTAATTGTCGTCTGAAATGAATCTCATACTCTCTTTGTAGGATTAATTAACAAGAAGTTTCGCCCAATGTACACAATTGAGTTACATACAAAATTTTATTACCATTTTTCAGATGCAATTAATTGTATGATACCAAAACAATAAACACCCACATTCTCATCACCATGTCCACTTTTTTGCCTCCCACAGTGCTTGTTTTCATAAAGCGCTCATTTTAAAATTACAGAAAACAGAGCTAATTAGTCATGGTCTTTCTATACCTATTATACCTAATGTTCTTCTACTACTCAAGCATGTGAAACTGTCAGTTTTCTTTCTCTCTCTTCAATGCTTTCTGAGTTTATATCCCTCCTTACTATTATCATCTTTGTCACACCAGGTTTCTCTCCAGTAAATGTTTGACCGTTAGTAGGGATCTCTTTTACTTCGTATTATCATTTTTACTGCTATAGAACTCTTATTATGAGTCCTGTCAGTTTATCATGGAGCAGATAATCGTGTGCTCAAGAGGCTAGACACAATCTATGGCATTGAGAAAACTATTGTTATAGCACGCGATGGATCGACTACACACACACTAAACTACGTTGGTGAAGGACCAAAGGATTTTCTATTATACTTATGGGAGCTATGTTAAATATGGAACACGTCTATAGTGTGGAAAGTTTACGGAAATTAGACCATATGGTTCTTCAAGGAATGAGATTATAATAATCATTACTAAAATAATATAAAAATAAAATAAAAAAAACAACTCAAGATTTACTCAAACAAGTAGTTGATATATAAGACTCCAATGCTCCGACACGGGCTAGCTAAAATTGTTGAGAATTTCTCAAGAATCAATTTGTCGAATCATCCAATTGTCACCTCTTGCTTGTAATCAGCATATGTCATATAAGATCATGCCTGTCGGATTCTATATGAAATCGAGCTTCAGTTACACAGGCACTATCTGAATATTGTCTCCCTCAATGAATAATTTTCCAGATTGTGATTTTGTCGAATACGTAGGCACGTGTACTTATCGAGTACGTCAAGAAGGTGCTCGAGAGTAGCACTTCAAAAAAGGTGAGCTCGATAAAGACCCCATTTCAACGCATGATCTCTCTCTTAGCGGGTTTTATACCTGTATACATATCGTACATTCATTTTACGATCCTTGCTGTATACTACCTGATATTTGATGTAGCAACGTTTCCCAGTATGCGGATCTTCCTTTCGTGAGTTTTACACACAAACATACTAACAAATGTACCAGTGTTGTCGCAGCAAGTAACCATGATTAGTGATCAGAGACCGCACAGGCAGCTTGTCTTATCGAGCTGTGCGAAGAGTATCCGATCTAGGAAATATGAAGATTGGTCTCGTAAAGTGCTGTACAATCCGTCCTTATGATCCACTGGCCTGTTGTCGAGCGCGTCCAGGTGGTCATATTCGAAAACAATGTACTGGATCACGAGACAACAGCTTCCTTTTATATTCCCTCGGACTTCCTGTCTCTATACTTCCCTAGTTAATGAGCGCACGACTCCTTCCAAATGATCGCTGACACATTTACTAGTAGACCACAAACAACTTTTTAGTATACTGAATTAACTCGTGATTTGTTATACTCTTAACATCGCTTAGGGTGCTCGACAAAAACAATTTCATAAATACACTATATCCTATTTACCTCAGTCTTGATTGTGTATCGAACGAGGTATTCATTTACTTTAATATAAAGACTAAGAAAAGCTTTCAGTTTTGTTGTATAAGATAGATAGTTAGGACCTTGAATCATTATAAATGGTTCAACCCACCAAGCACATGTGGTCAGAACACAAAGTGACAGACATAACAAAGTTTTAGTACATTTTGGTAATCTTAACTGGAGATTCTAATTACTAAAATGTATATAAACTATAATAGAAGAGTATCAAGATAGAGTTAAATTTAGTACCACAGAACAAAGAGTAATTACTCTCTGTGTACGATATAAAAAACAAGACCAAAAAAAAAATAAAAAAGAGAAATTTTGTGAAACCGTTGATATACTCAAAAGTGTGGTCTTGTAAGTGTGTTTGAGTGTGAATACAATCAATAACTGAAGTGTGTAAAAGCATTTGAAGTTAAACCAATAAATAGGCTGGTAGGAAATCCGAGTTATTCAAAAACAGAGGCAAATGACAATCGTTTAAAACTAAATTATGTTAAGATGTGTATATAACAAAATATTTTAACTGTTAAAAAAAATACTAGTGTAGTAGTCAAGACCACACTAATCGAGACCAAGACCTTTCCAAGGCCACAGTTTTGCCAAGACAATACTAAAACCACTGAGAGTCAAGACCGAGAAAAAAGTGAGACTTTTAAAAGTCAAGATCGAGTCAAGGCCAAGACCATGGTCCATTGAGATCGAATTAAGAGCATCTTTGTCATTTTTTATTGCAAACTCTGCCTGGCACAGGTCAACAACAGTGGGACCATGAACTCCTGGTGCAAGTATAGCAGAACAAGTGCTAATAATATGTGGTCTCAATGTCAGACCCTGAGTCAAGACAAGACTGAGTCCAAGCAACTCAGTCGAATTGCACTTGAGTCCGAAAGGAGACCAAGACCATAAAAAAGAGCCTCAAGATCAGGTGTTTACAACCAAGATCGGTCTCAAGTGCTACATTTCTAAGTACCAATGCACACAAATTACCATCACAAACACTGTCAGAAGACATTGTCCCCTAACAAATATTCACAAAACCAAGTCACATCTCTAAAACAAAGACAATTCAAAACTGACTGAAAAAATGTAATTCCATATTTGAAAAGTCACTTGCCCTTGGAGAAGACAGTCGTGTTTATAGATCATGTTCACATGTGACTTTGCTTTCTTCTTCCAAACCCATTGTAATTAACACAACTGGTTTCCCTTTGTCTTGTCGTGTCCGTGAGCGTCTGTGCAATGCTATTATCATTTCAGATGGTAATTTCATCTTTTTGTGTTTCATGTTTTGTTTTTGGCATGGGCTCTGTCTCGATTACACACTTAGTCATTTTGTATGGACTTGATTGACATTAGCATGAGATTGAGCCGCTAGAGAATCTTCTTTTTGTGACTTGTTCCTTGAGATAATTGTGTGAGAATGATTTGATATGGATTTGCGTTTTGTCTCGCGTTGTTGGGGTTTTCTTTTGTGTGAAGGCAACGAGCTGATGACGCAAGGGAGTGGAGAGTGTTGGAGTGTTATCACAATACCACCTCCGTTTGATTGCACTCTACATTGGAAATGAATGAGGGTGACGACCAATACAAACTGTTTGCTTCATCAATGCTGACCTCGGCTCCTTGATGAATAGCAACGGCATCACTGAGTACAAGCAGGTAGAGAGAAATTTACATAACTTGCTTAGCCTGGAGTGTGTACTTCATATAAGATGGCTGAGTCGTTATATAGACTTTGAATATCACCGACCTCTCCTGACATCACTAATAAAACTCATAATTATAGCAAGGTAGATGAAATGTAATGCTCAAGGATACAAAACCTGCATTGCTGGCACAGTATTTTATTTGACAACCGGCTCTGTATACACACTAGCAAACTCAAAAGAATTGATTGCGGAAAAAAAGGTTTCAGAAGTAAGTGTCTGGACTTCAAAATTTTTCAACTGCCACCCAAAAGTCATTATTAATCTGAAAATACTGATGTGAACAGCCAGAAAGTGTGATCCCTTGAGGGAATCATGTGTATTTGTCCTATGTGAGGAGTTTGGAATACCAGCAAGTCTAACTGAATATTATATTCAGATGTATTTTATCCATTTTTAATTAGAAAAAAAAATTCTTGGCTTTCAGTATATCATCAGAGGTTCGTAACATCTGACAAAGGAAGTATAGACAAACTGTATTGGACTACATAAAAAAATGGCAAAATAAAAGTAATCTACATCAATAATAAATACATTTTTTCAGCTTTTGAAATCTAATCTTTTTTCAGCTTCCATGCTATACTTTGTTATTGTTGATTGAAATTTTCTAGTGTGTGTCTTTTGTTTTCTGACGATGTTCCAAATACATGATGATACATTGTGGGAAGTTATTTTTACGCTCTCTTCAAATATGTATGTTTTTTGTACCATCCTCACAATCCCCTTCTCTCCCCTCTGTGCAGGTGCAGATCTCTTTTCCAACTGCACTGAGGAGTGTAAGGCCCTGGGTCACTCGGACCGCTGCTGGATGCCCTCCTTTGTGGCGTCGGACGGTCGCCAGGGGCCCGATTACCGTAGTAACCTGCACGTGCCCGGCATGGACTCTGCCCTGCCCGACACAGAGGTACCGGCGTCACCACAACCGCCCGCCCCCGTCAGCCTGTCTGAGCAGCTCTCCGTCCCCTCCTCGCTGTCCTCTTCGGCAGCCTCGACCAACAACGATAGGTCATTCTCCACCTTTGGCAAGGACGGTCAGAGGTCTCAGTCACACCACAGCCTACACCATCACCTCCATCAGAGCCCGCAGTACAGCTCCAGCACGCTAGAGAGGAAAGAGTATGATAGGGGGACGCTACCGTACAAACCTACCTTTCTATGTGAGTATCAGTATGAAACATCCCTGGGGCCACTAGACTTTGGTCTGGTCCAATATAGATACTAAAACAAACCATAATGGAGGAGGGATTGGCCTCTTTGATTCCAATCTGGACTTTTTTTTTTTTTTTTTTTTTATATCACTTTATGTTCTTCTATTTTAAGAAGTTTGTCATGTGCTTTTTATTTTGTAACTTGAACATTTTTGATGAATGTAAATGCACTGTAAAACCCAACAACTAAATAGAACTCATTTGGATTGAAGAAAATTCTCAAATCATGAATCATTTCAGTTTTATTTACTGATTTTGCTTTTGTTTACTTCATTTTAAGTTGATTTGCTATTTATATGCTCCGCAGATATTTTTTTATGCTTGAAAGAATAATAGTATTTATGTAATAATCATTCCTTTTTATATGTCATTATAATAGATTAGAACTAAGCTAGTTTAAAGGGGACATATTGTATAAAATGTACTTTAACATATAATATCAGTGTTCTCTCAAGTCTACTCAAAGTTGTATTTGGATTACTTTAGGGATGCTTAAGCAATCCTGAGTGTTCACAAAATTCCTGCTTTCACCTTCCACGAATCCTCACTAACCGGCATATATTTGCATTTTCTCAAAAAAAAAAAAAAAAAAAAAAATATATATATATATATATATATATATTTTATTCTCTGTAAAAATGTCATAAAGCCACTTTTTAGCAAGTTAACGTTTATTTTGCTTGAGATAAAGTTACAATGGAGAAACGGGGCTTGTCAGTCAGTGGACCTGTTTCTGTTACAAGCCATTTTAGATTAGTTTTGCAGAGGTGGTAAAAGTACTGAAGTTCAGAATTCAAGTAAAGGTACACCTACTTGTCCAAAAATATGAGTCCAGTAAAAGTTTAAGTCCCACTGAAACTTGTTTACTTGAGTAAAAGAACAAAAGTACATCATTGGCAGTTTACTCAAGTGAAAAGTAAAAATGCAAAGTTGATGTTAGGTGTGTTTTGATGTGAAATGACCTGGAACGCTGCAATGACTATAATACAATTGCATTTAGTTTTAGTGGTAAATTATATATTGTTAGATTATTAGAATTTTAACTGATATGTGACAGACAAAGCAGCTGTGCACTGGCTTTGAGAGGAAAAAAAATATGTTTTTTAGAGCTAAAAAAATCACCAGCTTAAATGTAGGGAGTAGAAAGTACAAATATTTCATGAAAAACGGAAGAAGTAAGAGTAATACTCAAGTAAAGTACATCTACTCAAAAAATCTACTTAAGTACAGTACTTGAGTAAAAATATTTAGTTACTCGCCATCTCTTAAATTATTACTAAAACATGAAAAACACAATATGTCTCCTTTAATTTTATTTTTATATAACATTCATGTACAAGTTCCATTATCATGCACTATTGGGTTTTACAGTGTTGTAATATAGTGTTGCTAACTCCCCTCTCCACCAAAAACCTGCTCTCAATCCTAACCCAATCCTAACCCCCAATAATACAATACAATGTCTGTAATGTAACCTATGGAATAAACTCAAATTTGAATTGGATTTGCCTTTTTTGTTTTTGTTGTTTTTCTTTGAATTCTTTTCTAAATTCCCCCTGAATGATTGAAGCCCTTTTTATCTGATGCTCATAAGTAAAGGTCACAACACATCTGCTGCTCTGGAATTATAACAGACCACTGCAAACCTTTCTTGAATCGCAGTTTCTGAGACAAATTTTGCAACTTTTCTCAATTTGATGCACTAAAATCCTTATTGAAAGTTGTGTGCAAAAGCAAAGCATTGTATTTGTAAAATTTCACTTGAAAATTGCTAGTTTTTTAGGGGTAGTCGAAAGAAACCGGAGAAAGAAAAGTTCTGTTGTGGTCTATTTATACCAGCGCTGCAAACATGTTTAATCCAACAAACCATTTCACTACAGACTAACAAAGAGGTAGAAAGATACCATTTGTGCCCATTTGTACAAGACTCATTGTTGAATATGATAACTTCTCTACTGAAGGTGAATCACACTGCCCACACAGATGCTTTATATTGTCAGACTGGCATCCACTTTGTTCAAAGAAAAGCTGTTCTTTAGTCTCTATTCTATAGCAAGCATTATGCATTGCTTTTATTGGCATAATTCACTCGTTTTACAGAAAGTTTTTAGAGGAAAAAGTTGCAAATTACTGTAGTGAATATAAACAAAACAATGCAAGATGCATGGATTTTTATGGAATGTAGCTGTCTCCTCAGTACAATAAGGTTCGACAGTCGAAGATCATTGTTGTTCTGGTTCCCATTAATATTCCCATAGAGATCTAGAAAATAAATAACAGGAGCTTCATTTACAATAGAGGCAAAATACTTTAGAGGGAGCAAAAACCTGACATAGACATTTGTGTTTCTGTTTCCATGTACGTTTAAAGATATTTTGCAGGCTGGTCAAAATACAATCTTGAACGCATGTGTCCTTCCTATTGGACTTCAAAACTGAATAATAAATGTAATAAATTTACGTCATCAGTTTCTACAAACACAATTTGTATTTACTAATGCATTCTTGGTTGTAAGGTCAAAATATTCCAATGAGATTAGTATTTAAAATTTCAGCAAACAGATATTGCAAGGGAAAATGAAGATTGCCTTTTGAATGGACTGAGAGGGATCTTGAGAAAAGGGCATTCACCTCTTTCAATTGCTTTTCCAGCTCCCTCTCTACATTACATGAATATTCCATTAGCTCTAAGAGTTCAAAGTGGATTGGAGATACACATTCAGTAGACAAGTCATTTCCAGTCAAATCACCACCATGTTAACCACCACACCCTGCATGAGACTGCATGCTAACTTTGGATTGTAAAATGGATTGATTATTGGGGTTTTTAGTAGAATGTGAAGATGTGTAAATCATACTGTAGCCTATATGTTTGCATTTAATGGCAGTAGCACATCTCAAAATAAGTTTGTGCAGATGCAACTTCTTTGAGATGTGTTCCTTTCTCCAGATTAGTATAGTTATTTTGGTAGAAATACTTCCAAAAGCATTCTGTTCCATGTTCACTATACTGAATTCAGCCATATTCTATTGCAGGTAAATTGTTGGGAGGATATCACAGTTGTTGTTTTAGCAAACAGCAATTTTCCTTCTGCACATCAGCACTATGAGAAAGATAATTGCTATTTAGCCTTTAGGTGCTAACGCTCTAAATATAACAGTTGTGTTTCTGCCGATCTCGTCTGCCTCGCAGGGTTAGGATAAATGCACTTTTCATTCATTTGGTCCAAAAACTCACAACTTTATTTGTTTCAATATCTTTATTTTTGTAGTCTGCTAAAATAAATTGACTTCTCGCTGCAGTGCTGACGGATATGTAGTTTGCCAGTCTGTAGAAGATATGGCCCCACAGGCTGAGGCTTTATTAACAAATACACATGGTGTTCTACTTTTAAAAATAGCCCAATCCTCCCCCAGTATCACTCTGATCACCAGGGCTGCCTCAATACAGCCTTCATCAATGTTTAATCATCCATTTATAGATAATTAATGAAGCAATTAATGCTTTGTGTCTTTTCTGTCCATGCATTGTGCAGCTGCCAAATTCTCCCCATTTATCTGCTCTGATGGATGTGTTTTTACCAATTCCAAATTTAGTTTTGACCATTGTCCTTTTATATATATGAGCTCAAAATAACTTCAGATGGGGATAGAGAGAGACTGCTTTGTGGCATGTATCCTTCAGGAGACAGTGTTTCAACAGTCAAAGTCTCTGGGGATCAGCCTCATTTGTCTTAACGCGTGTGTTTTTGTGTCTTTGCAGCCCGCAAAAGGATTTGCTAGCTCATTCCATGTGGACCTGTCGGAAAAAGCGTGATTTACTGTACTAAAAGTGTGACTCGAAAGACAATAGGAAACTGTTACCTGGACAACTGCAGCCTTGGTTAAACTTCATTATCTTGAGTGGCCAAGTGTTAGCCTGGGTTGTGCAGTAGTCACTACGAAGAAAATCAGAGGAATTAAAAATGAGGAGCTTAAAAAGGAGCATTCTGAGGCCTTACATTCCTCTCAGCAGGACTGAGACCAGGCCGAGACACATCGGTGTAGAACACAATGTCATCAGCAAACAGAGAACAAGTGGGAGTACCAACCTGCCCCGAAGGATTGAGGGAATTTTGCCTCTCTCAACTCTTTTTCTTTTTTTATTCTCGACATAAAGGTTGGCCTCTGGACATCTGTGTGTGCCTGTTTACATGAAGAACAAAATGGTTTCTGTACAAAATGAACCCTTTAGCTATTTTTATGGTCACTACAACTGTACAGAGACTGGACATTTGGAAAGCATCACAGCAGCAGTGACAGTGAGCCACCGTGGCTCAGGTGCTCCGGACAGGACAATGACAGGAGCAGGTGTTGTACAGGTACATGTGACAGGAGCAGAGCTGGTGATGTGCAGTAGTATAAATTCTGTATCTGCGTTTTTTTGACTTGACTGTCTTTCTATAACTTCTCTTGGTTTCTGTTGTTCTCTGTGTGGTTCACGTGTGCAGACTCTAACGTACTACAGTTAGACAGGACAATGCTTCTCCAGCTGGGTGCAGTCCTCTTTTCAGTTTAGCCACTTCAGGAAGGACATGAACAGTAAAAAGTCCTTCTTAAATGTGCAGTTTATCAATAAAATCTCACAAATATGAATGTTTTTTGAAGCTACTTCCTTCCTGAGCTGACTGTGCAGAAAGTGAAACGACCCCAAACCAAGATGTGATGGCATTGGCTCATACATAATCAATCAGACACACTCAGTGGTTTTTATCATGTGTGCAAAGTGTTTACTGTGCTATTTTAAAAAAAGCTTATAAATGAATATAAAACTATATATATAAAACTATATATACAATATACTTTTTCTGAAAACTGTGTAACCATTGGTTAGTTTACATTTCATAATGTCATTCAATCTGGTAATACAACAGTTGTACAATTCGCATAAGGCCAACAAAGCAGAAATCTGTCACACTGATCTTGGACTAAGTTGGTGTTATTTTTAATTGCTAATTTACACCGTTTTCACTGGGCCTTCTTGTGTGTAGCAAATACACCAGTTCAGTTATGTACTTTTTTATATCTGATATGTGTTCATGTACAGGAACAAGGAGATCTATTCCAACATAACTTAACAGGCATAATAACTTTGGGGATTTCCTCACGACGTTCATGGTGAGAGCGGAGTATGCACACAAACACATGCAGGTCAAGAGCTGATAAATAAACAATGTCATTCAACTTCAGCGGTGTGTCTTCTGTTGCATTGAAACAGGAAAAGTCACGGTCAGAGCCTGCACTTCAAAATGACAGCAAGATGTTTGTAAGATTCTGCAAAATCACTACATAGAATGGAACGTACATTTCTTTAATAGCTGAATATAGTGTTGTATCAGATGAGAATTGACCCCTGGGTTAAAGAAACAACCACACAAATACAGTTTTGTCACTTATTCTTAAGTAATAGCTCTTGTATGTTGGCCTTGTGATTTTCAGCTGCATGGTTAACCTTGTGTCAAACCTCAAGGCAGAAAATCCAGAGTTCATGAACTTATGAGCAGAGCAAATCGGTAAACACATTAAAACATTTCTTTATTCCTTTTACTTTTGTACAAAATTATTTACTCCCAAGGGCACAAAACTGAAGAAACCCAAGTATTTGTTTATTGTTTAAAGGTGCATGGGTTAAAGCACTGGCTTCCCAATATGGAGATTTTGGGTTCAAATCAACATCTCATGGTCTCCCAGGGGGAAATTTGCATGTTCTCTCTCTGTTATTGTAGGTTCTCTATGAGCACTCCCACTTAACCTGACTCTACCAGATAGATTCTCACGATAATTGTGATTTTAACAAAATCTGAAGAATACGTCTGGCCCTCGCTGTAGTGTTATACAGTCAAGGTTAGCTGGACCAATCACAGTGCAGCAGCAAACCAATCACAGCTCATCATTGGGTGTGGGTGGAAGCTGTGGATGCGCACGTTTGAGCCAAAACAAACATAGTGATCCCAATGGACATATTTTGGCTGATTTTAACAGACTAAACAGAATAACTCCACACTGCGTTTTGTTCATTTTTATACAAGAAAGATGGTTGTGCTTTTCTCTCAACTGTACTTACCAAAAAAGTTCAATCAGATACATATATTTCCTTGACACTCATTTTTTCCCAGGCAACTTTTAGTGGCAGTAATTCGAGACTGATAATGCTTAGAACTTGTACACATACAGTATGAATCTGGCTTAAATCAGGTTAACTCTGGCTTCCTCCCACCTCCCAAAACATGCAAGTGTAAGTTATTTAGCAAGAATGTAAAAATTCTCCCACTGAATAAATGAGAGACAGAGTAATTGTGGGATTGTGGGTTTATAACCCTGCCATGAGTTTGCTTCTGTCCCTCCAAAGGCCCAAAGTCACTGAAGCTGGCTGCACGCTACAGGAGTTTTGGCCCGATTTTAAACCTGATGTGCTCCTCTACGAGTTCAGGGAGCTGTGGGCAGAGTAACCATTTTTGTAAGAGATTTTTAGTCTTTTATCTCATTATGTCTGTGTGTCACTGCGACTTTGGCCGGGATGCATCATCGTGAGGTTCACATGCTGCATGTGCACATAGAATAAAGAAGAAACATTGCTTCATCATCTGTAAATAAATGTAACGCTTTGTTGCTCGTAGTCCAAGTGCGAGATTCTTTTTTACGATCATTACGCTCATCTCGAACACACTTGCTCCTTAAATGATGTGCGAAGCACCAACTTTACTATGTAGAACATGGCCAACACGGAGTTTGTTTAAACTTTTTCTTATCACGCCCACAATGCGTCAGTGTAATAGCTCCTTACATCTAATGACCCTCTGCTCTCCTGTGACGTTTGCAAGCCTGGTTTGATCCACTCGCGTTTCATTGTTCATTTTTATAAAGGCGTACATGAAAGAAAACACTCTGCGCTCGATCACGTGACACATGCACTGTTCTCCACTCACTCCGCTCCCAGAGTCTATGTCGTCTCTGTTCTTCCTGCAACGATGAGATGACTGTGAAACAAATAATTGTTGTGAAAGTCCTATGTCTGTGGCCTCCTCTTTTCTTTGGCACGTCAAAAAATGGCAAAAGATCCTGAACTCCTGTAGTGTACAGCCTTAAGATAGTCTGGCAGTAGAAAATTATTATTATTTTTTTTTTTTTTAAAGATTTGTATCAGTGCATTTTTTTTCAGGCTTAGGACTGACACACATCTCTCTTCAATGTTTTCGGATGACTTTTGCTTAACTAACTAAATCTCAACTGGGTAAATCCTGTTTAAAATTTCAGACGGATTTCAACTGGACGTGTGGATTGTCATAAAACGATCTTCGACTCTCCCATGTGGTTCTGTTGGGTCTTTCAAGATGCAGCCACCCCGGTTTTGCCCCACTTCCCTCATTCCGTGACCCCAATAGCTCATCAAAAAACAAACTTATTTCTTTGTAGCTTCTTTGAGCACATGTCACTCCAGATTTCTAAAAAAGACCTACATCTCAATCTTTATGCTTAGCTTCAATATCTTCACATGGGCTGGCTGCATTTCATAGAGCAGAAAAAATAATGAAATAACACTTTGGAATTTGAATGAAAAAGCGGGAGGTCACGGGGGACAGAGATATCGGCCTAAATACAGTGATGATCTGTCCGCGGCTGTCATGGGATAGGGATGCTTTACAAAGAAATATCCACAAGGCCAAAGCATGTGACTGATGAGACTGGAGACATGCCCTGTGGGAGACTGATTCAAATCTCACCCGTTAACTATCAGGACTATTTATTTAGAAGAAGCAAAATGAGGTCAAAGAAAATAAAGACAGATGTTCCTTTTAGCACTTTTTCTCCAAGGCAAAAATGTTCTTTTTTTTTTTTCTTTTTTTTTCTCAGAATTGTAAATGTCACTGCAAATAATGAGCTTCATTCAGTTCATAATGAGGCTATTTTACAATGTTTCACTGATGATTAACCCAGATATGATTAACCTAAATATTTCAAAATGTAGCCCTGTCTTTTTTTTTCCATATTTATACATTTGACCATACACTAGTAGTAGCAGTGATAGTAGTAAAACAATGATTTCTTTGTCTGACAATGGCAATGCTCTTACATGCAATACCATGTAATCTTTAATTTAACCATTAAAATACAGATATTTCTAATTGCATTACATTAGGATTATTGCTGCCTTCATTCGGTGTGGGAATTATGGTAAATACCACTTTCCAATAGCAAATGAACACCCTCACGTATTTACTACTGGGAAACTGGGAAATAATTTTGATGCCCAAGTTGCTGAGTTGAAAATAACCTTTGACCTTTCAATATGGCAGACAGTGGCAAAAGAATCACAAATGAAGAATCCTTTTTTGATAAATTACAATAATTTCCAGATAATTATTATGTGTCATATAAATATCTGGAAAATTATATTACACACAAACATATTTCCATTTACTGTAATTAAGTAAAAAGTATTTATTTTTTTTACCCTCAGAGCAATCTTATGGCCTGGAAAATATTAATTTACTTGTTTACACTGGATTTACCTATACAGTATTTGTCAAGTAAATTTGTGTTTTTAACAAGTTTCCTTTTGTTACGAGCACAAAATCATTTGAACACAACCTACTGGTAATTACTACTTGGTGGCATTTACCATTACCAAACGAAGGCAGCATAATTTTGATATTATATTTATTTATTTAAATATTAGTCATATTTTTCTCCATTCGGTTCATAACGTATCATCATGCATGCTGCCGTATAAATACATCAATTGGAATTTGTGGATATCCATTTCTGGGTATTGGGGGATTGGTCAGACAAGATTGTGTATGTTGTACATGTATTGTGTTTATGGAGGAACCAGAGCCTATAGAAAAACTCAGTGAGACAAAGGATAAAAGAAGAACCTTCTTGATATGAGGAAAGACTGCTACCCTTTAACTAATCTCAACTCTTTTTGATTACTTAAAATATACCCACAACTGCAATAAATATTTTATAAAGCATTTTGAGGACAAAAATAGCAATTCTGCACCAAGTCACTCCGACACTCCATCTCCAATGTCAGGTTTTCTGTTTCTGATAATCCTTTAGTAGCTTAAAAAATCAAACCCAAAACAGTACCAAAAGTTGTATAATAATTAAAAAAAAATAATCAATAAATATAAAAAATATATAAATAATGGTATTTACATATAACAGCAAAAGAAAACATGCTTAAATCTGAATTCAGTGTGGTACTCCAGCAGTTGCATTAGTTAGACTTTCCTCTTGCTTGTTATTCAAGGCAAGATCTTAGTGTTACACCTTTTAAATTTAGCAAAGCGTTGAGACACAAGCACATTATCAATGTGCATGAAGCATTGCTCAAATTAAGCTTTAAAAATAGCAAAGAACAGGGGCAAAGATTGGGAAGTTATTTTCTTTTAACAAAATTGTCTGTGCATATATAACCTTGATTGAAATAGGTCACAGCGGAAAGCCCTAGTTCTAACTTTAAAAGGCTTCTCAAGGCCAGGACTCAAAAGAAAACTATGTACTTAAAAATATCTGAGACCCATCCATCCAAAGATAATGCTGTTTGGTAATGAGGGTAAGGGTGATGACCCATAGGTGGTGCTGACATTCACATGAGCCAGTTTGACCTGGCCTAGTCCACTGTCCTTGAGGCACTGAGAGGGTTCAGACAGGAGAGGCTGGGCATGTTGGTTAATCCAAATTGAGAATAGATAGAATGTTGAGGTCTGTTCAGGGAAGATGTGCATAATACTCAAAAAATGAATTTGTGAATCAAACAATGTGTGCAAGGTCAATTAATATGTTTTGTTCTCGAGGATGGAGGATAAGTAGATAAAAAAAAAAAATGACAATGAAAAAAACAAAACACTATGTTGAAGGACAGTGGGTAAATAATGACAATGTGATAAAAATAAAGATAAATAACTCCTTCAACTAACTACATTACTTTACATAATTACTGTGTTTTTAAAGTGTGTACCTGAATTCAGACAGACAGTTTCAGCACAACGCTTTTTCTTTACCCTGACCTTAACCATTGTATGTAAACTGTATATCTAACACCCATCCATCCAGAGATAATGCTTTTAGCGAGTGCACCGGGCCGGCACACTGACCCATAGATGGACTGCTGACATTATATCAGCCGCTTTGACCTGGACGGCTCTGGGTGTCCTTCAAGGCGCCTGCTTGCTACAAACAGGGGAGTGATTAGCGCTGAATCATCTTGTCCATCTCTGGCTCTCGGTTCAGGGTTGAAACGAGGTGACCGGCTGTGTGCCTGTATCTGCCTGTGTGTCTGCGGAGCTCATATTTGTAGCGGCAGCAGCAGCAGCAGCAGACGCACTTCATTACTCTAGCTAAATAGACTTTGAGGAGAGAGCCCATCAGACCTGCGTTTACACAGACCGGCCCTATCACCTTTCACTGCCAGGGCTGTATCTTACTCGGCGGACAGCGACAGATTCTTCATCTCATCTAAACGCCACAGACACAGATAGATTGGATGACAGAGAAGAAATGAGACAATGCTTGTTTTCATGGATGTAATCTGTGCAAGAACAAAGAAATATGACAAAATACAATGTGAGAATAACTGAAATTCTGGGACCACTTTTTTGCACATAGTCAAATGTGCACACTACCCCACTGTGTGTCCTCTGGGAAGACACTTATCAAGGTAATACTTGAAATATTATTGTAACGTGTCTACACTGCAAAGAAACTTATTTTGGTTGTTGCTGATATAGAGTGGCCAAATTAGATACTGTAATTCTCTCTTAAAGTATTTAAAGTTAACTTACTGAAAAACAAATACTAAGGAGGAGTTCACATTTTGTGTTGTGCCCTTTTTGCACTTAAGTAATGTCTTTTGGCTTGCATTTAATTATGTGGTCTACACAGAATATCACCAATACACTTACAAATGCACATATTGATCGGGACCTCAGTGTCTAATAAAATCCAATGCGGATATGTTTTTTTAAATAATAAAAAGTTAAGATAAGCAAAGTAGCCTATATATCGAATAAAAGTTAGCAATGTTTCCTCAATACATGGTCAGCTTGGTTTGATTGCCCTACATGAGCCCCTTACTAAAATGTATAGTCTAAAAAAACTACTATTGTATACATTATAGCAGAAAGGCTTCAAAGTTGTCACGTGGACAGCGTTTATAAATGGTAGAGGTGTTTCTACTTTCATTCAGAATTTTTCTTTTTTTTTTTTCATTTTTAAATAGCCTTAGCAGCTTGCAAGGAGTTGAAACAGTCTAGGCCAGGCAGCGAAATTTTTTTTACAGGATGGCAGGGGAAGAGCTGCCGATGCGGCCTCTGATTGCTGGCTAGACCTCAATACATTACCACAAAACTCGAAAAGGTTACTGCTAGATAGTCAGTCTGGAGGACAAAATTACGTTTAGGAAACGGTTAAGTTTAGGGAAAGGTTAGGGTGATGGCTAAGTTAGGAAAAAGCTTGGGTAAAAGATAACATTTATGATATCTACTAGCCCTAACCTTTCAAGTGATTTTCTTATCAACCGCTAGAAGACATGCACATGCAGACAAGAATCAGCAAAGGTAAGATCCTAGCCACCAATCAGAGCCCCATCGCAGCTCTCCATGGCTCTTCCCCCACTGTAAAACAAATCGCCCCAGCATGTCCAAACTGTGCCGAAATGTGTTCTTGGACTATAATTTGTTGGCCCTCCGACTCTGCTAAATTGTCCAAGATTGCACAATTTATTTTATTATTACCATGAATTTCAACAATTCTGTTATTCTGTTAACTTAAATAACAACCATTTTGATGAAAATTAAGGTTCAAAGCTTTACAAAAGGTTGTGGCTTACCAAAACTAAGTCAAAAGCATTTTTTTTTTTAAATAATTCTCCTAATTTTCAAATATTATGTGGCCCTCTGCTCTAAATATTTTTCTAAAAGCAGCCCTTAATAAAAAAAAAAGTTTTGGACACCCCTGGTCTAGGCAATTTTAATTAGAATAACAGAGCTTTAACAATATAAAAGTGCACTATGTAACTCTCCATGGTGACGCTTACATATAATATTAAAAATAGAATATATTTCACAATGAGTGTTTTCATTGCTGAAACCTTTGAAAAACTTACTTACGACTGCATTACAGTGAGCAGGTGCGCCTCTTCATTGATCTGAATTTTAACTTGACTTATCACCACATCTAAATGTCTAAAGACTTTCTTTTTAGATCTACGGCAAAGCATCTCCCTCCAAATTAAACATTTAAAGGACACATATTATGCAAAATCAACTTTTTTGAGTTTTTAATTCTATTGTAAAGTTGCTTCCTCACTAAAAAATGCTTTTTTTTTTTTTTTTGTGAGATATCTTTTGTTCTCCCAAAAAACACTGTTCTGAATATCCCAGATCTGTGATGTCATAGATAGATCTCTGAAATTGTCTGCACGGTTTTAAGTCTGTAAATCATCCAGACTTGTTTTTTAAGCATTTCTGCAGGATTAGCATATCAGGCAAGATTGGTTTGATTGCATTAACCTCTGCATTTTTTTGGGGGGTGTGAATTAATCACACACAATGTGATTAATTCTGGTGAATGCGATTCCAAAGTGGAGATGCTTCAGAGCAAGTTTGAAGGAAAAAAAAAAAAAAACACACAAAAAAAAGCATAATATGAGTCCTAGAATTTAGTTGATTCAGTTGATTATGTGAATAGCCCTATAGTTGAAGAAAACAATTTAGTAGGGTAAAAGTTGTAAGCCACAAAGTACAAACCGCTGTGTATTTGCTCCACTTTCCGTCTGCTCATTCCTCTCTTGGTTACACAGAGAATTCTCCGGCGCTGCTCGAGGTCTATTCCCAGGCCGCCTCATCAGGCCAAGGCAGACAGCTATTACAGTGTGTGCTCTGATGCCCATTTCTCCTCCCATCTCTCTCCTTATCTCCTGCCCGCCGCTTGGTCTGCAACTATCTATTGACCTGAGCCCTACCCCTGTTGCCCCCGACGACCAGCGCTCACTCAATGCACCGGTATATGCCTGCAAGCTTTCCGCGCGCTAACTTCCATCTTATAACTGCTCATTGTATTCATCTCACCTCCAGGTAAGGTGTGTTTGACATTGTGTTTGCTACCTGTGCCAAATAGATGTCTGCACGATGCCACAGTGTCAACATGTTAGAGAGGAGTAATGACTTGTCAGAAAGAATCAGCCTCAGTTTAGAGAAGAGTGTAATCAGTGTGGCACGGCACAATCGCAGCCTATTGGTTTCCAACGTGTAGCGTGCAATACAAAATGAAGTATCGCTCATGCCCAAGGTTGTCTTTTTTAATTGAATCACTTCAGAAATTGCTGTTTAATTATGTATTTAATTACACAAATTGGCTGATTAATTAGTGGTTGAACTGAAAGGAATGTCAGAATGTAAAAAGGTTGGTTAAATAAAAAAATAAATAAGGTCTTGGTTTATTTTGCAATGGTGGAAATAGGTTGTAAATTTCTGTAATAAATTAAAAATTAGAAGCTCTTAGATAATTTAGACAGTGGCAGATGCAGACTCATTCTTCTAGTTCAAACATGAACATATTTCCACTTTTTGAACACACTTGTGCACCCACTGCCTGGCCACTGTCTCCTCTGGGGTTGATACATTAAGTAAATACAAATATTTCACTTACGTTCATCAAGATATTTTCTGGACAATATATGAATTTTGACATATCGAGATACCTTTATTCTGAGCTCACAAAACAGATGAAAACACCAGTCGATCGGAATTATAAATAAATATAAACAAATAATATTTTGTAATAGTCAAATTATTATTTTGTGTCATGCTCAGAACTGTTCTGTTTGGCTTTGTTTTACTCAAAATAAATTTCTTTAATGTTAATTATTATTTCTGCTTTCTAATCAGGGAATCAGGCTAGAGGCTTAAAAATAATGTTTCATTTCAAATATATATATATATTGTATCAAGATATCATATCATATCATATCATTGAGCCCTTTTTGAGTAAACAAATGCAAGCATTTCTTATTTTAAATAGATGGTGGAGCACAAGCTTGACACAACTGACATTTGTGTCTCATAGAGCAACCAGACACTGTGAATGCAAAATTAAAGATGGCGTACATCTGTTTTGGTATAATTTGTTGTGAAGTGAATCTTTCAATTGTAAATTGAGGGCAAAACTCCCACAAATAACACATGCATTTTATTATTTATTTATTTTTTGTTAGTGTGCACTTGCAAATTAGGATCTAAATTAATCAATGAGACTCATTATGTTATTTTCTCTCCATAAAATCTTGTGCAATTGTGTGACCTTGTTCTCACAGTTTCTTGAGGATAGTACTTGAAACAGGATTAGTGACTATATGAGCAAATGGACATGTGAATACTGCGTTCATTGTTCTCTTACTATATGCACCTGTCTGTCAGCTAATCTCAACCTATACATCTTTTACTGGAAAACTACTGTAAATGTCTGTATTCTATCATCTTTATAAGAGCTGGCCTTACTCACTCACTGCAGCGGGAGGAGATCCATCAGTCTCCTCTGGCCCTCCATTCCCCTCACATCACCATTGCTGTCTCCATAAAAGCTATCTTTGTTAGGAGAAATTGCACAATCCAAAACAACATCACCTAAACTTCTGCTCCAGCTGTAGTTGTGCCCCGTTTGATTAAAGATGCAGTTGACAGCATGTTTTACTGTCCGATAACTCCCGGAACAGGAAAAACCATCCTGACCAAAATTACCTTCATCCGCACTTTTCTTATCAGCTTCTGGGAATGAAAAGAGACAGGTACTTGCGAGTTTTCCCCAAGATGACCTTCGCTGCAGCCACTCAGGCCATAGGTACTGCTATCTATATTAATCACTAATAAAAATGGATTTTATTCATATGTCTGGCTGTGATAATACAATTTTATCAAATAAGATTGTATAGGTGAAGACTTTTGCAGTCAAGTTCTTTATATAGTGCAACTCGCTGTTTCTTTTACAGTGTTTTGTAGTGCTTTGTAGTGGATTAATGGCCACAAACTTTACACTTAAGTCGTGGCTAAATTGTTTAATTCATCTTATCAGTGGCTGCAGTGTGGTTGATAAAGAAACTGCCTAGGTAGAAAGAGGTAAGTTTGCCAATACTAAACATAGCAGTAAATTTGAATAAAGGCCTGTTAAATAATGAGGCAGAGAGAGTGAAAATACAAAAGGGAAGTGCATTTCATTAATCAGGTCAACTAGAACACGGCTCCAGATAAATGAATGCTAATGGTGGCCTACGTTTACTGCATGGATAAATACACTGGATAATGACTACAGAGACACACTATGGTGGACTGCCAAGTTTCTCATACATATTTACACACATGGCAAAGAAATGGCAATCCAGCAGACTGATGGTCCCAAAAATATTACAACAGTTTCACAATTTACTGCTGAACTATTTCACTTCTGATAAATTAAAGGTCATTTGTATTTGTGTTGAGGAAAAAACACATGTATGCATGTGTATGTATGTATGTATGTATGTATGTATGTATGTATGTATGTATGTTCTGTTATTTACTGTTTATTTACTAAAAGGGGGAGAGTGAAGCTCCATATACTCCACATACACCTGAAAAAATCCAATCAGTCCAGGCTAGACCTGGGCAAACTGCAGCCCAGGGGCCAGAAGTGTGGCTCATGTTGTTTTAATTTATGTGGTTTTCTGTTTTGTTTTTTTGACAGGGACAGTACATATTAATAAACACATGGAAAATAAACATGGAAATATGTCTGATTCTAGTAAAGATGCTAATTTCAGACCGTTGTCTCTAAGGTGGTCACACAGCTTACTATACAAAAAAAAAAAAAAAAAAAATCTAGTCAATAGTGTTCACAGACTTGGTTTTCTTTCAACCACAGTTTAAGTGCAGCTTAAACATAGACTGAGATGGAGTCTGTGTGGTACCTGACAGACCCTGGTGCCTATCCCACTCAGAATATTTGGTTTAATTAAGTCCTTCAGTGGAGGACCTAAAATTTAAAATATAAAACATGAGTTTCTAAAATGGATTAAATGATCAAACTGGGTAAGCTATGTCCATCTGAAACATTACAGTGTAACAAATAAATTTGTTTTTCATCCAAAATTTTTTACAACCTTTTTATAAAGAAATGCTTTAGGTTTGAGTGTTGTGCTTGCAGCAAGTGACAAAAAAAGTTATATTACTCTAAATGTGAGGAAATCATTGTGTGTAAAAACATAGTCATGAATGGTCGTATGTGCATAAAGCTCTCCTTTCAGTTTTACCGTGGGTCAAGTTTTTAATGTCTAAATTTGGATCCAGGGTCAAGTCAAGGTATTTAAATTGTTAAATTGTTTCACTTCTCATCATTGAGAAAAAAAACAATCATTAGACTGTTGAATTTATGGGGGACGTAACATCATGCAGACTGTTTTCTTCGATCAACACCACAGCTCCTTTTGAGAGTAAGTATTACTCTTTATACTTTTATTTGATGGACTTTTTTGTGGTGTTTTGTGCCATGTTCTTCACTCAATAAATAACTGAACACATAAATAGATAAGCAGCCTAAAAAAAGGCCCTTTGCCACATGTCTCAATTCAAATTCCGTCCTTGGGAAAAAATAAAACATAAATAACTGCCTATTCCTGATTTAGGCTGATGCTGCAGAAATGTCCAAAATAAGTTTGGAGGATATATGGATTTAAAAAGATCTGAAGCTCGAAGAAGAACAAAAAATATATCACACACAAAATGTCTTTTTTTTTTTTTTTTTTTACGAAAACTATGCAGTGCAAAAACAGAAAACACCTGTGCCTAAAATTATTCGAGTTAAGAATTTAAATGTAAATTTAAGATATTTTAGCAGCACAAAATTCAATTGCTATTGATAAAAGAGAATATTTTTGTTTGATTCAGGGAATTTCTGAAGTTATAAGGGGGTCTGGCTTAATGAGGTAAGCAATATTTTCTTGACCCATTTGCAAATTATTTGGCTAAAATTAAGAAGTATTGTTTAAGAATTGTACTTTTTGCAAGGACATGAGTGAAAAGTTAAACTCAAAATATGTAATTTGCTCCATCTTCGGGTGAAAAAGAGTTCACAGTGTCTACATCTAAGGATTCCACGAAACCTAAGGCGCATACTTGTTTATTTTTTCTCCACTAATTATCACATAATTAGCATGCACTTTAAAGGATAATTGATTTGCTTGTGCAGTGCCGTATAAAAGCAACAAATGTGGCTTACCTCAATAGCTTGCACTTGTGTACCACTAACATTAAATCAATGCTATCAGTTCAAACTTTACTTTAGCAATAGTGCTGGCTCTGGATCACTGTGCAGTTTTCCCATTGGAAGTTTAAAGTGTAAACTGGTGCTTTTAGATGACATTATGGAGCTTTAAACAACAAATAATATATTCGCCAAATGGGTTTCAGTCTTCTTCTAGAAAGTAAATGAACAGCAGTTTCTATAGAATTTATAAACAAAGCACATTTTGACCAGTAGTCTATTTATTCATGAGTGTATGACCTTTAATCTGATAAACTAGTCAGCAGAGAAAAAAAAACAGAAAACAGAGATAGGATGCGTCACTGGGGCCACAGCACTATCAGGACAAGCATCCCCACTGCCCCACAATGCACCACTACACGCAGCATGGGCACACCGCGGACACACCAGGCCTGAAGCCTTCGCCTCCGGACACCATTCCCTCTCATCTGATATTCTGGGCGGGAATCGTGTGTTGGTAACCCGCGGTGACGGAATCAGGCCTCTGACTCACTCCCTGACCTCGAGGGGAACAACCCAGTGGAGGACAGAGCTCAGCCTGCAGCGCTACGCTAACACAACGCGTCTGACAGAGACAAACAGGCTAACCACCGAGCAGGCATGACTGTGAAAAAAGAGCAACCGTTACTGAGAGCCATAGCAGGGAACAGGACAGGAGAGAGGCGCAGGGTCAGCTCATCTGGAACAAGGGTGAAAAGAAGACAAGAACAGCTTTAGATGCTGTAGAAAATGATGTTTTCCAAATATTTGTACATGCACAAAGTTTTTTCAATGTGGCTTATAAATCTTTCTTTCATGTTTTCTGAATTCTAGGGCAGCCAAGAGACATAGTCCCTCTGGTGTGTCTCTGGTCTTCCCTGAGGGATTTCCAAGGCATCTTGAGGAGACATCCAGGTGTCTTCTGCAACAGATGCACAAGGCATTTGGCTGAACTGCTGAAGGAGATGTTTGCTTTATTTTTGTAAGGAAACATGTGTGAAATAACTTTTCTTACTGGGAAATCAGGAAGCATAAAGAGTACAAACCAAGTAAATTGGCATAAATTAAATCTTTTTTTTTTTTTTTTAAGAATACCTCTTGCGCAGAGATTTTTAAAATGTTATTGTCATTTTCTCGTCTCATTTAACCTGCTAAAGATGTCTTTAGAGTGAATCATGCATATTTTTCTTGTCTGACACAACAAGACACCATAGCTTGATCATTTTGAGTTTCACTGATCCTAAAACTTCTATTGATACATGTTCACTGTTTTGTACACTCTGCTATACAAATTTACTTTAGTAGAGCTTCATCATTGGAACAGAACCACTTTGGCACAAAAAAAAAAAAAAAAGTTGATAAACAAAAAATCCCTCAATAGCAGACTGATTGTTTTCTTTTGTTTTTTTTTTGGTTCTGTTTGAGATAAGTTTTAAGAGGTGGCATATTGTGTAATGGTCACTTTCAACTTTTTTCTTAATTATCGTTTGTTTTGGAGAGGTGATTTTAGCAATGTAATAAACTGATTTGTCTGACATCTTATTACAAATTACAGTGTGGTTGCATTACATTATGATGCTATATCAGAAAAAGAAATTGTTTTTTAATTTATTTTCATTATCAGTATACAAAGACTTTTCTATTATTACTTTTCGTGATATTCAAAATATTAGTTTAGCGATTATTTTAATGCTAGACTATTTTATTATAAATGCATTTAAAATATTTTAGTGTCCATTATTAATTCTGTAGAATTGTATGTTTACTTTAAGCCATTAATAAAGGAGCAGTTGTGTCCATTTACTGGTACTGTCTACTGTAAAAAGGACAAGGTGCCTTTTTCCAAAGTAGTATATAACGATAGAAAAAAAAAAAAAGTTTAAATGTGTCTTTGCTAAAAATGCTAAAAGCTGAGTCGCGAATAGATGAAAGGCCCTGAGATAAGCGTGGCGCGGGAAAATGCAAGAGCTGCTGACTCAAAGCCTGGCATTGTTTTCAAGGAGATGTGTCAGGAGTGCGGTGCTGTGAGGGCATCAGGGTCTGCTGTAGGGTGGTGTACCAACAAAGCACAAGGCCTCCAGAGACTGACCTTCTCTGACGCCTTGTCTCTAACCTCTTTACCTTTGCACCTCGCAGATGCAGGTGCACAGATGCCAAGTGAGACATGCGGGAGGCTGTTGTGTTTTTTTCTTTCCCCCAGTCATGCCCCTCGGAAAGAGAACACCTGGTCCCCAAAGAGAGGCGGGTTACAGATCGCAGTAGCCACCTCTTGTCTATGTCTACCTCTCTCAAATTCAGCGTGCGCTCCTTCTTTCCTTCCTTTCCGTTCCGCTGTCTGGCTCTCAGCTGTCAGACTGAGAAATGGCAGGCTAGACAGGGGTCTTCTGCCTGGGGAGATGGGCAAGAGAGGACAGGGGCCTCCAGACACGCATTTACTAGTATGAACCGCACACACAAAAGCTATAAATGTACTTGCCAAACCAACACCTGCCAACCTGTGCATATATTGTTTAAAGCAACAACACAGACACCACAACAGCATACAGCAAGCAACAATGCTTACAGTAAAGATCTAAAGTTGTTCTGGTTCCCATAGCAGGTTAATTTCCGTATTTAAGTCAAACATAGTAAAAATTATTATAGTCAAGCGTTTGGCCTTATATTGCAAACATGGTTACAGTATAATGTTGATTCCTAGTTGAACATGAGCAGCCGATGTGAAATATTTGCCACAACTTTCAATCAGCAGGATTTGCTGAAATTCAGGGCCAAATAAACTCAAATTTCAGTATGATCAATTGACAAATCATTTTACTACGGTATTTACCTGATTCTAACCTTTAGGTTCACTATGTAACTCAGAGGTCTCCAACCTTTTTCGACAGAAGAGCTACTTTTGCACATTCTTGGCAGTGAGCTACTACCTTTAGCGAGCACAAGAAATTGACGTTAAGTAAATTGTCTTTATGAAACATTATGCCATTTTCCATTTAGAAGTGAACACAATTAGGCATCTTAAGATATTTATATGGCGTAAGACATCTTTACCTTGAGCGTGCATAGAGAACATCGCCACGCAGTAAACAAGAATTTAGAGCGTTTAAATTGAAAATGAGAGCAAACTTCCCGACAGCGCGTGTAGGCTCTGTCTGTGTGCGCCGTTTCCCTTTCACCGCAGGCTCAAAATGATGCGCAGTGTTTTAATTTCAGTGCGCTGTTTGTATTTCAGCGCGATGTTTGATTCTTTTGCTTTGCGTGCTGTTATTTTAATTAATGTTGCGACGTCATCAAAATAGGAGCTGCAGTCGATCACAGAGTCACAGGAGTGTGGAGATCTGACGGCGAAAACGAACAAACAGCGCGCTGAAATTAAAACACTGCGCGGTGATATCATTTTGAGGCGCGAAGAAAGGAAAACAGCATGCGCAGACAGAGCCTACCTGCGCTGTCAGGAAGTTTGCGCTCATTCTCAATTTATATGTTCTCAATTCTTGTTTACTGCGCACGATGATGCTCTCTATGATCCAAAATTTTCGGCGAGCTACTTGTCAGGTGATGGCGAGCTACTGGTAACTTCCAAGCTATACGTTAGATGACCCATATATTTTCTTGTACAGACTCCGCCCTTTGCTTGAATCCAAGGTGATGTTGCAGCCTTGCGTAGAATGCTCCCTACAAGTAAATTGCCTAAAAATATCTTTAAAAAACATGCCTTATTATATTGAATGAGTATATGTCTCGCAGATCGGACTGTTATAGAGGTATCTAAATTTACAGTGTAATATATGCAAACAAAGCAATGTCATCTTCATGGAGAAAAAAAAAGGATTGTAGATGGTTTTACATTACCAGAGAAGACCTTTAAACAGCAAAAAAAAAAAAAAAAGAAAAAAAAAAAGGTTTAGTTGTGTGTGTGAATTTGCTTTGCATTTTTAATGGAATATGTCACTTTTGATGAAATAGATGGACATGTTTCAGAACTCACTTTTACTTTCTGTATTTTTTTATTTAAACTATTCGTCTTGTAGTTTTTCATGATCTGCAGGTTGACTGATGGGCATCCCCAGAACACTGTTAGAGCTTTGAACCTTTATGCATGTTTACTCTTTCTTTGGGGAAGCTCAAAACAGTGCAGTTGTGAGGGTGTTGTCAATCACTCTTTGAGCTCCTCCAACTTACCTTACTCTTATTTACCCTTTCTTATACTCAGACTGGTCTTTCTGAAGAAAAAAAAAAAAAAAAAAAAAGATGCACAGCCTTATTCACATTTTTGTTCTTCCTTGATTTTAAACTAATAGGCCAATGGTAGATTTACCTTAATCTAGACCTGCAATAATATTAATACACAGAGCATTTAAATTTGTTAAACGATAACAATACCAGAGATTTTGAATGTGGGTACTTTTGGGGAAATTATGTCAAGACCGATACTCTATTTGACTACATTCCTAAAGATGAAGACAAATCAGCATAAAAGAATATTTCAAATAGTCTCTAAAAGTATGAAAAGATCAGCTGAAATATGTACAAATAAGCTTTAAATGGTATTACAAGCTGGTATTACAAAACGATTGATGTTTGCAAATAAATATCAATCTTAAAAAAAAAACAAAAAACAAAAAAAAACGTGGTATCAATTAATCAACATTTTGATATCAATCCTCTGTGGTACTGACAAATACATTTTTTCTCTCTTTGTACTTGGTGTAAAAAGTTTGATAACCACTATAGACTGCATTGCGTCTCCACAAGTTCATTGTCAGGTTGGTCATTTTAAAACCAGCAGACATTTCTTCCATTCCGTCCACAGCTGAAGTCTAATTTGACTTGTAAATAAGAATTACAGAGTGTGACCTATTCTCTGTCTGCCCACTTTGCTTTGAATGTGTACATCTTGTTTCCAGATTGTGTGTGACAAAAACACAAATGTCTTACACTGATATTTTCTGTTGATTGCAATCAAAACTGGATAATGAGGCTGGGAACGTCAGATGAAAATTATGATGCAACACAAAACTCCTGATTAGCAAGAAACTGTAGCAAAACCAAGCGCTATTATTCTAATTTGTGCCACTGACACAGTTTCTGAGAATATTTTGTCAAACAATCTGGACAAACATTGCAGAATGGTTATTACTTTGTATTTTACTTGTACATAATAAGAGTCATGTTATTTACACATTGAGTCATACAATTCTGACTCTGCAAAACATTCAACATTATAAACCTCATTTACCCAGGCCTAGTGCATGATGGAAAATTGAAAACACTGATGACAACTTTAAAGCCTCATGGACGAATGAGGGATTACACAGGCTATACTTTGGAGCATTCATAACACTAGGACGACCAGAATTCCAGAACTACTACAACTCCCAGAGCCGTCAATTTGACGGCTAGCGCTCTAGCGATGACGTCATACATACTTACCTTTGCACGTCTCTAAAAATTGATCTAGTGGCTTGTTTTAAAACGGAAGAAATGCTAATAATATATGTTTAATATTACATTAAACTTTTCAAAGAGAATGCAGGAATATTCTATAAGGAGAATGTTTTATAGGTAATTTTAGGACCATTGAGCGTTGATGAAAAGCATCGGCTGAATTTAAAATGGACAACTAGTACTTGTAGGTGCACTTGTCTATAAGCAGCAGGTGTCTATAAACTGAGTAGTAAAAAAGCTTCAGAGATCAAAAACGCTGATGACAACTTTAAAGCTTTCCTACTGTGGATCACTCCTAGACGCATGAGGGATTACATTGTATAGAGCTGAGTAGAGTTCCCGAATGAAATCAAAGCTGGCCACACACACAGGGACTGACACGTTGCACGTGAAAACCTCAAATTGTGGATAAGACGTGCTGACGTGGGTTGTAGAACAATTCTGAAAGTTGAAAAATGTGCTTGCCTTTGTGTAAGACAGAAATGAGACACTCCACAACACCGTGCTTCACGTGCCTATACAGAGTCAGTCCTGCATGAAGAGGCTGGGCTTGAGCTGACAATGAGTTCATTGTTGCATTTACTTATGGTTTAGCAATGGCGCTCGGGCCTAATAATAATAATGATTTAATAATTTCTTTAACACTATCTCTTTCTCTTGTTTGTCTCACTGTTGTGTGTCCTGCTAAAGTGTTGGGACCATTATCCCCTGAAACTATAGACAGGGGTCCCAAACCACCTGTCCATGGTCCAAACTTGTCTGCACCATGCTACTGGCCCCAGAGAATCTTTTAAAATGTATTTTATTGTTTATTTTATAGTTTATTTCTACTTTCTTGTGAAAATATTGTCCCACGTAACCAAACAAACAGCAAATTCAAGCTATAAGAGCTAAAAATACAGAAAATAATCAGTTGTATGCATTTTACGTTGTTGTTGGCACACCCAAGAAAATTGTTACTGTACTGGTTCTTAGAAAAAATAAGACTACTGTATTTTTGTAAAGGCGGCAGGGTTTAAAGCTATAAAGAAAAAAAGTAGCATCCTCTTCTGTCTAGAACGGTAAATACAGTATATTAGTGAAACTTTACAAGCCTGTTTATTTGGCTAAAACCTTACACGGTGGGCCTGTAAGTTGAATGCCACATTGCGGAACATTCCCATACACTAAATAACAACTATGGACAAGCAGGTGGCCGACATGTCTTCTGTTGACATCCGTAGTTGTATTAAAAGTCAAAGAATTCTCACTGTTGTCACGCCGCATCACTCCACCACCTCGTCAGAAAAAGCAGTCTGCTTTGATAACTGAATAACTGCTTTGTAGAAAGGCTGTAACATGGCCTGACTCTCAACTTTCATCACACCGAGCCTTTAACAAAAGTTCAGAGGCGCTTCTTACATCTGACTTTGATCACGGCTGTAAATCACAGAGATAATGACGGCTCGGTTGGATGGATAATCTCATGTGATTCAATGAGTCTCAATCCATCTATTAGAAGAAATCAATAATGACACAAGAAGAGAGGTGAAAGAGGAGCAAAAAGTGCACTCAGGAAAGTATTTGGCTTCTAAAAGACTGCTCCTGTAAACAAATGCTTTGAACTGGAGAATAAAGCATATAAAACATGTTCCAATCTACTCAACTAAATGGCTTTAAAAACACTGAAAGAGGATGTTTCTATCAGTTAAGCAAAATTAGTTTCACCTTCATACAGATGCATTGTCAACGCAGCTCAAAATTAGCCAAAGAGAGTATCCTATAGCATTGTATTCTCCTAGTAGATTAGCATGATAATAGTTACATTAATACAGAGACTTCTGAATGTTGTGACAAGACTTTATAAATTCATTACAGTGAATGAAGTTAATGTTAATTTGTTTTTCTGTGTTTGACTCATCATTCAATGCCGCATCTCCTCAATAATAATAAGACTTGTAATTGTATGTGAGAAATGAAGAAAAGCCTACATCCAAAGCTCTATTTTTCACATTTTTCAGCTAAAGCATCTTTGTAGATTAAGATTGTATTCTCATTTATTTATTTGCTTTGAGGACATTTTCTCTATTCAGTGTAAATACAGTTAAATAGAACTGACAGAATAAACACATATGTTTCTTGTTGGATGCATAATGTTTAGATTGTAAGTTGGTTGATTAAAAAAAAAAAAAAAAAAAGTTTAATTAGTGTTATTGGATATATATATAGTATAGCATTCAAATATGTTTTATTACATACTTGTTCATTCAACATTGATTTAATTTTATTAAATGTTTTCAATAGGTGTAAGATTAATAGGATGGAACGATTATGTTTTGTCATGATTCAGTTCTTGTCTGCTGGTGCATGGGTCATGATTCCAATATGTTCTTGATTTTGCTAAGCCAAAAAAAAAAAAAAAAAAGACTAGTGAATTTGCAAAGTAAAACATGGCTTTTCAAAAAATACCAATATTACCAGTTTATGGAGACGATGTCTAAAACGTTGATTTTTCAATTAGGGATGTACTAATCCAGCTTTTTCAGTTCCGATACAGATATTTTGTCTTTAGTATTTCGCCATACTTGATATTGACTGATGCAGTGAAGGAACTGACAACTCAAACACAGTTCACTTGTTTGATCATATAGTGTGATGTAACTGGTATTTATTGTGAAAGTTATAATTCAACAGCTTTTAAGCAAACCTGCAGTAAATACATCTCAAAACATATAATTAAAGGCACAACTTGGTTATTGGCTGTACCGATATTATGGAGCAATACCCAATGCATGTATTTCTGGATGTCTTTTTGTGAAACAAAAAAAGTGGCAGATTGACAAAATTCCTACCAGTAGCAATATAATGACAATAACATTTGTTTAATTCCTGACAAATAAAGGAATCAACCTTTTATGAACAGCTCAAAAAATATGTTGAGGGACACATGAGGATTGAACCTACCACCAGTATTGAACTGAAACAGCTAAGATTCAATACCATTTTTGTTATTGTCCCATCCCTAAACAGGGTAGTGGTATTTATGGAAACCAACTGAACAGTTATTAATATTATGCACTTTCACAGGAGAAGATCCTTCAGCATTAACATAGTACATCTGTCTGCAGCATTGTAGCAGTCACTTTTCTGGCTCTGAGCTGACACGGTGCATATGGTGGGATTGTGGGTGGCTTCCTCTTCACCTTATGAACTCCCCCCACAGGAGTCCTTAGAATCAGCACTATTCGCACACTCACAAGACCTTTTGGCAGAAACATTTGTCGTTTGAATATGTGGAATTTTCAAATGCGAGCCAAAAAGCACTATTTTTGACATGGTGTTGCACATTGTGTTTCCTCAACAGTTTCTTCCTGTGAACGGCTACACAGTCTTGTGAACAGTAGCACACAAGGCTGTTAAACACTAACATACTATCCCTGGTGGATTTCCAGGCTTTTGGCTTAGGGCTCTTTCTCTGCTTCCTAGTGTGTCGTCAGAGAGACTTTGATAGAATAATATTCACAGAGGGGTAGAAGGGACACAGGCAATAAACAAGCAACAATAAACCTGAAATCAAAGCCTGGATGATGCTTCACCTTAATTGTGTTTGATTTCTTACTGTCTAATAGTTAGCCACCGCCTGTTTGGATCTATGAGTGGATGATGAAAGGCTGAAGGACATAATTAAGAAAAATAAAGAGTTATTTGTTTGTGTATTTTGTATACATATTTTTTGTGTATTATGTATACATATTTTTTGTTGTTCCAAAACCAAAAAAGAAAAAGAAAAAAAAAAGAAATAAATAATATAAAAAAAAAAAAAACTAACAAACAAAAAAATAAACTTATAGCTTTCAAGGTCAGAAGAAAGTCCATAATCTGACCTAATATTCAAATGTAACATTTTGTGTGATTTATTTCTTGAGTGCACATTTAAATCTCATCTTGTCTTTGCTTGATCCACACAGTACACACAGTTGAGAGTGAGACAGTAACATTTGGAGGGGAATCTGTGCTCTAACAGTGTCAGTCACAACATGAACCCTGTGTGTGACAGGCCTGTGGCTCTGGGATCGCGTGGAGCACGTGGAGACGAGAGCAAACGAGAGGAGACAGGCCTCGTGTGCCTTCAGAGGGAAAAGGCACGGCCGGCTGCTGCTGGCAGGTGACACTGTAAACATGCAGCACAGTTCACAAGCAACACCAAACTTACACTGTTGTCATTCACACGTACAACAAGTGTACACTGAAGGAGGGGTTTGTGGCATGGCTCAGCAACATGACAATAAATAGAAAATGTTAAAAAAAAAACACTATTGCAGAAACATATGTCTCTTTTAAGAATATGTAATTCGTTCTCATCTTTTCTAAACCATTGTCAATGACAATAAAGTTGAGCAGCTTTTATATTTTTTCATGTTTGATACCTAACTGTGAGCCATAAGTTACTTTTTTAAATGAATTTTTAATTATGTTTTTATTATTTAAGTCAACTGATGTTATGTATAGATATAGTAGTAGTAGTATCACATCAGAGTTATTGTACACAGAGCCAATCATTAGAGATACAAGAGTTCTTTGCTTTTATCTGTCACATGGTTAGAATCGGCGGCACATTTACAGATCATTATTGTACAGTTTGTATCTGTGAGCTCTCAGAAGCCAAGCTGGTCAGGACCTTGTACTTGGATGGAAAACTGCTAAAACACAATGTGATAAAGTGAGGAGGCTAGAGCAAACTGTTTTGTGTCGTTGGGCAAGACACTTACTTTGCCTCAGTGTCTGCATACAGGTGAGTGGTTTTTTGAGAAAAAGATAGAAAAGTAGAGCATTCAAGTGCTGGGCCTTCCTAGCCAACATTTTTATTCATCCCACCAAAAGACATAGTGTAACACAGCTCTTTATGGAACAAAAGATAAAGAAAAAAAGAAAGAAAGAATGAATAAATACATATGTTGTTGTGTCTGAATCGAATAACGTATTACAATTCTGCAGAACTTTGATTGACTGAGATTGGGTAGTTCTCAGTTTCACTTTCCTGTCTGCAGAAAATATGTTTGTGAGTTATACTAAGGAGAAATGCATGTGGTTATTGAAGAATTGGTGAAAACAAGAAAGTGCTTTTACAGATTTAAATACCCACTTTCTGTATTGCTGCATGGAAATTAGTTATTTCAGGTTTAATACATGCAGACTGTGATTCTTCTTACTTATTTAAGTATTGGTATTTTTAGTGCTGTGTGCAGTGGTATCTCTTATTACAAAAACAAACGTCAAACACAACTTTGAAGACAACAAAACATATTCATTAAAAGTGCTCAATTCCATCCAGTTCAATTATTGTACGGAGGAGAAAGAAGTAGAAGCTGGCAGATATGTTTCCAACTTTTTTTTTTTTTTTCACCTACTTTGACATATATTTTGTGGCATTTGTAGACTGTAATGATGATGAAATTATAGCTGTACTGTAAAATGACAGGCCAAGAGTGCTGAGAAAGGTTATTCTGTGGCACAAAGTATAACTCATCCAAAAAGTATAAAGTTTAACGTTTCAAGTCTAGTAGACGTACTGCAGCTAACAGACAAGATAGAGTAACATTATTAGACCAAACTTTTTTTTTTCTACACTGTGCGGCAGATTCACAGTGGCTGTTGCCTGCCATTACATCATTAGATAAAATCTGTCATGCAAGTGGGCTAAGTGGGGAACTGAGAGGAAAGCGGCGCTGTGCTGAGGACGTGTCGTGGCGTATACAGATGTTAGTAGCATTTCTGCCTCAGCACACAAACCTGTTTTTATAATCACTCGAAATCCTCTGTGACCTCAGTAAAGCGGCTTCCCCCGTCGCAGTATGCAGTTATTTATGCAGTAGAGAAGTCGCAAAATACAAGAATTTCTTTTAGCTTTGAGATCTCATTTTGCATCAGGGGCATTTGTTCAAAGAGACACTTTCAATATGTGTGTTGTGGGTTACTCGGCAGTATTGTGCACTATTTCATTTGAAGTACGAGGAAGGTGATTTCACACTGAAGGCTATGGTCATCCGCTGAAATTGTATACTGCCTCTAGTCTTTCTCTGCCGTATACGCAAACACACACTAGGTTCAGCCGCAGAATGGAGCATGCCGTGACAAAAGAACAAGTGCTCAGGAGCAAAGCAAATGGCCAATAAGAGCCTGTGTTTGGAGAGAAGTTTAATTAGAGAAGCACAAAAGGAAACAGTAATAATTTAACAGTCACACACATACTGACAACAACTGTATGCAAACAGTGAGGGCAAGTTTTCTTTTTTTGTAGTTGTTTTGACAGATTTCTGACCATTCTTCAAATTTGTATATCTCACATAATTTTAAATGAATCTTGACAACATTAATGCGCTGTCGACCTGTACATCTGTAAAATTTTCTGTTTAACTTACGAGGTAAAAAGTCCAGCTCAGTTCAGTAAAAATGTAAACTTAAAGGACTTTGTAATATTTTGAATATATAATTGTGTGCCATGTCATAATGTGAAAAATAACAAAAGACCATTTTGTGGTCATGCAAACATGCTGAAAGAAAGTTTCTGTTTTGTCAAAAACAGACAAGTGATGGGGAGATCCGCTCTGAACCTGCTCAATGAAAATGTCAGAAATATTCCATTTAATCTGCTTTTATTTTGCATTGGGCTTAAGGCAAGGAGATGTTATGTTTGATTTCTATAGATGTGTAATAATATCTCACTGTGCTTGTTCAGGCATGAAGAAAAGTGCTGCACATTGCCATGTTTCTCCAAGTTCTTAGCTTAACTTAGCCAGTATGTCTGCTTCATGATTACAAGATGATACATCTAAAATGCATCCAGGCAGGACATGTAGTGACACAAGCTTCTTCAGCATTGGATGCTTATGGAGTAAAACTGCGGTTCATGGCAACACCTGGCGCAGGACCTTTATACATATGAACAGAAAACTTTTCTCGTAAAAAAAAAAAAAACTTTTTACAGGAAACAGAAATTTTTCATGTTAAAACGGAAACTTTTTATTTTGTTTTTTTCAATTTATTACTCTGCATACTAATGCAGCTCATCAACAATTGCTAAATGACAGAAATTTGCTCTTATCCAAGTCTAGTTTTGATTAAAAAAAAAAAAAAATCCTTAAAGAAGAAAGAAAAATTAATGACTCGTAAGGTAATTATCTCTCTGTATTTGACCCATCCTTCATCGCCATGAAGACCCTGTCAGAGCAGTGAGTGCTGCTGTACTGTTTGATAAAGTAAACTGTACATACATTTAAAAACCTCTAAATTATTTAATTTTTTTTTTTTTTTTCTTTCAGATATAGTGTGTGGTCGCAACTCTTCAGCTATACCATTCAGAATCTTGCCCTCATACCCAAGAAAATTAATGATCATTGGTCATTTTTTTCTCAAGAGCAAAATTATGATAGAGCAGTGTAAATGTATGAGACCTTTTAGTTTATTATTGTACCTCACACTACTCAGAAGGACTGCCTGTATAGTTTTATAATTATCTGTAACTTTTGAAACATGTTCCCCAAAAGCAGACGCTGGAGTAGAAAAGTAGTTAGCAGTGTTTTCTGGAAGATGCATCGACATGACCAAAGCGTATCATAAATCTGCACTTAACTTGAACGTACTTCTGGGGATTTTTTTTTCCTAACGAGCTGTTTGTGTTCAAATGCTTTTCTCTCAGTGTATCTACAGATGTGCTGACAATGGCAAAAACAGGTGGTCAGTAAACATCATTTGTGCAAACTTTTACTGCAGGTGGTCCCTGTGCTGCCAACATACTTTTGGAAAATACATTTGCAGCCAAACTAACAACTGCTAGTCAAATGGGACGTTGCAAAAATGCAGTATGTTTTTGGGGCTTATTAGCAGGCATCTTCAATGAGAAAGCAACCCAAAGAAACACATTATTAAATCTTCAAAAATACTCCTGTACTGCAATATTGGCCTTTCCAACACTGTTAAAATATGTAGTTACTTGAAACAGAATAAAGCTTTGAAAAAGTCTGTTAGATTAAAAAAAAAGAAAAATGTAATTCAGCTGCTAACAAAAAGACAGGAAAAAAAGTTAGGAAATTGTTTTGGAGCTACATTAATTTAAATTTAGTTTTGGAAAACACAGTTCCTTTTTTCCGGGTAGTTTTAAGGTTAACTGCCATTTTAGCTACAATTGAAATGTTTCACTTCACAATACATGGGAATAAACCCTAAGAGTAACTTTTTTTTTTTTTTGGTAATATTTATGTTTTACTTTTTACTGCAGTCTTTCCAGTTTCTTCACCAAACAGTGGCACAGTTAAATGAAACTAAAACAAATTTTTAAGCATTAAAGTTGGGCTTGGGTAGAAGTTCCTTTAATAAATTTTTTTGACATCATAGAACAACAGTTTTCACAAACAACAGTGTATATAGTTGATTGTTCTATAGTATATACCTTTTGTCTCCAGATAAGGTATTTCAGGGTACCTTTAATGGCATCAGAAAGTGAAACCACATGTTTTCGTTTATTTGAATCTCTTATGTTATCACTTGTCTACATTTCTTAAGCTCAAAACATTCAGTTACACTCTGTGATGTCATGTTAGTCTACATCTGTCAGTCTGGAGCTTTGTAAATCTGTTAAGTCTCTGAAGGCTCTCAAGCAGGGCTCTCAAACCCAATTGGAGCTGGGCTGAAATTATTTAAGTTTAACATTGAAATTATAGTTCTAAGAGTATTCATATAAAGAAAAGGTTTGTATGAAGCTTAGTTTAGCATATCATTTTTATCCACATACATTGTTTTTCATATTGTAGTCGTGATTAAAATTTATAAGTGGATGAAAACAGACTCAGACTCAACCCCCACATGCATTTTGATGTATTCAAGTGCATAATAGAGGTTAGACACTGTAAAATTATATATTTTTGGGTATATTTTTATATTAGGTTAAATTTGTGTGCAGCAGCTTAATGGCTTCTACTAATCAGAAAATACTCAGAAACTAGCTAAATGACTCTCAAGAGGCCACACTATTTGGCTCCTGGAGCTTCGAGTTGGGAGACCCCTGCTCTTAAAGGGTTGATAATTATGCCAACACTTTTTAGATTCTTCTTCATAGACCTGAAAGTTCATAGACGCCTGAAGAGTTATAGAGTGAAACCCATAAGTTGCAATGCATCTGTTCATGTTTACTACTTTAGTTATATATATATAAAACAATTTGTGAATTTTCAAAAATACTAATAATATTATTTTTGATGACTGATATGTAATGATGGCTGTAGTGAGAGACTGTGGATGAGGCCTGAGAGACACTGTGTTGTTGGGACAGAGCAGCATGGCAGAACTTTTGAGTAATTGGAGATGTGGCTGAGAAGGCAAGCATAGTGTGGTTTGCTGGTGAGAAAGTCGGTGCTCCTGAATTTCAGTCAATCATAATTAACTCTACACAATGTAATGTATTCTTCAACTGCAAACAAAAAGAGAAAAGATGCTGTAGAGAAGGATTCAGGATGACTTTAATTCAATGAAACTGTTTTGTAATTGAGTTGAAGAGAAGCCACTGGCTATCTTGTATTTCCTGTTTTTTTCTTTCTTTCTTTTTTGTTTTACAATTCAATTTACCTCCAGCATTGAGGCCCAATTGTTTATAAAAATAGAATAGGGGCATATTAAACGTTGCCCTTAAAATCCTGAGTGGTGGAAGTCTTTTTTATGCATAATCAGGGGGATGTGGGCTTTATCGACTTCACAGTGGAGCTCGCAACAACAAAACAACCTCGCAGGGGCCCCGGGAGCCCAGGCGTTTGAGCCAACCACAGGCAGGTCTCCAAGGTTACATGTTGTATTTAATCCTCTGAACCCCATCGGCACGGCGCGGGAAGAATTTTGTGTTGCTGCCGCGGCTTGTCGACACTGTCTGTGTGCTCTGCGCTCGCGACATCCCCAGAGCCCCGGTTAAAGCCCGATGACATCAGCAGCCATGTCTCATTTCCCCAGAACGGAGGTCCCACTATGATGCACTGTGTCAGGCTTCGCACACAAACACACACACACACACGCAAACTAGGAGAAGTGCAGGGGAAAATGCACAAAACACATTAAAGCTATACTGCAAGATAGGGGCTTTCATTTTAATTACCATATTCAATAAAGCCGATTAGATAAAGAGAGGGAGAGAGCGTCTGGAGGAAAAATGGGAGCGCTTAGCCGGAGTGTATGTGGATGCATTTATGATCATTATTATGTATCGGACCAAGAAGTGAGTGTAGTCAGAGTGAGGGCTATACCTGCTTGGTTTTCTGAATTACTGATGAGACAATCAATTTAAAGAATGTCAGCTTTCTCCTTGACAAAGTGAAATGTTTGTTAGTGCAGTTTGTAGCTGGAACTTCTGTAATGTAGTAGATGTATTTATTTCTGTTATATGTATAGCCAAACAGTGATTGTTACGGAGGATTTAGAGTGCCAAAACTCAATGCATAAATGCATCATGAAAGAATTCTCTAAATATGCCAAAAATAAATATATTTTGAAATCAATAAACAAACAGATGATGAAAATGAATAAATATCTATATATGTAATTAGTTAAATGGTGATTTTTATTTATTTATTTAAAGCTGTGATGACAATGAAACCCAAAATGTTTGAAATTAGGATTAATTAACTCGTAACCAATAAATTTGACACTTGTGCTGTAGTTTACTAACTACAATGTAGGAAAAATAAATAAATAAGCAAAAGAATAAACACAGTTTTCTTAATTTTTCGTCATCAAATAAAAATGAGGCTTTTATTGAAAACTTGGCTAAAATACACATAACTCGGTCAGTAAAAAACCAAAATTACAGAGCCTAACCAGTTCTTCTGTAAAAAATCTTTTCAGTCCAAGACTGAAACGTTTGGTGTGATACTGGCGACAATGTGCAGGAAAATGCATCTGAGAAAACATCTTTTGAAATTAAAATGCCTCACACTGGATCAAGGTGGTTAAATTAATGTTTTTGTTATTGGACCATTTAGTTTCTCTCCACATGAAAGATATATACTGAGAGCAAAGAGACAAAAAAGCATAATAATAAAAGTAAAAATATTAAAACAACACAGTATATACATCTGTGAATAATGAACGCCACTAGCCACACTGTTGCTTTCCTTAGCCTTAGTAACCATGGGGATGCTTGCTCTTGGTGGTGGTTAAATGAGAAGATGCAGCTCTTATAACAAAACATACCCTTACAAACAAATCACAGCAGCCACCTGCAGAGTGCTCTGCAGCCTAATTGCTGCTATAATCGGCAACATTCCACAGTTCATCAGGCCATGCTACAGTATATACTTAGTGAAGCCATGTCTGTGATGCAATGACTGTTTCAGCATATGCATGTCCATGCACATATTAATAATAGATGTTTTCTGGGAGACAGTATGATGATCCAGACAGAGATGTTAAATGCCTATATTGAGGAATAAACTGCTCTTTGAGATACAGAAGGAGTACAAAATCCCCAACCACTTGAGCTAAATGAAATATTCAAAACCCTCTGGATTTTGGATTTGCTTATTTATTTATTCCGCCGAATAAAGCTGACGTTCCTGCATTTAAAAAGGCTGTGCTGTTTCAAAGTTCACTGCTGCCATAGGGGTTATGTCTTGCTCTACATAATTCAGTGGGATTTGGGATTTTACATTCACAATACTATTGAAGAAAGATTCTATTGTTGGGAGTTAAAGATGCGATCTCAAGAGTGAATTATATCCCAATTCTTTTATTCAGTGTTTCATGTAAAGTGGATAGCCTTATCTTGCTTTATAGATAATGTTGAGCTGCAGAGCGGCTGTTGGAATGGATAGAGCATTAAAGAAGACAAATTTACTACTAATACTACTACTACTACTACTACTACTACTACCACCACTACCACTACTACTGCTACTTCGTCTACTACTACTACTACAAGCTGACAGATGCCAAGTTTCTGATGTTTCCCATCCAAATACTGACATGACCCAAACCTGCTTAGCTCCCGAGGTCTTTCATGATCTTTGGCAAGCTGGTATGGTTTATTCACATACAGTAGGCCCCTACATACAAGCTAATGACCTAATTAATACTTCTTTGTTCACTAATAAAGCATTCGTTTGAAACAGTATCCACTCCACTCATGCTAAAACCTGTGTGCTTAGTCTCTTACAAATGACTCTGTGTGAGCCCAATGGACTTCCCTGTGGAGATGTAATTCAAGACGTTTTATTTATTTGCTCCTTAATTTGTCAAACAAGGTCAAACACCACTGTGACATTTTATCGAGACTTCTTTGGCCATTGTTTACTCCCAGAGCAGGCTCACAGATTATTTGTGCCTGGCCCACACACACTCACAGACACATAAGTAGTTTTATCTCCCGTGCATCCACAAAGCCGCCTGGAGCCCCCCCGCTGACAGGCACTCAGCATGTCCTCCTTATAAAGTCAATGAATTTTATGCAACAGACGCTATGACATCTGACAGTCATGTAGACAGACTTCACCCCGTCATACCAATATAGTTTAATCATCTTCCTCAAAACACTCTCAGTGAGACTCTCGGTATCTATGCCAAATCGTTTATTGGAGTCCAGGAACCCCACTGTCCCCCACAACAATAGTCGACACCTGCACAGTGGAAGATCAGATCGCATCAACATTTTGTGTACTCCAAAAAGTGTGTAGAAAAGCTTTTATTACTACATGAGTTGCTGTACCACTACAAGTTTAAGTATTAGCAAGAGCACTACTATGTTATAACAAAATGACTTAGGTAAAAACTCTTCTTCATGTCATGTTCTTTTTGTTTTTCTATGATTTGGTAATGTTGAAAATGCCAGTGTTTTGCCAGTCAAACACTGAAATACTAAACAGAAATGGAACGTTATTTGCAAACTCACTCTTTTATATTTAATTGAGAACTTATAACTAACAAGAAGTTAATGCAATGGTGCTGTTTTTCATTGTTATATCCATTAATATCACGTCTCCCTTTCTGCGATCTCCGTTAGTTACATAAACATGTTATGATTTTTTTACTGGTTAAGATTATTAGAATTTTGTTATATTGTACAAATAAAAAACATACACTGATGCCAAGCCTATTCAACTTAAGGCCCGGGTGCCAAATCAGCCCTCCAAAATCTGATCCGGCTCTCAATTCAATTCTCAATTCTAACTACAAGACTATACATATACAATTCTAAAGAAAAAAGTAGCCAATTTAAAAATGTCCTAATATGTCAATAAGTGTTTGAACAAGGCAATAGTTATCTCGATGTTACTATACTTTTACTGTATATATTTTAGCAACAATCATCTTTGTTCTGTTGGCAAATTATGTTTTGCAACAGCTGAAATATGCTCAAATAAAGAAATCATGCTTAAATATGACTTAATTTAAGCATTAGTTCAATTATTATCCAGTTTAAAATGGTCACAAAAGGGTTTTGGTCCTATTTTTGCTTTAGATCTTGTTTGGTCATGGTTCATATTTGGTTACTAGTTCTTAATTGTGGCTTAATGCTGGTTTGGACATTTTTAGAACAATAAAAATTGACTGCAGCATTTGGTAGTCTTCTAAATGTTTGGCACAATCTTGTGTCAAATTATTGTGCCACTATTTGGCCCAGAAACCATGGACCTCAATAAAATCTGGCTCTCTGAAAAATAAAGTTCAATAGCCCTGGAAGACAATTTCCTTAATTCAACCCAAAAAATCATTGAATATCCCTTGTGTTACATGGAATCTCATAAGTCATCAATATAAAGAATCTGATTTTATCACAGCCAATCACTTTCAATTACTCCCCACTACCTCCATAGTTCCCTCATGACTCCGTTGAGCAGTAAACAGCGTTGATCACTTGCTCTCTCTTGGGTGGCTCATTGCAGCTAAGCCTCTCCTCAGTGGAATCTCCAGCTGTGACTGAGGCAGAACTAATGCGGTTAGCGGCGGAAGTTCCACAGACAGAGGGCCGTGAACGCACCACACTGTTCTGTACCTGCTCTGTTCTCTTAGCACCCCCACCTCCTCCTGCGTCCCATCAATTTTCCCACTCGAATGGCCAAGCATGTCTAGAAGTGGTAACAAGACGCCCAGTTGACATGAATGGGAGAAATTTCCTCATTGATCGATTTGATAAATTGAGAGTTAGTTAGTCACAAATCCAGAATGTTTAATTTGTAAAGAAAGTGCTAAGGTCAGACAGTGCCCTGGTTTTGTAGGGACTGACGTTCAAAGCGGCTATTCGGGACAAAGTATTTTGAAAAGAGCCAAATAGATGTGGTGGAGTAAGCTACCTTGACCTAATGTTGAACTTAAAAAAAGTAATTGAACTGAACTTTATTATATTTCCTGCTCAAGCTGTACACCATTTGAGGTAACATGGGTGTATTTCGGTAAGCCTCGGAATTTTCCTTTAAATGTATTGCTTTGGTAAAGGGTGAACATTTTCTAAAAAAAAAAAAACAACAACACTGCAAAGTTGTTAAAACATTTGATATGCAAAATCTTAAGTGAAACATCATGTAATGTGGAAATCTTGCTCACAAATCTGAAATTTAGTTTGTTACTTTTTTTAAGGCAATAGTAGCTGCTTTTGCTAACAATAACTGCAGTCGCTGTCTATTTTGTAAACAGGTTTCTTGAGATTACATGTTTTTAAGAGAGTAGAAAAAACAACGCACAGCTTGAACCTGCAAACCTAACCAGCTGACATAATTCCTCTTCCTTATTTATGGCATACAAGGTAAATCCATAAGGTTGTCTCCTGTGGCAAAAACCTGGTCTCGCTCTCTCCCTCATGCACCTTTAACAGGAATTTATTTTCACAGTTTGACAATCTGCTCAGCTCTGGACAAGTATTTATCACTGTGCGCTTCCGTATGAGTATGATAACAAATCACTGAGGAAGCAGCTCTAATTAATGGCTCATAGCACGTGAGACAAAATGACTGTTTCCACACTCTATTAGCATGTATGATAAATATACCTGTCCGAGTGCAACGCACATAAAACATCATTTAATGGTGTCACTGCAGAGCACTCAGCATGTGATTCACACACATTTTCAAACTGTGTTTAAGCACCAAGAAACATTTGTAAATTGACACTATCAGAGAACATTCATCAACATATTATGCTATGCAAACAGCAGACAAATATATATTCTATTGAAAACTGGTAATTATTATTTTTTATCAGAATAAAAAAATAAAGTTTAATGTCATGTTGATAAAAAATGCTGATCAAAAATACACTTCATGTTAGTGTTTGTCAAAAGTCTTTAGACTAAGAATAATCTGGGCTGGGACTTCTTCTGCTCCAGCTTCAGTTGCTTCGCTGATACAGTCCTCTTGGAGAGGATAACTGAGGACCAGTGTTTTGCTATGCTGTTGCTGTCACTGCCTTTGATTGCAACACCACTCATTCTTGGAATAAATATTTATTTGTGAAAGAAAAATGACTGAGGTTGGCTCTGGCAATCAGGCGAAAGGTTAATTAAAGGTAAAAATCCATAACACAAGCTCTATTCACACTTTTAATGATACAGAAAGCACAAAGTGACTGGAACAAAGCTGGATATACATGTACTGTATAGAGGGATTTTCGGTAGACGTCACTTTCTGCCGTACTGCACATGTTTATGCAGAAAGACCCACTCTTCGTCTGTTTGCATGTGGAAACTTCTTTGAATAAAACCTTGAAACGGGACGACAACTAGCTGTTCGATCAGGTATAAACCAGTATGACAGACCAACACAGTCTCACAAGAAGGCGTACATTTAGCACGACACAAAATAGCGTATTTTTAGCACGATATCAGTCCTGTTTTGCGTACTTATGTTACGCCGTACATATAGCACGATATGAAAAAGCGTAAAAATGACACGAGATTTCACCGCGTAAAAATGCCACGAGTTTTGGTTGAAGCCACGTGGAGACGTTTTCTTCAGGTGAAACGGTTAAGTTCAGGCAAAAAGTTACTAAAATGGTTAACATTAGGGTTGGGGCTTGGGGTAGGTTAAGATTAGATGTAGGATTATGTTAATTTTCATGAATAAGAACACGTCTTAACAACCACCATTGAAATGAACGGGGACTGTGACGCGTACTATAATTATGCAAAAGAGCATTAAACTCGTGCTAATCATACGCAATTTACATGTTGCGTTATGTCGTGGTATATGTACGCTTTCTTGTGAGATCGGGCTGGACAGACGTATGTCTCCTGAAGCTCAAGACAGTGTTTTGTTTTTTCGCTTTTTTCACTCACCTGAATGTAACTTTAAGGATCGTAGGATCGAATTTCATTCACAAATGTTGACATAGCAGTATAACATTTGTTTTCACACGTGATAAACTCTTGTATAGCTGATACTAAGTTTTTTTGACTTGTTTCCACTGTTTGTGTCTATGTGCGGTGGCGCTTTCTACAGGTGGGGTGCGCGTGCATCGCCCGTGTTGATAAACAAAAAATTCCTCTATACATCACCATTTTATATTTCAGTCATTGTCAACTAATGTTGATCTAAAATGGTTTAGTAACTATAAGCCCTGCTTCTTCATTAGGATTACAAGCAATAAATTTTCATTTAGATGTTTTTGTTGTTTTTATGTAACATTTTAAAACATCCATCACTCCAAGACTTAATTTATCAGAACTAAAATAATAATGTGTACAGAGTCAGACATGGGAAGTACGAACAAAACTAGAATTTCTGAGCACTCAGGCCTCATCTGCAGAACAATATTACTGAAACATGAAATAATCTCAATCCTACTTTGTGTAAACAGGAAATACTGTTGTAATATGCCCCCAAAACAACAACATACCGTACACAACCTCTTATAGGGACGGTGACATTGACTATCCCTTGTGTATATGTCACCTGTAATGACTGGATTATAAGGTGTAGTAGCAGACAGACAATAACACACATAATAAATCCAGTGTCGGAGCAGGGTCGACATCTTCATTGAATCTTCATTTTGAAATGGCAGAAGGCAGGCACTTCAGCTCACAGTGCAATGCAAAAGAGCAACTAAACAAGCAGGCACAAACAAGCCATACATTTTCTGAGCCCAGAGTTTCAACAGCAAGATCAATACATGCATACCAAACAGACTGTGTGCAAGAGCCAGCCCCATCATAAAGAAACAATAGTGCCAATAACGATATCTGCCTACTGTTTGCATCAAAGAAAGAAAAGCCTTTTGGGCAAACGTGGCAAACAAAGACGCACAAATTACAGATATCAATGGGCAGCCTGAAGGGATCCATAACACAAGTGAAATGAGAACAAAACCAATAGCCTGATCGCAGAAAACTGCCTTGCCTTTTTTTATCCTTTGCATATACGATTTACAATGCTAACAATATCATTTTTGCAACATTTAGCATAACTTACATTTTAAAAGCAGGGTTTGGTCGCTTTTTCTGGTGATTAGCCCGAGTTTCATGGCAATTCACAGAGCTCGATATAATACAAGCATTCATTCCCTCAAATTAATTAGCTTAAATTAGATGTCAAAACGGTTAATTATTATGATGAATGTTTTATTGCAATAATACTGAGAGGAATTAGAACAATGTTAAGTCGGGGTGCGCACACTCGATGCAAAGTTGTCAGCGAGAGTAATGGGTATAATTCATTTAATGGGAACAAAAATACCCACCGATTTTAATAGCAAGGATGGGCCCAGACAGTGCACAAGAAAGAGAGGACGGATATGAATGTGTCTGTAAATGCAACTTATCTTCCTTTGTCGTATGGGGCTAAATGAAAGCAGAAGAGTGGAGTCTCTCAGCCCGGGCGTGTTTGGCTTGCAGCACACTGGAGCTAGCTCTGAATAGAAATGAAGACAAAGACCTATCAGTATTAGGGAGAGTGGGGTGAGTTGTGCCAGTTTTTACTTAACATGACTTTAAAGTGAGACCATGAGAGTAATTCTTCAAACTACAACATGAACACATATTCAGGATGTGGTGCATCTTTGGAAACAATCATTTTTGATCTGAAGTACAGTATTAAGAAATGCAGCTTTCTGAAAAAAGTTGTCTTGTGGCACAACTTGCCCCAGGTGTGGGGGAAGTTGTGCCTTTGGAGAGATTGCACTGGGGTAAATTGTGCCATTTATTATTACAGTAGAATAGTATATTTTATTTTCAGAAACAGATATCTTCAGCAGGTTAAACTCATTATGCATTTTCCACTTACATTTTAGATTAAACATAAAGTTATTTAACATTAAAGAGAAAAAAGGCCGAGCACAACATGCACATGTCTGATCAGAATTAAACCCAAACTTGATTGATTGAGAAGTCCAATGTCCTTGAAGTTTGGTCTTATTTCCTAATTTTTCTATCTCTGTTTGGTGTAAAATGAAGAATTAGATTGCTTTAGTGATAATATGACACAATTACCAAAAAATCATATTTTTTCAATTATTCATTAAAGTGGTGTCAGTGGCACAACTTAACCCAGGCTCTTTGGCACAAATCACCCCAGGCCCACCATTTTGGAAAAAATGCATCATCTGTGAGATTTGAGCTAACATCATGCCAGCTATATAGATTCAAAATGTATCTTACCAAAGCACTAACACATGGGTGATATATTACAAACTTGCCTATAACTGTTCAGACACAACAATCAAAAACTTTGATCATACAAATTTTACTTTAAAGGGCAAAACTATTTTTTCTACTTAATGCCCTTATTTCTCATGCAATCAGCCTTCCATTTTACAGGATGAGTGAAATGGCTAAACCTTCAATAATGTGTGGTCCATGACCAATTTCTTCTATGGTTCTGTAGAAACAGGGTGGCACAACTTCCCGTGGCACAATCACCCCACTTTCCCCTACGTATGGTAGCAATGGTTATAAAGTATGCAGCTGCTTTGACAACTATAGTGAGATGTAGAGTGATTCTAATGCAGACGCTAGATTCATAGTATCATTTAAGCAAAACTCCATGCAAGTGATGAGAAATAAGAACTGAAGCCATAGCGATGAGCAAAGCACACTACAAATCTTTTGAATGGTTAAAAGTCTTCAACGTTCTGCCTGGAAACAAGAAGGTGAAATCTATCAGGTTGGATTTGCATTTGTTGTTTACTGCGTGTAAATGGTACAAGACTGGACTTATCCTACAAACAACAAACAAACAAACAAACACATACAGTACATAAATACAAAATCCTGAAGAATATAGCTGATAATTTTGCGTAAAGGTGGGGCTGCTGATTTTCACACTCCAAACACAGATTTTAAATCTGACCACTTCGTAATGCATTGGCAAGTGAGCGAAACACAATCCCACACAAAAATGCCAGTTTTTGCACATTCAATGAAATAATTCAAGCTGATTGGGTGACTTATTAACTAGTTCCTCTGAGTTGTAGAAAGAAGTAGATCCACAAGAGTTCCATCCTTGTTTTGCTTGTTCAGGTCCTACTTGCTGTGGTCGTTTCTTGCCCTTTCAGCTGCTGCAATGATGATTAGGCTATTAAACCAGCGGTTTGGATTGCACACCAATCAGCTGGTGAGGTCCCAGATGGATTTTCTCGAGTTTGTGAATTCACAAATATCACAAGAATCCATCTGACTGGCGGGGATAATGTCCAGGGGACAAGTTTGAAGTGTTGAATAAGTTGAATAAGCTGATGCCAATATTGTTCCCCTTGGAGTAGTGCAGCAGTGCACCATATAATTTTATCCCTCTGTTTATTAGAGGGGTTATTTAATTTGCTAAGATACTACTAAGTCTTTAGAGGTCAAATACAATACATTTTCTTTATTTAACTCCATCCACAGTTTATATTTCAACAGTGAATCATTTGGTGACTCAAAATATGACTCATATTTAAAAATAAACATAATAAGATGAAATCAAGAATATTTGAAAAAAGATGAATTCTGAGAAAGACTTTTAAACATACTTTGGCAGTTAGGTTAGTGGATACCACTAATAAAGAATGTCAAAACATATAAAGACATGTATAAAGCAACCAAAATACTTAACATTAGAATTTACTATTAAAACAATGTTGATTTGTGTTCCCAAACAAGTATAGAAGGACATTGCATGCCCCAAACACATTTCCCAGTCTATGTTATGTGGGTCAATTAGTCAACCTTCACCTGACGTCTCACCATATTATCTGCAGGCACAAGCTGTCAAGTGCCTTCTCTGATAGCGTTACACTCAAAAGTCCTTAAAGTCTTGGCTTGTCAGACGTACCCTTGAGTTGATTGACAGCTCCAAATTGTTCCACCATTATCCATCTTTAGATTGTTCAGTGGCTTGTTTTCCCAGCATTTCATGAACAATACAGCTGTTATGGAGCTCATTCCAGGTTTATTTTGTAGCCTGATACATTATGTAGTCAAATTAGTCTTGAAAATGGCTGCAGGATCTATTGTTAAAAAGGCTCATTTGTAAGTTAAGCAGAAAATTAAGTGACAGCAAATGACGATAGTAGAACAATTGCTTTGTGGAGATGATGTTTGCATCGCATAGTTCACAATATATACAAAAAATAAATAAACAAATCAATCAATCAAAGAAACCAATGAGGTCTGTGCGCAACAAAGCACTGTCTAGCTCAATGTCATGAAGCTAATGTTAAATTATTAAATGCTTAAGAATAACCAATGTAATTTTAAATGACCGCGGAATTAAACTTCAGTTTAGGTTAATGTATTTTATATTAAATTAAATTATGTCTCAAAAGTTAGTAATAACGCTAAAATGGAACTATGCTGGATCAGTAGCAAAGTGTTTAGCACTAGACTACATTTGAAGAAGAGCAATTATAAAATAGGCTATAGTTGTTGTTTTTTAGAACTGATCTAACGCTTTGTTAGACCAGTTTATAAGGTGTAATAATCCTGGGCCTTAGAGATATATTTAGACCACAAAATAGTGATGCTAACACAGGCACAGTCATGCACACAGCCCATTACTTGCATTTTAACCAAGCAAGTCCACCCTTGAAGTTCTGTTCAAAACTTCAGACATGGGATTTGTCTGATCCCATTATTTTCAGGTTCATGTCAGGTCTTAAAATAATGCCGTGCGTGTTTATTCGAGAAGAGAAGTAGTAACGTGTGGCGCTAGCATTCGGGATCATTTGTTCTGGAGGTCGCGTCAGCACAATCTTCATGCTTGGGCTGGCTGACCTGACTTGGACCGCTTTACCGGACCAAATAGGGTCTAAGCTGTCTGGCCACACCATATGCTGGCTAAGGCAACACCTCTGCTATTAGACATCCGAGAACCTGCTCACCCCTTCTAAGTCTGCCGTTCAATATGACTTTGCAATTCACGACACGCATTGCGCATTCATCGGTGTTTAGCTGCATTGTCAGTGAACTCTTTTAATCCAGACGAAGAGTAAAAATGGGTCTTGGTCGATGCAGCAGCACAAAAAATAAAGTGTTGTTAAAAGATAAAAGCGAAAAAGAGTTTTACTTCTTGAATGTTTGAGATCAAATGGAAAAGTCAAAAATTCAATAGAACAAGGTGTTTGATGTGAGGTCTGTGTTTTTGAGAAGTCGACGAATATTTCAGGTGAGAGTGAAACTGAAAAGAGAGCACATGAACCGTAGTGAGTCACTTTTTCAGAACTGTCTGGTTGACCTGACATGCATTTTCTCATTCTGTCTACCTCCCATTATATTGTTCTGAAAATTCATGGATTACGCCGAAGTGCTTGGCATTACAATCCATTTTTAATTAAAGGTGCATAACATAGCTGTTTTTTCTCTGGAAATATTCTTGTTCTTATTCAACCAACTTTCCACAGAATAAATAGAACATTTTAGAGGAAAATCAGAAAAACATTTAGAGAAAGTATTAAGACTGATGCAAACAAATTATCATGTAAACTGTTAATTGTCCTTCAGTGATAAAGGCATTATGTTCTGTGATGCAAAATGGTTCAGTTCTGAAACTCAAACCTCTAGTAATTTATCTTAAGTAATCCTATAACGGTAAACTTTTAAACTTAACTGTCATCAAAAAACCAACAAACAAAAAAAGTGGCAGAAGACATTAGAAATGGAAAGCTAAACATGCATTAGCGGTTTACACATTTATGAAAACACATATGGAAATGTACTGAATGCACAGTGTAGCAAATGCGAAAGTCAGATTGCTTTTATGGGATGAACAGACGCTTCTGTTTACTGTACTCTGCAACATTAATGCTTCTCTCGTTCTCTACTATGAACTCTTTCGAATCAAGGTTTTTTGAAGTTGAGATCAGGAAACTCAAACCTTAGCTTGTGTATGCGTAACAGCGCATGTGATTTAGGTTATGTCTTCTCATCTGGTCTTGGTATTATGGAGTCAAGAATGTTTTCTTTTTTTCTTCCTCCTCCTTTGCCTTGCAAGTTGCTCCCACCATCTGGCATCGGGCTTTGAAAACCAGGCCAAGTCTCTCCCACCAGAATGGCATGAAAATATAGCCTGCACATACCCAGCCGTCCTGTCGCTCCCTCTCAAGTCAGCTGCATATTTAAGACCAAGATAACGGAGCGAGATTGAGGAGTTTGGAAACTGATAGGTCAATTAAAAAAAGGATATAGTTCTTACTAGCTACTCACTGTGTGGGTGCTTTCAGTGTTGTGCATTATAACACTTAAGGAACTGAAATCCCCTAGCCTGTTTTCTAATACATTTCCTTTTTCAATATGTAAAAATATCTTGAAAACACACATTTAGCTAACACCCAATAGAGCTAACAGTTATGTTATGTTATAGGCCTTAGAATGACCTGAATACAATTTTAAATTGATAGCTGTTGACCTTGCACTTAGTGAATGTGTGGCATTGCTTTTATCATAAATCCCTCACCCGTTATAGTTCCCCCATTATAGCTTGCATATCATGCTTGCTGTAGAAGATGTAATTTTGTCAAATTGACTGCATTTGCAAAAGGTAATGGTTTTGATGTTTGTGATTCTCTGGGGATAGAGAGCGGGCGAATGAAAGAGAGGGAGAGCGAGAAAGTGAGAGACAGAGATAATATAATAATACTTTTGGAGTGAAATGTGTTCTTTGGCTCTGACCCATCGTTCAGTGCCACTAAACATCTCAGGAGCAGTGAGCTGCCACAGCACAGTCCTTGGTACGATGAGCTTGGTGTTGATCTTAACAGATTTTGTGCAGCTGATGGATGATTTTATTTTTTTTTTTTTTTTTTCAAAGGAAAGCAACAGCACTCCTCATTGTCCCGGAGTCAAGGCATCACGGGTCCAGGTGAAGCAGGAGCACTCTGGAGACACATCCTAGTCAGGCCCAGCTTGAAAAAGTGAGTCTCCCACAACTTTGCATTATTGTTATTAAAACAAAGAAAAATGCTGTGGTGACCGTTTTTCATCAGGATCTCTCCATGGCCCATAGTTGACAGATTCAATTTCTTCTACTCCAAAGTGTGTTGACTCACCAATCAAAGGTGCAATTACATGGCCGTTCAACATCTTTATAAAAAAGGCCAAAAGCTCATCTCCAAATAGAAGAGTTAGACACTTCAGGCTGACACAGAGACAGGCTGACTGAAAGGAAAATGGCTTCCCAGCCACACTGACTTGTTTGTGTAGTTAACTTTCTGCTCCCGTCAGCGCTCAGGAACTCCATTGACTCTCTTCTATCGGAGGCCAGGGTCATTTGCATAACCTATTCCCCTCTCAGTGCCAGCCTGCCCAGCCTTCCCCTCAGCCTCTGCCTCCGCCTGTGTTTACTTGGAGCGGTGGAGGCCATGCTGGATGGCTCCACTGCTGCGCTGTGTCGATTCCCCCGTCCGTGGTCCGACTTTAATTGCCTTGGCTTTATGCTGGGTCAGGCTGTGCACGATACACAGTCCTTAGCAGCAACAATGACCTTTAAATTGGTGACTTTCCCGCACACAAACACATAAACAAGTGAACTCTGATTGAGCAAGTTTGTTGTACAATGTATTTGTGGAACTGGAAAAGCAGCATCATTTTGGCAGAGTAACTGTGCAACACAGTCACCATTAATTTAGCTGCAGTCAGATTGCCATAGTGACTTGTTGCAGATTTTTTTTTTCTGTATGGATGTAGACTCCAGTTTAATTTCCAAGCTCTAGACAAAATAAACCTGTTTATAAGTAACATTTAAGGTGTTTGTAACCCCCTTTTTAATTGTTCATAATGTGCAAATGACCAATATTGTTTTTCATCTCCCAGTCAGGGCGTTTACATGGAGGCCAGGAAAACTGGATAACTAGCCTAGTCCGATTTAAACCAGTTTTCCAAAGTGCATGTAAACCCGGGCAGAACTATTGAGGAGCTGTAAACTGGTTTTTTGGAAAACCAGTTGGCGCACGTGGTCCCGACCGATTGTAGTCTGAGTTCAGACTCATGTAAACAGACAATCGGTCTGCAGCTGGACAAACGCAACTGAGCATGCTCACAACCCCTGACCACTGCACATTCCAACAATAAATTAAAAATTTTAGAACAATAAAGTGCCTTGCACATAGTACCACACACAATCTCACATTTAACTCCATGTTTAACACTGATCTAAATGTTAAAAACAGTCCTAAATGTTGCAGAAAAAAACTGTCTCATTTAACAAACAGTATTACAAACAGTTAATAAAAATAAACAACATTAACTATGTTAAAGTAATTCAACAAATTACAGCCTCAATCCTGCAGTAGTGAGTCTGACACAGCAGGACCAGTCTCTCCAGGGTAATCGATTTACTCTCAAGCATGTAAACAGGAGCAAAACTGGTCTGACCGGTCTTAGGGGAAAACCAAGTAGAGTCCGGTTTTCTAGCCTAGTCTGATTTCCCTGATCATGTAACGTAGTGAGTGTTGTTATGTGTCCATAAAAGTGTTGAACAATGTCAAGTTTATGACGGGTCGTTTACATTATCTCAAATATCCTGTCAATTTGTATCTAGTTCAGTCAAGTTATTCTACCAAACAGGTTTTGGAGCACAAAGCATTTGGCATCTTCGGACTGGGTATGATAGTCATAATCCCACAATAGTGACAGCTGTAGGACATATCTGATGACACTTGTTTGTCAATAACCAAAAGATTATGATCCCTAAATCCTCTGCCCTATTATCAAGCTGATCTTGGGTATATTTCCGCACAGACTCATAACACAATTTAGGCATTCCATGGACTTGCTTGCCACCAATTGGAATACATTTTTACTTAATAATCTGTTAGATTTGCTGAAATGAGACATATGTGCTTGCCCTCTACAATTCACTTCATGAATCTTATTTGAAAGATAATTCAGGAACACTTCAAGAGCTGCCGTTTTGAAGATGCTCTTATCCAATCATAGCAATCATAATTTTAGCTTTTTCCTTGATTATTACTGCATTTCTTTTTAATGTACTCCATGAATTACACCTACTGGCGGATTCTATGATATGAAGAGTAAAACAGTTTTCAATGGTCATAATTATAACCGTATTTCTGTATTTCCCTTTCTCACAAAAACTAAGCTGATGAATCTTGAAAAAAAAAAAAAAGCACAAATTCTCAGTGAAACTCTGTACTGTGGATCTGGCATATTTGAACAATTGCACAGCACTGGCACAGGTGTTCAGCCGTGTGTGCCATCTAGTTTAGTGGAGCAGCCAGCGAGATCAAAGAGTAGAAGCATCAAAAAAACAGTGGAAGACTCCTGGATGCTGTTTTAGTGAAGCTACTGCTCATTGTCTTCTGTGCATAGCTCGGTTTCAGGCTCACTGCTATCACTCCTGACACTCCCGAGCCAGAGATTAAGAAGCAGATGCCAAACGGAGATCGCATCCAAAAAACTGTGAAGAGAAAGCACTACTGGTAAAATGTGATATGCTGAAAGAGAGAGAGAGAAAAAAGTGTAAATTGTGTTCAGCATGAGGCTCTGTACTTTGTCAGTGTGAGATTGTTTTTAATTATTGATGTGAAAAGACTAGGATAGTATACAATGTGAAGCGTAGACAAATGCGTCATGTGCCCTTATACAGGCAGCATGAAGTAAAGGCACTACGATCAATTTTATATCAACCTAAAAAAAAAAACGAGAAAAAAAAAATAAAAAATACAGACAATTTAATTTTGCTCACTTTCCTAATTTCCTAAGAAGTGTTTTCCACCGTTTTCAAAAGCCAGTTAAGACATTTCAATGTGGTAAGGAAGCTTTGGCTAAAACCATAAACAAGCAGACTTTTTGCTTTCTGCTAGGCTAGAAAATGCTCTATAACTAAAGATGTAGAAGGACTATGTTTGACTCTTGTGCAGCACGTGGTCTTTCTTTATATTCTCCCTGATTCTGCATAGTTTTGTACATAACAACAGAACTCCCCTGAAAAGGAAAAAAAAAAAGAGAGAGAGAGATTCTAATATTAGTGGGACAACCCTGGTACAATAAATACATAAATTACCCAATGCTTTGATATTGTATATGTAGAGCAAGCTATTTTAATCAAAACAAACTGAGTATTGAACCTTTAACTAAAACTAAATGTTTGTGTGTGGGGTGCAGAGTGTTAGAGGTGCTACGTTGCAGAGTGTTAGAGTCTGGACGGACAATACTAACATCTCACGATCTCTCTGGGTGGAGTTTGCATGTTCTCCCGTGTCACTGTGAGTTTTCTCCAGGTACTCTGGTTTCCTCCCACCTCCAAAAACATGCATGTTGAGGTTATTTGGGCATCCCTGAAAATTTCCCCTGCGAGTGAATGAGAGAGTGAATGGTTGTCTGTCTAACCCTGCGACAAGTTCTTCACTGTCCAGGGTGTTCCCCCCGCCTAAGGCCCAAAGTTACTGGGACAGGCTCCAGTCACCCTCGACCCTTAACAGCAACAAGCGGTAGAAAATAATTAATAAATGTTTGTGTCTCGTAAACAAGTGCATTTCCACCAAAGAGTATTTTTTTAAAACTATTCTTTGTGACAAAATTAGATACTGTTTTTTTCCTAATAAACAGTGCACACAGAATTCAGTCATGCCTTTTAACAATATACTGTTTTTATTCCTTCTCCCATTCAGAGATGAAAATATTCAGAGAATTTATAAAATAGTCTGTGTCGACTCTTTATGGCCATTATTTCTCTAGAAGTACCCGCAGAGCTTAGTTTGGACCTTGATAACTGTAAATTGATTGTAGATGTAGCTAAAACACAAACTTGGTAAATTAACAGCCCGACTTCTTTTTGCGGCAGAACATTCTTAGAAATCCTCGCCTTACATTCCTCTAATGGCCGTTGCCAGTGATGCTATGAAATCCAATCATACACAGAGGATTTGGCAATTTGCAGTTTTCTAAAGTAAACACTCCATTTGTGCTTTCATGCCAGATCAAAAGGATGTCCGCGGTGCAGCTTCCCGAGCTTGTCTCCCATGATGCTGCGGTAAGCTCTGATTCCATATTGATTGTGTTTTAATATCAGATGTGGTGATAAGCGTTAGAAAGCAAGTAATAGCCTAAGCAGCCGTGGCAATGGCACTGTGGCACAGGTGGGGTGTAATTGCCGAGTAAATTTATAGGACAACCATATCTGCTTCTATAATGGAGTTATAGGGAAAAGATTCACCAAGAGAAAAAAACTAAACAAATGTGATTCTCAGAGAGTCGACAGGACGATAAAATATGAGTAAAGAGATGAACGGGAAGGTAACGTATATCCATTTAGAGCCCAAGCGCAGAGAGATAAAGCAGAACGGGACATTAATAATGAATGATACAGAAACTGAATGGAAAAATAGATGTGTAGTGGAAGGAAAGATTAATTTCCCTTGCATCAAATTTATGTAAAATGAGACTTCCAAAATGACAAAACACGCAGCGACAAACATGCAGACTTCAATTTGGTTTGGAACAGCGGCTGTGCTGTCAGAGTGCAAATCCATATCATGCGGTAAATGCCACACCCATGCCAGTAATACGTGTGAAGGTGCACTGTGTGACTTTCTGGAGGTGAGAAGTCAACTACACAAAAGTTAAAACTATACTTTGGGGCACTCTGAATGAGGACAAACATGTTTTGTGTGTTAACGACGAAAGCATACAGCTAAAGGAGCAGCTTGAGGAGGTCCTCGTCTAGGGAAAACAACAGTCCAGCTCATTCATCCATCCATCCATTCATTCATTCATCAAGTATGTTTTTGGTCAACAAGTTACACAATGAACCTTTAAAATATTATTTAGCAAAATCATATGAGTTGAACTACAACAAATAACCAAAAACGCACATTCTGAATTTATGTAGTCACATTCAAGCATAGATTGAGAAGAACTGAGTCATCCGCAGGAAAACAAAAATAAAATAGTCACTTTAAATCATCACAATTACTCTATATCAAATAAGGCTGGGCTATTTGGGAAAAAAAAATACAATCACTTTTTTTTTTTTTCAATCTCGATTTTCGATTTGATTTTGCTTAACCTTTTCAAAACCGAATGAAAAATACCATTCATGAACATATACACAACAAAAACTTTTAATATGTTATTTTTTTTTTTCTCAATTTTTTGTAAAACTATTTATCAATATTCTACCTCAAAGTTTAACTTTTGCTCTAAACGACACATTTTTATTGACAAAAGATTGGTTTTCGATATTTCGGATCAAAACCCATCGCCAACTATTATTGACAATCAAAAAATCTCTTGATTTTTTGATTAATGGCACAGCCCTAATATCAATTTAAAAATGCTAAAGAGTAGAAGTATTATTTTTATCAGGCAAGTAAAGCTTCAGAAATCTTATTGAAAAAAAAAAAAAAAGTTGAGTTATTATAGTTCTTTTTTTTTCTTCTCTTGCACGCTTACATAACTCAAATTCAATAACTTTTTAATGTGCTTGCACAAATTCTTCAAGTAACTACAAATATTTGACTTGAATCATCTCAGATCTAACTTGGCTCATGTCAGATTTATACAAGTGAATCACTTTGATTTGAGTAATTCTGCATAAACAGACCAAAATAAGTCCGTCTCCACTGCCAACATATGTAGCCCCTTTTGTATTGTCAATGTTTACATTTATGACTTGCTTGCCCCCAACTCATGGTCATTTCCATAAAATTAGAATCACCAGTAAATTGAAAGGATTTTATTTCATTAGAACTACATTGCGGTTGGTTTGTAACTGAAGCAGAAGACTGTTCTGACAATGTTCATTTTGTAGTGTTTCCTTATTTATCTCTATTCATGAGAAGAGCACTGAGCCCTGCACATCCACGATAGCAACATCTCCTTATTAAATTTTAAAAGTCAAATCCATACAGTCTTTTATTCTGAACTCCCTAAAGGTCGAACAGTGGCTGTGCTGGAGGGTTCTGAGTGCCCAGATTGTCATAAATACACGGGCTGACACTATCCCTGGATGACCCTTGGGTATTACAGCGGCAGCATACTTTTGACATGTGTGTCGACCATTAGACTACAGAGATGCTATATATGGCATATGCTTAAAGCTTAATGAAGAAGAGCATTATTCTTTTAGATACCGTAGTGTTTATCCTGATCTAGTCTGATAAACTCAACACTGATAAGACATAACACTAATGACAAAAACAACAGCACTTATGTACAAAATCAAGCAACAGAATTCTGCCTGTTTTTTTTAGTTGCCATCAAAGTCAAAAGTAGTGCTCTGAGTAACCGTGCTTGGGTGGTCCACTCCACTTTCACCTTGCGTCTGTAAAACAATGTCCTTCAGCTCTATTGTAGCCAACATGTACAATATTAGGCATGAGCTACATGGATGTGAGAGTTAAGAACTTTAAATTGAAATACTTGCTTTGTTTTTTTCAGTGTGTAAATCAGACACCCCAGCTTTTTCTGCAGTTTGAGACATCTTGCATGTTTCTGTGGTGAGCCAAACAAAATAGATGTGATGTCAAATCGGCTACACACAAATCCAATATGCATAATGACATGAAAATATTATTACCGTCCTTGCTAATTGTGAAAACAATGTACGATTAAGTATTTTATAAATGCTTTTTAAATCCAAACAATATGCAAGATTTGTCTTTCATAAATGCTTCTTAAATCCAGCCATTCTCTTCTGAGCCTAACATGCAATCATGATCCTTTATTTATACATATTTATCCAACATCGTTCATTAACATCTATTTGTTTCTTTTGTTTTGTATTAACCACACAAACTTCAAGCCTCTCATTTTTGCCTCTATGAAAAGTAACAAACAAAATCCTTCTTTTCCGCTGCCTCTTTTTAAAGCAGCAGACTCCTGCCGCGGTTGAATAAGTGCTATCTGCTGGGTAACTTTGTCAACATCATAATCATCTTTGATTGGTGTTTGGTCGCAGCCGAGAACACAACAGATGCGGCCTCATTACCCATACAGTCTTGTCTGAATTCACATACAGAGAGAGAGAGAGAGATAGAGGGAGAGAAAGAGAGCTCAGGAAGAGGCGTGTGACCATAATTTGCTGCTTGAATTATGTATGTTGATATTTTCAGAGGTTACAATAAAACGCGCATATGTGGATTTTAAAGATAATGTATGCTCTTCCTATGATATCATATGCATTTCAATAGAACAGTAATTCATGCAGTCATAAATATCTTGACACACGCGTAAGCCCCGCCCACCACCAAGAGCCAGGAACAGTGCACCGAGGGATAATGGATTAGTATAGGTTTAAGAAGATTCCACTGTTTGTTAAGCTGTGTGTGCATCCTCTATCAAACACAACCCGTCTTTTAGATCCCAAAATCCATTATGAAGACGATCGCATAATATGTCACTTTGAATGTATTTTTATAGAGATTTGAAATCCCATGCAGCGAACAATAATAGGCACCTTACCTGACATTACCATTTTGTTCAAAATTTACATCTTACAAAAGACCTCTATAGGTGTCCACAAGATGACAGACTGATTTAAACCTTCCAAGTGCACCACACACTCTGCAGGCAGTCTAGATCCAAATATATTCTTTAGACAGTCGGTGGACACAAGTAAAATATTTTCGGCAAATGAGACGCTTTGTGGCAGAGAGCACGGAACGGCTTATGAGAATGGCTGGAGGCGATAGGCGCTCAGAGATCCGAGCTGCAGCCTGTCAGTCCATGTAAGAGTGCTTTCCTTCTACTAAACGCGTGCTATTTGGGATGGTATTAATAGATCAATAATGCATGGAGTAAAGATTACCACCGTGCAAATTGGAAAAGCCAATTAAAATCTACTTCACATGGATCTTCCAGGCTTTTTCTCTCAAATAATGAATCCTGGACCATACTCTGCCAAACCTAAGATTATTTTGAGGAATGGGTAAACAGCATTGTTTTGCTCATGTGGGTGTATTTCACTTGTGAGACCAACAGAAATGTGTAACAATGAAAACAACAGGTCGACAAAAAGTATTAAGAGCCATGCAGTTGATTGTTATTTTTTTGTGTGTAATTGTCTTCAGTCTTACCTGGCTATAAATAATGGAAAGAAAACAACACCTGTGTTCTGGTGATGTAACTGTTTCAGATGTTCTCAAAGGATCACATATTAGACAGAATTTTCTTTTTTCAGTTGGCTTCTTCATCAAAAACAGTTCTGTCTGTGTGATACTAATCTTTCTCCTCTCAGCCTCGAAAAAACTTGTTTTCAATTTCCCAAAACTTTGATTCCAAAGGGAAATCTTTAAGATTTTTAAGTCATCCAGACATTTATATGATTGATATAAATGAAATTTAGACTAAATTCCTGATGTGAGGAACACATGACTGACATTATGTGTCATATTACACATTAGATTCATTACATTAAGACGTAAAATGTACTCTAGACAAGAACAACACATAAAATCACGTTTGCTTGACCTCAGGTCTTGTGGAGCATCACAGAGTGTGACTGCAACTACCTTAATATTTATATTTGCAGAGTGACAACCAAAAATGAGAAATATTTGATAGTAGAAAGCTAAGACTGTTTAGTAGACACTCATCTTAAGTGAACTTTGGAGCAGGTGTTCTGTTAAACGGTTTGCTTAGACAAGTGTAGACTTGTTACATAGTTGAGCCATTATGTTAGTCCTAAATTTGATGAGTGCAAGCATGATAGAGGAGCTAAAAAAAAAAAAAAAAACATGCTCAGGAAAATTTCAAACTGCCAGCAAAACCCATGACATGACACTGAATAGTTTGCAAATACTGTATTTATTTATCTCCTGCTAGAAATGAAGCTTCCTCCGGGTAGGCTGTTCAGATGCTAGCCTTCACTTCAAACTGGACAAAGTGTTTGATTGGACAAAAAATAAATACATCTAGAATCAGTTTAGTACATCTTTTATAGACTTTGCTCAGCCGGACTAAGCAGAATGCAGTATGAAATCTGAACTTAATTCAACTCCCTATGCTATTCGACATAGGGAAGCATTTTATTAATGGTTTCTGGTTAAGCCTTTTTTCTCGGATGTTGCTCATGATGTTTATCCCAACTTGATGTGAGTCCTGTGTTTTGATGAGTGTGTTTTACTCATTGCAAACCAATTTTGTTAAGAAGACATTTACTACTGAGCTAAGAGTAAATTTTCGCTAAAGTGGGTATTTGATCTTTGAGAATCAAGAGAGATATTGCAGTGGGGTTAACCATTAAAAAAAAAAAAAGTTTCAAAATAATCTACATAGTATAAACACTGAATTAAACAGATGTCCTCCTTGTAAAGATCCTCTTGAGGTATTCATTAACAGTACCACCAACCCCTCCAGACCCGACCACATGTGAGTAAACTTTGACTTTTCTTCTTCTAAGACCGTCTCATGTTTTTGCATCTTTGCCCCTTCAATCGCTTCATCCCCCTGCTCTTTCCTCTCCGACTACATCAACACCCTGTGGCCCTGCCCTCCAATCTCTGCCCCACTTTTGTCTTTCCCTACACGCATCTCCGACTCTTTATCGTCATCCATCTTCCGTAGAAAAAAAATCCCTCTTTGCTTCTCATTTCTTTGAACTGGCTGCATTGAAAACTGTTGATGCTGGCGGAGTTCAAATCTTACCCGCTTGCTTGCCGCCCCCCCCCCCCTTTGCCGCAATCTCGGTGACCTGACCATCTGTGCCGGAGAAGTCTTTCACTAAGCCTCGGTCAAACTGGTCTCTGGCTGGTGATCGTCGGGTGGAGGTAAAGGGGGTAAGGAGAGGGGGTGGACAGTACCAAAGCAGGGGTAAGCTCCACTCAAAGCTGTCGTAAACACCACTAATGCACGGCTAAACTTGGGGAATCTCATGCGCGTTATGTGTGTGTATGCCTATTCTTTGTGCAAACATGCGCCGCAGACTAATCCCTCATAAACCTACATTTTATCGCTTACCACACCATTAGCTCAGTTGTGGCATGCTGCCTGGAGATGTCAAAACAGAGGGACTATACAAGAAGCGTGCAGCGCTGTTTTCTTTTTGTGTGTGTAGAAGAATCACACATTTCCCAAGGCCTTACGAGAGATGAAAGTAACTCCGTGTCCTTCTCAGCCGGGAAACAATGTAATATTAACCGCGCGTCACTGTTTTTCACTTTGTGTACCCAAAAACTGTAAAACAAGATGTAAAATTAGACACTTTGAACTGTAGCGCTGGGAGAGATGTTTTCCTTCTCATTCCCTCTCCATTAAAAGTTGATATTGTCAGCCTTTTGAAAGCCCTAATGTAGACTACGTTTCTTTCAACTGTTTACTTTTGTCTTCCACATACCCTTAAAGTTTAATGATGTGCTTTGTTGCTGTCAAGTTTCAGCTTAAAGCTCCCTAATGTGACTTGTATCTCACGGTCCTAGAAGACTAGACTAGAAGGAGTTTTAGTTTCAATTTAAGAGATAATATGTTGAAAATTGGATTATGTGAAACTTGAGGTGGTCATGCTATACTGGATTAGAAATAGGACAAGATCTTGTAAGAGCAAAATGACACAATATGTCAAGTCCCTGCTGAGAACTTTTCTTTCCCACCATCTGCCACCGACCTTATTACATGCATCTAACGTGTGACATTTTTATTTTGAAAAGTGAAAGCAATTAAAAATGAATCAGTAACAATTAAACAGCTGAGGCAAACATAATTAAGGTGAGACACTACTCTGCATTTCTCTTCTCCTCTTCAACATAAAAGGCAAAATGGGCCTAAAATGAATGGAGGAGTAAAAACTAGAAAAAAGAAAGAGAACAAACAAAAGAAAAGTAAAGAAAAAAAAGTGAAAATTTGAATTTCCATGCTAAATAAATTTACACCATTCTAATAATCATCAACATAGCTTATTTCACAGATTTCAAAAAATAGCACAAAATTTACCAGCTGAAAAACATGTACTGTATTTTTCTTACTTTTGATATCCGTCTCACGTGAAATAAATGTGAGATATAAATTATTAACTTATTTCTGTCACTTTGCACTATGATCTTGAAACCACTTACAACAGATTTAACATCAGTGTACATAATACAACAAAACTTTGATAGAACAAACAGCAGCAGCATCTAAGACAGGCGTATCAAACTGGCGGCCCGGGCGAATGGCTTCCAAATATGCCCCAGATCCTTATTAAGATCTCAAAAATCATTAAAATGCACTAGAATACAACAAATGACTCCATTGTTATTCCAGAGCAATTGGACCTGGCTACTAACTTTTACTTACTTTATCACCTGAGTGCGGAAGATATAAAAGGTAAAACAAATGATGTGGACATATTAGAAGGTATGCCACATTAGGCTTTGCATATCCTAATGCTTATTTATATAGAATACAACATGATGAGGCCTATGTTTTAATATGTAGCCCTCGACTCAGCACCAGCTACATTTGAGTTTGAGACCCCTGATCTGAATGTGTCCCTATGATTTATGTGTTTGTTTGTTTGTTGTTTTTTTGTTTTTTTTAATGTCTATATTGTGGATCTCTCTTGCAAATAAAAATCAATCCAAATAGAGTTCAAAAATCAGTAGATCAAACAAAGAGAGCAAACAAACAAACAATAAATAACAAACACAAATAAACACACAAATAGGTTTTGGGCAGAATTAGAATTAGCTTTTTCCACTATCTTTAATTTATATTATTTTTTTTTCAATTAGTGTTTGAGGTGAAAAAATAATACAAATATTGAAAATAAATATGTAAGCCAAAAAACAACAAACAACATTACATTGTTCAGGGAAATTATACTTCCGAGTCCCAGTTGTGTAGGTCAAAACACATGATGCCTTTACAGTAGTGCTTTCACTCTGCTCTGAGTCAGAGGCAGCACACAAGCGCTGCACCAGGCCTGTCTTCAGCGCAGTGACAGTGAGCGGTCTCTAGGGGGGTTGAGGGGAGTGAGGTGACACGACACAGCTCTGATCAGCGCTGGAGCAGTGAGGAAGTGTGCGTGCCTTCTCATGACCCGGCTGTCCTTCTTTTGTCTACACATTTGTTTGTTTATGCCAGGTGTCACATCGGCTGCCTTCATGGAAACCGCCTTGCTACAGACAGAATGATTCCATTGCCAGTCTTTTTCTCCTCTGTGTGTATCTTTGAGGTAACTTCAAGGTGATCTCACTACAGCGAGCTGCAACTTACAAGTTTGTTGAGCTACGAAATTATTTATTGCACCCACCCACATAATCATGGGGAAATTGTTTCTTCAACAGCTGAAGGCATTTGATTGGGTTTTTTTTTATTTCAAGATAAACAGCGCAATCATGCTGCAGTAGAGTAAGTCTTTGACACTGATGAAGCTCTGAAATAGCAATAAATTGGAACTGTGGCTTCAGATTATGTGTTAGTGGCTGTGGAAGGCTGTGACTTTGGCTTAGCTATCTTTTTCTTGTGTGTTTTGTTTATCACTTTGTGGAGGCCAAAATCTGTATACACACTCAATTGATGGGGACCTGCCTTACTTACAGGCACAAAAAATAGATCCCCAAGATGGGTTTCATTCATTATTAGATCAAAAGCATGGTTTTAAATTAAAATAAGGGTAAGCATAGCAACTTCCTTTGACTAAACTAAAACAAGACTGAAGTTACCATCTAAAACATGACCAAAATCAAAGGCTTAGTCTCAAAAACAGACTTGGAGAGACCGATTCATGCATAGAGGGATTAAGTTCAACGTCACTTTCCACCCAACTGCACATGCGTTCTGCAGGAAGACCTGCTTTCCATCTGGTTACATGGGGAAACTTCTATGACTAAAACAACGAGACAGGACGAGAGCTAGCTGTTTTGATCAGATATGAACCAGTCTCACAGACGTCTGACTCCTGAAGCCTGAGACAGTGTTATTCTCTCAGTTTTTTCACTTACCTGAATGTAACTTTTAAGGGTCATAGGATCAAATGTCATTCACAAATGTTGACTTTTAGCTGCATAACTTTTTGCACAGTGATAAACTCATGTAGTTAGCTGACAACAGTGTTTTTTTTACTTGTTTCCACTGTTTGTTCATGAGAAGCAGTTCTTTCTGCAGGTCGGGTGCGCGCACATCGCACGTGTTGATAAACAACAAATTTCCTCTATACAGATTAGACTGGCCTATCCAAACGAGCTGTAAACAGCTTCAAACATCCAGAACGCTGCTTGCTGCTCGAGTTCTGACTAGTACCAGGAAGTACTATCACATTAGTCCTGTGCTCAGGTCTTTGCACTGGCTTCCAGTTGCTCAGCAAATTTAAAATATGGGGAATCAGTGCTTCAGTTTTATGGTGCTAAAATCTGGAACAATCTTTCTGATGATCTAAGACAAGCTTATGTGACAATGTTCAAATCAAAGCTCAAAACAGACTCCATATGACTGTTTTGCTTTGTGATGTATCTTCTTCTACTTTGCAAAGCACTTCCAATTACTCTGTGTGTAAATTGTGCCATTCAAAAAAATGACTCTGACTTTGTGATTGTTGGCCTTGTCATAAACAAACTATTCCAGGAGATTACTCATTCTGCAAAGGATTCAATCAAGTCAGTCAATGAAACTTATTAAAGCCAAATCAACTTTTAATTATTGACTTTTGTTTTTTGTCATTTATACACATCAAACTGTAGAATTCCTTCCCCCAACTCTCCAACTCTATTTACCATTTATGAAATTTCTGACTTCAGCATCACGTACAAATAATGAGACAAGTGACACGCCGCTCCTTTTACGCCATTTTAATTATCTGTCTTTCACATTTTCTATTTGCCGAGATTTGGTGTGCTCCATTTTTTATTTGATTTTGATAAACCTATCCTGCAGTGTTGGCATAGCAGATTCTGGGCAGAACTCTCTCAAAATAATACCTTCCCAGAATGCTTTGCTGCAGATGGTTCCCGTTAAGTACAGTACGGCTAAACTCACCGTAAACATTCTCCGCATCCACAGCTTTGTTTTGTTTGCCCTATTTTCCAGTCAAGTCAATTCCTGGCTGGGGGTAAAGTGGCTAAATATGCAAAGACTAAATCATCTTCTTACTGTGATGGTAAATGCATCCACTTCTTAGCGACCCGTGAGTCAGTCTACTTACGGCAGAAAAGACAAATATTTGAACAAGGTTAGCGGGGTTAGGGTGGAAATCACAACAGCGCTATACACCAAACAAATCAGAAAAAAACTAAATGCGTTTTCACTGTGTCAACATCTGAGTGCCTGGGGTGACACTCAGTGGGTGTGTTTGAGATTTTAAAGCATTTTGACTGTTGCTGTCACAAATAAAACACTTACCGCATTTTTATTTTTTCATGCCTTTTTCTCTTGTTATGCCGACTTTGATTTTCTTCTGCAGTCTTTTAACAATGACTCATCTCTCAACCCTGCAATTTCATTAAATATGCCGGATGCCACCACTCGATTTAACATTTGGCCTGGGAGAGTCAATATTCATAATTTATTCCAAAATGGACAAAAATAAACTTAAACAAGAAAGTCACTGACAAACACGATGACCTCTTCATTAGTCGGGCAAAATGGTGTTTTTTTTTTTTTTTTAATCATGTTGTGCTTTTATGTTTGAAAGGAACAGAAAAAAGGATTTAGTAAAAATGAATAATAGGTGTATAATTATTTTTGGTTCTGTCATGGAGAACTCCACAGAACTATCAAGCCAATCGCTGTGCCAACTTTATGAATAAATTATAATTGTTTTCAGAAAGAAGAACAAACAAGACAGCCCCTTAAAATTTGAGCATGTTCAACAATTTTCATTTTTAGTACATATATAGAAAAAAAATAGTTTTTTTTTTTATTATATATATGTATATTTACCCAATAAAATGCTTGAACATGATAAAAGAACACACATGGAACCTATGATTGCTATTTCCCAAAATAAAAAATGAAGTATAATTAATAGGGACAGCTTTCCCCATCTTTTAGCCAAAGCTTTATTTATTTATTTCTTCTAGTGTGGTCAGAACCTTGTGCTGTTGCAGTCTGAGACAATGACCAGCCTTCCTTAATAATCGGAGGTCATCATGAGTCTTTCAAACACCACTCAGCTCTCCGTCGGTCTGACCACTGGGACTCACACTGGCCATTACTGCTGCTGCTAAATCTATAGATCAGTAGCTCTTCCAGAATTGATTCTATTGCATTCAATCAGCATAAGAGAAAGGTCATGGTTATTAGGGGATAAAAACAGTGCCGTGCAGAGTTGTGACATTCAATTCTATAGGAAATTGAAATGATTTAAGGGCAAGGAGGCATCCTGGAAATGTCAACATGGCTCACACATGTAGCAGCTGATTTTATTAGCGGATTTGGATTTTCCGATGTGCCATAGTTCAAGCTCTTTGCAGCTTTGAGCCTACTCTATGAAGGATTAATATTCTTGAATCCCACAAGCTTAGGGAATAACTTATTGTCAGTGGAGTTGAAAAACTGCAGATCCTGTTGTGTGTTTTTACTCTAGGGATATACCCTACGAGCTGAGAAGTCTGGTGTGGGATAGATAATGTTATCCTTTGAAATCCTTCTTATTTTTGCTCTCTATATGTGGTATTTGCTACATTCAGCACTTTGGATACACAGGGTGGTGATGGTAACAACCCACTAACCTGGTTTTGGAGTTAGCAGTGTATGCCTAACATGCATAAAAACTCAAATACATGTGTAATTAAGCTGCTTTGGATGTACCTATTTGCATGTTTCTGTTTCTAAAATAAGCCTAGTGTTGATCATTTCATAAACAGTGAATACACTTTAGGCATTAAGTCAAATCTGTATGCAAAGAACAGTATTAATTTTGATTGAATACATTTGAGCAATGATGTACAGAGCAGGTGCCCACAAACCATAAAGGTTTAGAGCTCCAAAGGCTGGGAACACAACAAGCGTTTGACTTTTTTTTTTTTTTTTACATGTTAAGTTTGACATTAACTTAACATATTTATTTGATTAATTTACTACATACAATTCACAGAAAATCCTATAGACATCGTCATGTTCTTTTCTTTATGTTAAAAAAACATTCCATACAACTTTGAATTGAGTGTATGAGGGACCTCGTACAATCTTTTGACCAATAGAAAGTCATGGTTCAGAGGAGTATGGGAATGGCTGGTATAGAGAATAAATTAGCCTTGTAAACTTTTTTAGTTTTAGGTTTTTTTGTTTTTTTTTTTGTTTATGCGTTTTTTGTTTGTTTTTTGTGCTGCTGGTGGGAATGTTCAAATGACTTTTCTACAATATGGTTTATTATTTTTATTTTATTTTACTATATTAATATTTATATTTTTTGTTAAGTCTATTCTAAAATAATTTTGTTTGCCCTATCATTCTTGAACTGCAATAAAATTTCCCCTTGTGGGACAAAAAAGGTGATCTTATCTTATTGTAGCAAAGCTCAAGATTTATATTTATTATTATTATTATTATTATTATTATTATTATTATTATTATTATTATTATTATTATTATTTCCTTTTTTTGTTTGTGTAATTTTTTGAAAATAAACATTGTTTTTAAAACTAAGTTTTTTGACTAATACAACTGTCATTGTATTGCCTTTTGTAATGTTCTCAAACAATGTAGCATTATTACATAATAGGATACGTTGGAGGTGGTAAAGTACTAATGTAGCCACAGCTCTGCTGGGGTAGACAGAAGGAAGCGAGGCTGCCAACCTGGACATTCAGACTTTCTGACCACCAATAACTCAAGCACACTAGACAAGGTGGGTGTTATTAAATAACTGACCAAAAGAAACTGGATGCATACTATTATAACTCTATGGTTTCACCTGTGTGCCCACAATTTCACAGTAAACATGGGGAAAAGAAGAACGAGTAATAACCAGACCAACTACAGCTTGCTTCTAACCTGGGTCTGGGTATAACCATGCCAGATCAGACGAGTAGTGATCATAAGAGTTTGTGTGGGAGAACACATATGGGTTGAAAGAAAATGTGTGGGTGGGTTCATGGCTGCAGGGAGCCTTCTACCAGCTGACAGCAGAGGTAGAGATTCTTCACTCTAGCAGTGCAACAGTCTTTAGGTTTTAGTCCTTTGGCATTTGCTCGTTGTCAGATCATGGAAGTTTAAACTACAGAATTTTTTTCATCAGGATTTGAGTCGTGGTAAGCAATGGCTCCTGAACTCTCCTCTAGTACCATATCAAACACAGTGCATCGCCCAAAGTGATAAAGATATACAACAGAAAGGACTGGATCACAAGACATTATAACTGTATAATGGTACGTGAAGTTTTGAGCCAAGATGGTGCATACATGAATTGGAAAAAAAACAGATGGTTTAGTATGTGACTCTGGATGTACACTTAGGGACAACAATGACAACAACACAATAATAATAATAAATTCGTGAAACTTAATTAAATTGTGATCCTCTGGCCTGTGATACTTCACTTACGAGTTGTAGTATCTGCTTTCAAAGACATCATGCCAAGAAGTACCCAGCATACTCCAGAGGCTGTTCCTGGAAAGAAAAAAGAAAGGATCTGCAATTTAGCTATGTGTAATTTTTGCTTTATATCTCAACTATAAATATAAACAACAGAGAGGAATGAAGAGAAAGCAACGCGTCTCACTCCAAATGAAAATAGCTTTTCCTTAGTGGCTTTATTAGCTGTCTGTCTGGGGAAAACTGAGAGGGAATAGAGCCGCTTCAGTCTATTATGTTTAATGTTCTCTGTCTACTTAGAATTCTTTGGCAATAAAAGAAACTTAGAAGTCTGCATAAGAGAAGATCCAAAACTATATGTATATGGATATGCAAATCTATGTCTGGCTTGGAGCAAACCATCAGTTAAGGGTTGTGTTTGGTTGTTATCAGCTAGTCTATCACAAACTTGGTGTACACTGACTCTGGGTTGGGGTGCATAATCTGTTACATGGACCTAAGACCATAGTGCAATCAGTGGAAAGAATACATAATAATTATATTTTTCAGAATGCTATGGTGCAAAAAAACAAACAAACACAAAAATACAAATATATAAATGCAATTCAGTATGATCAGTTATGGAAACAAGGGGATGAAGGTGCTATAACGTCGGGTGTACACCTACTCTGGTTTGAACAGAGCTTAGAAGGGATTGAACCTATTGTATCCAGTATTGTATCTGCACAGTCCTCAGAGAAATACAGATTTGAGTCTGTAGCTTTTCAAGAGTGAAGTTCCCTCTTATTTTTGGTTTGATATATCCTTTTCACCAGTTACCTAGGTATTAGTTGCTGCCTCAGATTTACAGTTGCATTTGTCAGTTTAATCAAGGTTGTAAAGTCTCTCTGGCCTACATGTTATAATGTGTCTTTTCTTTGTCTCATTAATCTGAATGTCAATTACTCCCACAGGAAATTGTGATGACTTGATACAGTTGTAGGTCTTTAAAACATTAAAAAAACTCAACCTACTTTCACCTTTTTTTGCAGTTTTGTTAATTGTAAGACCCTCAGTGACCTTTTCACTTTGACCAGCCCTGCAGCAGTGGATTGGTAAAAGGAAGAATTGTTTAAACACCTTCAGTTGACTGAAAAAAATTAACATCCTTTTATTGGAAGATAAAATCTTGACTTTTGAACATGGCTCTAAAGACGTCATGGCCTTCACTTTCAAAATCTGTTTACTGCTTTTGAAGGACACCAAAAAAACAAAAAGCTGCAAATGTTTTCAGAGTGAGTTCGTTGAACCAGCTTTTATTTAATCAGAATTTTTGATTGATTTCTTACTATAATTGTATTACATGCATATTCAATATTCAAATTTTGATTTATTTTCAAGTTAATTACATTTATTTGTGAAATGAATTTGAGTCTTTGATGTTCTGTTGGGAATTAAGTAGATGAAAGGCCAACTCAAAGATCAAAACTTTCAAAATTAGTCATTTTACCTCAGCATTAAAGAAAATCTAAATTAGATGTCAGTATAAAGAGAGGAAAGACCTGGCATTGGCCTCCAGTGTAATGACCAATGCAGTTTCTTATTTTGTTTTTGAAGGTTCAACATGTCTCTCCTCTCAAGCCAACGCTAAACCTTGAAACTGACTAGGACCAAAGACACATGTAACTACTGTAAAACATTTTACTTTACCCACTCTTTGTTCAATTGTTTTTGTAATTTTTTGTGGATGTAATGCAACATACAGATATTGACTGATCAATCAACCGATAAATCAATCAATCAATCAAAAAACAATGTTTGAAAAGGCACCAAAATACATACAATCTCTGGGTGGTCTGTTGCCCTCTGCTGCAGTTATTCTCAAGGCAACTGTAGCAATGTAGAAAATCACTTATTTGTGTTCTTCATCTCAACACTGCATAATGCACAAGAAATGGATAAGTAAATTATAGCTTTTGATTTACTTTACTAAAACAGAACAACAACAACAACAACAACAAAAAAGAGAAATATGTTTCTTTAGAATTCATCTTGGCCTCCTCCCAATTTGCACTAGAGGTTCAGGCCAATCACAACATAGCATTATGAATTCAAGCCAAAAAAAAATAAAAAATAGCAAATACAAACAAGTAAAAACATATAAAAATAAATTAAAATATAGACTATTTCACCATTGTGTTAGAAAAGATACAGTTTGCAACAATTCATATTTGATGGAGAAGCGTGCCATTGGAGGAAACTTTCTCTCTCTTTTAACTCATTCACTGCTTCCTCTGGTCTTGCTTTGATGCCCCATCTCTACCAGGCATTTTGGCCTAGAATATTCACAGCCCCACAAAAAGTTTTGTACATCAAAACAGACCAACAAGTGTCTACTTATTTAGTATTCTTTTTTTTTTCTAAAGAGAATTGTGGTTCTACCATAATCTGATCCATATTAATAAGCAATTAAAAGTCCTTGTTTTCACTAGAATCCAGTAATTTTGACCAAAAACTTGAGAAAAATAAACTTTTCTAACTCAAATTGTATGTTGAGTTGTTTTCATCTCTTCTATGAAAGTGTTTTATTCTATATCAAACAAGCATCGGTAAGAGAGGGTTTATTACCTGACTAGTTTTGACGGTCACTTCCGTCTTCATCAGAGGCGTCGCACGTCGCCAAGGTGACGTGTCTTATTAGCTGCTGTTCCCAGGCGTGGCCAGCCCAGCGGACCCGTAAGGTCTATCGAGCTGACCACGCCCCCCGCAGCCTGGTTAAGATGTTCTCTGATGAATTAAGTGTATCTTAAGCACAACTAATTCAAGTCATGCTCCAACAAAGTTTTAATGGAGTTTGTTGTTGTTTTGTAAGAGAAGCAATTTAAATAGTTTAGTAGATATTAAAGCAGCGCTTTTATCACAATAGCATTTTGTCAATAAGTTGTTGGATATATTTTGGATCATGCAATACATTATTATTTTCAATGTCTTTGTATCTACAGTTGGTACAATATTTTCTTAAATCCACATTTGCTGTTGTTAAACAGAGAGTGATAAAATATTGTTCTTGCCCTTGGGGTCAATTTGTGAGCATTCCCTCAGGCTCCAACAAATAATCAATAAAATAATAAAATAAAATAACACCAATGAAAATACTACTATAGAAAAGTTGCCCTGTCTCGTGATTTGATCCACACATTCCCATAGCACGGCTTTAACTATAGTAGATTCTCTTCACAACCTTGGGCAGGTTTTATTTTTACATTGCTCTCTGTGGTTGGTAGAAATGCATTTACAGGCATGAAAGCACCCTGCCCTATCAGAATAATCCGGTGCCACAATGAAACGTGCTAATAGCAGGGGTGCGGCTGGGGAGGTGGGCTGTTTAAACAAATGCGTCTCTTTAAAATACACTTAGACCTAGAAATGGAATTGCTTGTGGCTGCCCTACTGTTTTTCCAATATGAGGCACACAGGGAGACCCGCACTGAAGCCTTTGAATTAAATCAATTGTATGCTTTGTGCACAGTGCAATAGCCTTTTCACTGGATTACTCCCATAGACGCTAATGAAGAATATATAATCATTGCTTTTTATGATGCACATTACAAAAGAAGTGTGTTTATACCATTGTATTTAGACTTGTGTGCAGGCTTGTTAAGCATTTCTAAATATACAGCGCACAAAAGAAAGCTGCAACATGATCAAAGTCATTATCAAAGAGGCTCCCTTTACACTAAATATGGTGGATTATCTTGGTTTAAATGACACAATGAATGGGCAAAACTGCACACTGTAAATACGATTACCACTAGCCTTTTTTGAGATTTGTTCACAGATTTTAATTAGATCCATCAACAGTGTGTGAGCTGCATTTGATAAATTGGGTCATTCCTGCGAAGAAAGCCTTCACACTCACAGAGGATTCACCCTGAGGACGGATACACACAGCTGCTATGGAAAATCAAGAACAATCAGGGATGCCAAGAAATGAGAAGCAACGGTTAGTTTTTAGGCACAAAGGCATCATTTAGTTCAATATTTTGTTATCTGCCAATCCTGAAGTTTTATGTTTCAAAAGTTTTTTTTTTTTTCTTCTTCTTCTTGCATCATTATGATTCTTGTGACTGTCTCACTTGCACAAGGCTTTCCTTGTGTTTTCCCTATTTTGACTTTTTAATAAAAGATTCTTTGTTTGAAAGCAAATACCCACTTTCAGATGACTTGTGATGCCTTTACTACCTTCAGTAGGTGCTTTTTCAAAGCAGCTCAGCGCAGTAGCACATTTTATCTACAGAGAAGAGTTTGGGGAAAGTTCACTTATCTCCATAGTGGAATGAGTCAAAGATCTAGACTTTCCACCTCACTCTGCCCTGCCCTGGGGGAGTATTGGAATTGTGACTAAATTATTTAACCTATGCCTTATTTTAATCCTAAGCTTAACAAAATTCCTGAAGTAAATAATATAAAACACATTTGCTGGCACGGCCACCAATGCTGAGAAATGTTGAGTGGCACTGGGAAAACAAAACCTAGCGCCTGATTTATTTAACTGTAGCTGTGTCCGGTTGAGATCGCCTGCAAGACACGATAACATGTTCAGCTGCTGTCATTGTTTTTGTTGTTCTTAGTAGTAGTAGTGATAGTATCAGTAGTACTCCTAGTGGTAATAGTTGTAGTAGTTGTAAAAGCATCAGTTGTAGTAGTAAATAAATAACTGTAAATCTCAAAATCCTACTGAGATTCAGGATTTCCATGTGAAGATTGGTCATTTATTTTACGTTTTAGTATTTTTTATTATTTTTTTTATGGCAAGAGGAAGCAGATATAAGAACACTCCACAATAAGGGCCCATTCTGACATGAAAACACACAATACAAGCTTATTAAGACTACTTTGAACTTGCATTTTATACTTAATAATAACAATCTGACATATTTAGCAACATTATCCAATCGGAAAAAAGGCATTCTTATTGAACCATATCATAAGGTTGTGTTGTCAGTGCTTCACTGAATTCATACACACATACATGCATACATACATGCATACATACATGCATACATACATGCATACATACATACTTGTTTTTCTATCTTAGTGAGGACCTTCATAGGCATAATGTATTACCCAGCCCCTTACCCTAACCATAACCATCCAAACTAACCCCTTAGCCCTAACCCTAGCCCCAATCCTAACCTTAACCCAATTCTAACCCTATCTCTAAAACCACATCTTGACCCTCAAACAGGCCCTTCGCAAAGTGAGGACCGACCAAAATGTCCTCACTTCCCAAAAATGTCCTCACTCTGTTGGTTAAAAACTCAAAACGGTTCTCACAAAGATGCAAAAACATACATACATACATACATACATACATACATACATACATACATACATACATACAGACAAACAGACAGACAGACAGACAGACAGACAGACAGGCATACAAACATACATACATATGCATGCATGCATGCATAAAGACCATAATACGATTCTTAAATATTTTTTTGCAGTACATGTTTTTGATACATGTTACTTATTTTCGTTTCTCATCTTTTCTTAGGTTGTGAATATTGTTGTATTAGTTGAGCCTGTTATGGCCTCAGCTTCGTAAAGTCTTATCACACTTGCTAGTCTTGATCGTCCTGCTTATGTCTGTGCATGTGTGTGCGGAGACATCTCCCTGAGACAGCTGCTCCTGAATAAACATTGTTTACTTCCTAATCGAGCTGGGAGACCACTGAGGGCCTGAACTCTCACTGTACAATCACACTAATGCACAAATACAAACACACATGCATAACAACGCAAACAGGTACCAGGTGAATTAACCATCATCGCCATACCAGCCATATGCATCTGCCAGTGATTAGGTTTACATACTAATCCCTCACTGACGGCACAACTCTCTGACAGTCCCCTAAACTGCAACGCTGCCGTCTTTCACCTTTAGTGTTATGAATATGCAAAGCTGCCTGTTTTGGGAAATCGCAACCCGGTGGTCACACTTACAAAAAATAAATACAAAAATGGCAACTGTAGGCATAAAAACATGTATCCTGACTGGTGTTGGGGTTGTGGGGCGAGTGGGGCGGGTGGTTCTTGCGTCTCCTGCAGGAACAGATGGCCTCAACTCTAGAGGGATGATCATACGGAGATGGAGGTCAGGAGCCAGTGAGAGAGAGAGAAGTAGAGAAAGGGGAGGGCGGCGTGGGCGGACCCAAACCCAGGAAGGAGTGATCAGAGAATATAGAAAGAAGATGAGAAAGCGCTGATATTTGGGAAAAAGATAAAGGGGGAGGGAGAATGTCCAAAAAGAGAGCCACAGAGGATGTGAGAGAGGGTCAGAAGAGGAGTAACACATCGGCGAGCAGTGGATAAGAGGTCTAGTGTGAATGGTACAAGAAAAGGATGAAATGGAAGAAAAAAAAAAAAAAAAAACAGAAAAAAAAAAACAGGATGATTTCATGTAATGTCATGGTAACAGTTAGCAACATCTAACAAGATAATTGAAACAACAGATGCAGGTTGGTGTGTTAATAGATTTGTTATTTGTATTTGTTTTCTTCTTCATAACCCTTATTTTGCTGCTAATTCAACTTTTTTTTTTTTTTTTGTGCTACTTATTGTTTTTACGTTGTTAAAACGTTTGTGTTTTTATAGTCCAAACATACGTTTTGGGTCACCTTTTCCTCTTGGATATGATTAGCATTGTTGACTGTTACGCAGTATGGCTTTGAACCACTGTTTACTACTGTACTACTGTACTGTTGTACATCAAATTAACTAAGTACACAAATTAGGTGCTAGTTAGTTAAAATGACCCTATTATAAAGTGCTACCAAGGAGAACATGTGATTTGTTTTACAGCTGGCTCTTTTTTGCACGGAAACCAATATTTTAGAGACGTCCAAAAAAATTGCACTCACTCTGTCAGGACAATCATGTGAATAACTGCAATTTCCATAAAAATATGCCATTTAATTGGGATGCAATATTAACAAAGGAACATTTTTTACCTCTCTGAACCAAAAAAGAGTGGCCCCTATCCATTGGAGTTTTTCCCATCTTTAGGTTACCGAATGTGAAAACAATCTACTAAGATCGAACAAGGAGGACAGAAAGATCAGACAGAAAAGAGGATAGAAGGATGGTGGTCAGAAAGATAATGGCTTCAGAAGAAGCAACGGAGATTGCAGAGGTGAAAGGTCAACAGCGAGACACAGCGAGAACAAAGCACCAAGCGCTCGGTTAAAGGCGAAGATGAAAGGAGTTATTTAGATGACAATAAGGCTTAAGAATGGCAGCAAAGACAGGAAGCGGTCTGGAAGAGGGCAAAGGTCAATGGGATGAATCTATAGATGAACAACGTGGCCTTTCTGTGATGACTTTATGATGTGGGACACAACTGTCACACAGATATAAGGCACTTAGTGTCACCAGTGTGCACCAGTGAAAACATCATTTAATTGATCAACATATAAAAAAATAACGATTTATAATAGATATATAAATGTAATGTCATTGTCGATAGACTATTGTAGCTCTTAAATGTAATTTTTGTTGTTAAAATTCTTTTCTCAGTGGTAGGAGACACAAAAGATTGACATTTGGTCCAAACACAGCACACATTAACTACTGTTGACACTCAGATGCCCACAATGCACTGGGGCCGGCCGCCATTCGATTTCCTGATTATGCACAAGCTGAAATTTGAGGATGTTTGTGGCTGTGGACGGATTTTGAGTCCGGTCTGGAGGAAAACAACAACAACAGCAGCAGCAGTGGATGGAGGCAGGATAAGGAGAGCTCTCAGGGTATTCTTTCACAGATGGTTAGGCATGTGCAAGTGCAGAGTGGAAACAAGGCTGGACTTTTAAACTAGACTGAATCATAAACAGGTGTTTCACTGGGGATGAGGAGGCATTGTTTGTGACTGGTGGAGTGAAATCTGAATCTATCTTTTCTGTGCTTGTGAAACAGACAAACTTTCCTAGCAAACGCTCCTTTGATTACAATGTCGTTACACCAGCTTCAGTCCATTGTGTACAGTTTCTTCACATGGATTCTCTTGATAGTTCTCGCATAATGACCTGAAAGCAGCATCAGACTCCTGTGGTATTCTGAGAAAAATAGACCCTGCAACTCTCAAACCAGACTGCAAGGTGAGTTTGGTTTGGGATACATAGGCTTCCTACAAACTGTCTGTTATACCAACTCTATATGGTTTGTAATTGTCTACATATTGGGCCAAAGTTGTATGGATTCGAGAACGCATTATTACCTCAAATATGTGGTCTCTGCCTTGGAATATTTATTTATTTATTTTTACATACAGTATATATAGATTTACAACATGCAGTGAGAACAAAACTGGTCTCTGCAGCCAAACTTGAACTGAGAATAGAACCACCTGTGAGTTTGCAGCTTATTCTTTTTTTCTTGTGATCAATAACATTTGAAAATACTTAATTTTTTTTTTCCAGCTGGTTTGTCATAATTAAAATAAATCTTTAATGCTTTTTCACCCCATTGAGAATATTTATTACATGGGAAAATTGCTGTTCTATTTATTATTTCCCACATGCTCTCACATGCTTATACATTCACACAACAAAATTAGCTATAGATGCACTCGCTGTGAAAACACCACAGGAGCCGTCTGCACTCAGAACAGGAAGCTGCCCACAGCCACTGGACCCACAGGTGAGATGAGGCCAAGACCCCAAATCTCTACCAGAGATCCACAAGTCAGCCCCAGCAGCCAGATTTAATATTAATAATGGTATACAACAGTTTCCTCACCAGGAAAACAAGGGGTTCTTGTAATGATTTCAAACTTTAAAAGGGAGTGAAATGTGTTAATACTGGAATTTAAAAGATATGTATGCTATTTTTGAGTAATATTAGGAGATTATGAGCATATTTTTTTATGAAACAAGAAAATGCAATAGTGCTAAAAGTTAGAGGTTGGGAACCACTGGTTTACAATATGACTCTAGTACAACAATTTAGAAGGATTTGTTGCAGGTATAGGGCTGAGTAATATTGTGGTAAAAATCAAATAGTGAGCTCATTGTGTCAATCTGCTTTTTTGGTGAAACGGTTATATCGTAATTTCTCATTTCTCTAATTGTTTCATCTGTCTTCTAACCTAAACTTCTCCTAGCTTCAGAGTTGCCAAGTCTCTAATGAACTTTGAAGGTCAAGGGTTGCATTTTTGGTGCTGCACTGAACTTTTTTCAGGTTTGATTTACAAAAATATAGTATATATTTATTTATGTCTTTGTCTTCTTCGTTGTTGTTTTCTTCTTCTTGAAAAAGTTTACATATTTTTATGTCATATGTTATCAAATAGCCAAAACTATTGTTTTGAAGTGACACATAATTCTAATCCTAATGTTATCTTTCAGTCTTTTTGCTTAAAGTCTCTTGTTTTAATTTTTATTTTCTCTCCCAAAGGCTTAGTTGCCTGTTTGTCTTTGAAAATCTGGTAACCAGCGTTTTGTCTTGCTCTGAGTAAATGAGTTCAATTTGGCCAATCACAGTGAAAGCAGAATTTTAAAAAAGCTGATGGTTTTATTTACCAAAATTTTATTTTAAATTATAAAATAATCAATTGTGTCAAATGATTTTTGCCATAATGCACACCCCTAGTTGCAGGTATACGTTCGGCATTTGCTTGCATCATCTGTCCTCATTACCAGAGATCCTACATAGTTTCATTCAGTGTAACCTTTCTAAGCCATTGCTTTCTTCCCACCCTTTCTTTTTACTTCACTTGGTCTGTTGTGATTGTTCTTACTTCCACATGCTTTGCTTAGTCCCCACAAAGCTGCACGCTCAGGAAGTGTGTGCTGTCAAAGGGTGGTAGAGGGGTCACTGCAGACTCCCTTTTTTTCCAGCTCTCCTCTGGTGTCACTCAGTCTCTCCGACACCCTCCCGCCTCCCAAGCCCTCACCCCATCTCTAATCATGGCCCCGGGGCGCAGCGAGCGGATGACCCAGGTTAACGCTCCCCGGAGGAGAGAAGCGCAGTTGTAAATGAGGCGGAGGTGAAGGCGGCAGAGGGTCGAGGGGAGATAAAACGTGGGGATGATGTGAACGTGTGGTAAAGAGCGCCTTAAAAGACACTGACATGAGAGGAACAGAACAGGAGGAGCTGAGAATTACTATTTCAGCCCCATATGCAAAAGTGTGTGTGGGTAAGAGTGTGTGTTCAGTCTCTCCTCATCGTTCACGCTTTGGCATTTCACCCCTGATAGGCCCTAGTTATTATTCTGATCATTACAGAGAGTGGTGTCAGGTGCCAAGTTGTTGTCTACACTTGCATTTGATTACTATGGACAAGTGGAAATTGTATTTGTTAAAATGGTTTAGATTTTCTCAGTATTTATATATTATACATTTTGAAAGTTTAAAAATAAGAAAATAAAAGTGGGGGAAAAAAAATGTTGATAAATCTTTACTTGTAAAATGAATATATACATCTCAATGCAAAACAAATTCATTAAATAGGCAAAACTAATAATACAGGATTGAAAAAAGTAACTAATTCGAAGAAACCACACTGCTGTTACCTCCATTATCATGTTACACAATTTCTAGATTGTAATCCTAAACCATCATAAACCAAACCATGCATCACAATACATCACTGAAACATGCATATAAATGCAGTGCTTCAGTGTATTCAAAGTTGTACAATATTAATTTTTCACTTTTGCTACTGACTGAAGCTTATCCCTGTGACTTTGGGCCTTAGAAGGGGGAACACTCTGGACAGTGGCCAACTTGTCGCAGGGCTAATATATTAAGACAGCCACAGTACATAATATGCATACAGGACAGGAAGTCGAACCATGATTTGGAAGTCAGAACTCTAATCACTCTTCAACCCTGCACCCCTGAACTTTAAAACTTAATCAGATTTGTGGTTCTGTTACATATGTTTGAGATTTTAATATATTGATAATGCCTGCCTTAATGACGACTGATTGTAAGAGCGGAGTCCTTGCCATTAAATACATTGTTTCCACCCCACATGACATCTAAATTAAGAGGAACAAGATGGAAGTCCTTCACTTAATCACATGTGCATACTTTTTTTTTCTTACTCTTGTCCTCTAAATGTCACATTCATACTCCTGTTTTTAATAAAAAAGCTTGCACAACCTTTTCTCACCAACATAATTCATTCTGATCTTTTTCCATTATTCGTCCCTTGTAGTTCTGTTGGCTGTGTTATATTTGGTCCAGTTTCAGGTCAGATATCAGCCGGCATGCTCGTTCAAAGTTTATTCAACAGGATGGCTATTCATGGCCTAGGGCACGCAACCTGCTTTTCATGGTCCACTCCCAAACACACACAAACACGCACATACCCACACAGTCTCTAGTGGCCTACTTGGCCCAAACCGCAGTGAAACGTAATTGTGCCAAATCAAGGGTGCATCAGCGGCTTGGCAGTTTATTCTTGTTAAAAATACATGTGTAATCCAAATGCATGGTGTGTATAGAAATAGAGTGAGTATCCGCGCTTTAATAATCTCAGACATATCAAGAAAGCCCTGAGGCGCTAACAGGCAGCGCTGCTGAAGAGCACAATCCCAAACTCCTAATTGCACTCATTTTTAGCCAAAGAAATGGAGGAATTTGATTGTTCTGGACATGGCTGGGTGAGTTGTGGTGAGGGTGGTAGGTGAAACAGAGATGGTTTGAATTCAAAAGAGAAGCAAGGTCAGACAATACAATAAAGGGCTAATTTGAACCTTGTTAAAGAAAATCAATCTTTATTTTATTTAAGTAAAGCTGATGAAATGTGTGGGTTTATAAGTGTGCCATTGTATCAATTTAGCTGAAAAGTCCAATTATTTTTAATAGATGGTAGGCTGGTTGGCTTGCTAGAAGCCATGTCACTAGCCATTTTTGGTTTATAACAAGCAAAACAAGGAATATGGCCCCTTGTGGGTTTATTTAAAGATGCATTTGACAATTTCTGAGGACCAATCAGAGATTGTCACTTCGACGAGGATCACATTAGCTGTCGGACTTGTCACATATCAATCATCATGTGTGCCTTCACGGTAGTGCCCCACCCATGCATCCATGTTTATGCATCTCTGGAGCTTTCATCTCAAGTAGCAGAACAGAAGACCAATCACAAACAACCAAAATGGGTTAGCCTCAAAAAACAGGCAAAAATATACACTTCAGTAAATTAATTCACTTTTAGAAGTTGATGTTTACAAAAAAAAAAAAAAAATCTTGACACGCTTTATGGTGTAAGCTGTTTAATAAACACTTACAGAAGGCTATGTGTTTTATGCATTCACTAATAAACCATGCAAAACGCACACAAAAATGGAAATATAAATAGGTCCTTTCTGTTCCAGACCTTAGGACTGATAAACTCTGCCTGTTCATTGTAAAAATAATTGTCACAGCAGATTTGTTGTCATTGTAAGTGGCTTCCTGACACTTTTGAAGCCAACATGTTCTAATTGCACTAAAGAACAGGCAATATGGAGAAGGTAAAACAACTTTTTTTTTTCTTTTATTTCTTAAGTTTAACTTTAGGACAATACAGGATTACTCAAACATGCATGTATCAATTAATATACAGCTAATGGTCAGAACAGTGTTACATAAAAACTCAGAAACATGAAATATACATCCCCTTTAATTTATTGATGAATGTATTGAAGGTTCATACAAGGTAAATTATTAACATTGCTTTTCCACTTTATTCACTGCGGGGTGTCGTGTAGTAGAAGCTCTGATGCTCAATAAATTGCATGTGGAGCTTATGCATCCGACACCATTTTTCTTCTTAACGCTTAGTGCTTCTGATATATTATCTGAAAAGGGCTCATATCCAGAGTAGTGGGAACAATATAGTGCATTAGCCTTTTAGTGGTGAAAAATGAGTGCAAATCACGTTTAGCAAAGCCTTCCTCTTGAGTTATATTACAGCTCATTATAAAGCCTATTCATGCACCTACCACCTCCATATATGCAAACTAGGCCACCTTCAGAGTTCCCAAAACAGCCCGGAGCTCTTGTTTGGAGAAATTCACAATAACAAAAGCTCTTATCAGCTATTATCTTTTCGGTTGCCAATAAGTCGCTGTTCAAAATGCCATCCCCGAGGCGCAGCAGAGAAGTGCCGGTGACCTCTTCCCAAACAGAGTGAGGTTGGAGATCAAAGGTCACGCTTGTCTGCCTGCTCGCACCTCATCGGGCGGGACATGTTTGGCTCCAGTGCACCCGGGGGCTTTGATTTCCTGACCCGATATGCAGTTAACTATATCCCTGTGTCTATAGAAGCTTAAGCGTGGCCACAGTCCTCCCTCACATCCTGTCTTCTGCATTCCACTTGTGCAGAAGATGCCCCGAGCTTCTATACGTCTAACTTAATTACTCGCTCTCACCTTTGTAAGCAGGGCTGTTTCTGGTTTTCTTTTGTTTTTTGTGCAAGAGGAGGTCACCAGAAAATGTTTATGTTAAAGTCACATGTTTTCTAGTGTAAACATCCCCTGGGTTTTTCCATATCTTGTTGACATTATACCTCTTATCGTATGAAAATGTGGTTCTTGTGGATCTTATCCTTAAATAAATATACAGCCTTGACTTCATACTTTGAAAAACCTTTCAATTCGCTCAGGTTTGCCTTCTCTTATTTTCCACAAATTTATCTCAAATTATTTTCAACTGCACCTCTTTAGTAAATATGTTTTTGTCTTTTGAAAAGTTAGCTTTGGAAACAATTTACATATTATTAAGAGCACAATTATTTTATATTATTTATGAAGAAAAAATATCCACTCTAAATCAACATATCTATCAGCAGCATTATCAGAACAAGCTACTGTAAGTTACATTTTATTTGGTCCAAATGCCTTTTGGACCTCCTATTATTCAGAAAGAAGTTTTTTTTTTATTGTAGCATTCTCTAAATCTGCAGTAAGGCATTTTACAGGTATGCATTCACTCTAAAATCTTGTTTTATTTTTTCCAGTCCATCACTGGGGAAGGTTCAACATGAATGATATTTGTGTAATTTATTTCTACTTTCAGGAAGTTTGAACTGCAGTCAAAAACAGACAAATCACTTAAAGCCTTTGTGTAAAGGTTAAGCAGAAAGTCACATTTTGAGCAATACTTTTCCACCCAAGTATTTTCTTGGAACACCTTTAGATTGTTATAAGGTGCTGTCTTCTAACAAAAAATAGAATAAATCTATTCACTATCAATTTAAACATCTGTGTCTATTTGTTGTTCCAGTTTGGGCCTTAACATGTGTATAATATACACGCCATGCATTGGCTGTATTTATTTTGTAAATGAATATATGAACAATAGCAACAACCCAATCAGGCACCAAAGCAGGTCTTGACTGACAGCTATCACGACTCTTTCATGAGCTGTCTCTAGATTGGCTCTGAGGTTACCGATTGTGTGTCATACAGAATCCGCTATCCAAATATACGACTAAACTGAGCTCTAAAGTTGTTATAGAAGAATCTTGGTCAACGTCACTTTCCGCTCTACTGCGCATGCGTTTGCAAAAAGACCTGTTTTCCATATGTTTACATGAGGAAATTTCTTTGAATAAAAACATCGAAACGGACAACAGCTATCTGTTTTCTTCAGGTGTGAACCGGCCTGAAGCTTGTGACAGTGCTTTTCCTCGCCATTTTTTCACTCATCTGAAGGTAACTTTGAAGGGTCGTCGGATCAATTTTCATTCACAAATGTTGACTAAGCAGCAGCATATCTTTTGTTTTTGCAAAGTGATAAACTCTTGTAGTTAGCTGACAAAGGCGCTTTTTCGACGAGTTTCCACTGTTTGTGTCTATGTGTGGAAGCTCTTTCTACAGACGGGGTGCGCGCACATTGCCCATGTTGATAAACCAAAAATTCCTCTATAGGGATGTTCGCCGAGCCGACATGTGACGTCAAATTGGTTGCAAAACCAGCTAGCTTCCGGCTAGCTCTTATTGCTTTTCCCATTGAAGAAATTAAATGCTTTCTTTTTGGTGTAGACTTTTTCTGAACACGGTAGGAGCTCTATGGATTGCTCTTATCAACATGTTAGCTCACCAAGTCACACAGCAAGAGAAAACACAGTCTTTTTCGTGTTTGCTCAGCTTGCCGCCAATACGTTTTAACTACTTCTGCCAACCAACGCGTCACGTGATCGCCATTTGACGTCACGGCGAACATCCCTATACTAGCTGAGGAAGGCTTTATTTGCTTTAGCCAAACAGCATGGCGTCCAGTAAGGTCTATTACTCTATTACACTTTGTCATGAAAGCTGCTTGGTTGTGGATTGGTGGTCCACTCTGTTTGCCTATGTCCAACAAATTTAAACATGTGAATACTGGTATTGTGCAAAGTAGTATTCAATCTAAATATCACAGACTTATATCCAGGGCATTTTTAAACTAGATACCCCACCTATGGTGATGTATACATGCACTGCTGTAAGATGAATTGGTCTTGCACATTTTGCACCTATACTGTGAGTTGTAGGCACATACATACACACCTTCTGCCCTTCACTGACACCACTTTCTGCTGCTTGAGCTAAATTCAAGCCAGAGGAAGTGCTGTGTCTCCAAAAGCGTAGCATGAGGTTGTGACAGTTAGTAGCTGCTACATTCCTGTTTGAGATCCCTGTGCTGTGTTTTTCTATGATTTGTAGAAGACAAGAACAAATGTTACACTGGGTGATTGTGTGGGAATGTGCAGCAGAACTCTGACTCCTGCTTCAAGCTTTAAAAAGTACCAAAAGTCACTCATCAAGTTTATTCAGAGGATTTTTACCAATGAGCATAAATTAGAGTTTATTTAACCCTCTTGCCACATGCTCTAAATAAACTGTGAAGTTAGTTTGCTGAGACATAAGAACACATTTCTTTTAAAGTTTGCCTGTTCTTCCTGCCTGTTCCCCTTCTGGCAAATCCTGAATCAACACTCGCTGACATTCTTACAAAATACAAAAAAGGGGCCTAGAAGACAAAGGCTGTGCCAGTCACACAAGGCATTCACCACTCTTGACATGTATTGTTATTTGAAACTGCTGTCAGACAAACTAGACAACACACATGCACATATGCACACACCAGCCTCTCTAATCATCTGACAACAAGGCGCCCATTGTGCTGTGTTATGACTTTGTAGAACAGCCCACCACCCAGCGGAGAGAAACATCTTGGAATCAAAGGCTTACCCTCTGCCACTCAAGAGCCCGGATATCACAAGTGGAGCATGTGAGGGGGTTAGGAGGACACAGGCGTGGGGCGCTGGGCTGTGGTAGTCAGCTGAAACTCTCCTGATCGACCTTCAAACAGGTGCCAAACAGAAAAGAAGGAGCACAAGGATGTTTACGCATGATTAGCTCACCTAGCAAATGGGCCAAAGTGGTAAAAGAGGGGTCAGATGGTTCAAGATGTACCTGGATTTCTAAACATTTGAAATAAAACTCACCTTGTTTCTCCCCACTCTTAGTAGATTTTCATCAAGAAAAATTACAACAGATCTCTACACTCTCATTTCATTCATATTTTCAAACAGAAATAGCTATGTGAGTCTCTAAATGACTCTTTGGGATTTTTTATTATATTATTTATTTATTTATTTGACAGGGACAATGCAAACAAACATAGCTACAAAACAAAGCTTACAGCTGATGCGATGCATAGAGTTTATAGCAGGTGCTAATTTTCAACTCCAGTCCCTGGTTGGGCTTTTCTAAACATTACAAAATACATTAAAACACTTTTTCATTATAAATACATCAGTGCACAAGACTCATTTGATCATCTCTCTCTCTGTCTTTCTCACTCACTCACAAACTTTCATACTATTACAAGTGGGTACAGTTTTGGTTTGTTTTCAGCCAATTCTTAACTTTAAAGGTGAACAATTTAATTTCAGTAATGTTCTTTATTTCAGTGGGCAGTGAGTTCCACAGTTTACTGCTCTGATATGAAAAAGAAGACTGTCCAAAAGAGGTTCTACACTGTGGAATTTTACAGTTTTTGTTTAGGGTGCCTCTGTCACTCTGCTGTTTAGTTTCTGTATAAATGTAGTAAGTGGTTCTGGAGCCAAATTAATTTGAGAAAACACAATTTTAAGAATCTTTCAAAACTTAACAAATTATAATTTTTAAGGACATGGCAATGATGAAAGCGGATAGGTTTCTGGTCCATAATTTTGATTGCCTGGTTGTGAACCAATGCGCTTAGTGGCTGAGGGAGCTGCCTGGGCCCATGCTGTATGCAGTATGAAATATGTGAAAAGATCATGCCATGCATGTACAGCAGGGCTGCCTGATTAGGGATGTAGTGTCAAATTAGTTTAAAGCAGTTTAAATTTCTTTGTATTGTTTTGGATATTTTTCCAATATGCTTATCGAATTTGAGATGGGGGTCCAAGACCAACCCAAGATATTTAAACTCCGCAACAACTTGAATTTTATCATTTTGCATTTTTACTTGAAATCTTTGATCTACATTTTGTTTTTTTTTTTGATGGAAAAACACATTGCTACCGTTTTTGTAAGATTTAGAATGAGCTTATTTTGAGTAAGCCATTGACTAACCTCAGCCATGCATGCGGATAGAACATGCGCAGCCTGCTCTGGTGTTTTGGCGGGTGCATAAAAGACAGCATCGTCCGCGTATAGTTGGCAGCGAACACCTGGACAGATCAAAGGCAGGTCATTTATAAAGAGACTAAACAGCAGTGGTCCCAGTATGGAGCCCTGCGGTTTGCCCATGTGAATATTTGCAAATGAAGATTTAATACCGGCCACTTTAACACATTGTTCGGAGGGTGGTAAGTCTGCTTCACTTTTGTGTCCGAAAATAAGTAAATACATGCTTCAGAAAATATCAAAATTTTTGCCAAAGTAGTGCAAAAATGTTTAGAAAAGCATGATAGCAAGTTAAAGAGATGTAAATACTAGTTTGGATTACCATGGTCTGAAAGTTGAGTTAGCCGAATACTACTATAATAACAACAAAAATAACAACAAATTTTTTATTTTTTATTTTAGGGAACAAATAATCTATAGTTAGATGAAAACTGGTGAATCTGCAAATTCAGATTTGCAGAATTTACTATATCTGTAATGAGGCAAAATTCATTTCTTGAATGAAAAAAGGATAATGTTGTTGTTATTGTATTGAAGAAGCATTCATGCACGTAGCAAAAAAAAAAAAATCATTTTAAAATTTGAAGATTTCAGTCCCCACATTTAATGATTGCTCACCCAAGTAATACAATTTAAAACCTGGCTAACTACAAAAAAAAAAAAAAAAAAAAAAAGGTAAGTAACTCATCACTACCAACCTCTTCAAAAATGACAAGCAGTGTGATCATATTTTAGCTCAAACGTACCCGTCGCGTCAGGTCTCACAGCTGGATTCACTAAACAGCAAAGCCAGAATAATGAAATACAAACCTTGTGTTAAACTCCAGGGAGGTGTGAGCAGATCACAGATAACTGCTCTGTCACAGTCACTGAAGCATTGAAAATAACTGGGAGCGCTCAGCACTCATGTCGTGAGATGGGCCCTAAGCTGCTTCAGGCCTACAGTGAGGAAATCAGGATCCTGGCAGAGGTGACCTGTCACATCAGAATATAAACAACAACAACAACAACAACAACAACAACACAGTAAAAACACAGACTGGGTGCTCTTTCTCAGTACAGAATAGCACAAACACATGATAGAATAAGTATTTCAGCATGAAAGCCTAACCTCTGATGATCATAATGAGAGTGTTAAATCATGAAAACAATGCTGGAGGGCACAGCAGTTCAAACTAGTGTTATACTAATACTGACATTTCATTGTAAACTAAACAAGAAGATGTATACTCGGTAGAGATGATGAAAGCACAGTGAGGTCAGTGTAAAAATGTAGTTTATTAGACCAGTTGTGCCTAAACTTCAGCGCTGTGGTTCCCCCATTGGCAAGAGCATTGCCCAAAGCCCCCAAAATATTAACTCTCAAATCAAAATAATAGAATCTTTGTTTCTCTTTCTCTCTGGTGTAAAAAAAACCTGGCTCACGCCAGATGGATATGTGTTGAACTCCTACTGCAGTTCTCACTATATCCATCTGGGACTTGACTCGCTGAAAGCGTTCGAGAAACAAGTGGGGCATTATAGTGAAATACTTCGAGCTGATTGGGTTTGGGGCCTACCTATCATTGCTGTAGCCAATCACACAAGCAACATCTCGTAATGGTGTAACCAAATGTCAGTCCATGGCGTGAGATAGAACAAGTGTCCACATACTGCTCTTCCTTTTTCAAAAAGNTGGAACAAATATCTCTAGTTAGATGCAAAACGTGGCGTGTATCCTGCAAAATTTCAGATTTGCAGAATTGACTTATATCTGGTACATTGAGGCAAAATTCATTCTCTTGGAATGAAAAAAAAATGATAATGTGTTTTGTACTTGAAGAAGCATTTCATGCACGTAGCAAAACAAAAAAAAAATCATTTTAAAATTCTTGAGATTCAGTCCCCACATTTAAATTGATTGCTCACCCAAGTAATCTACAATTTACCTGGTGACTAACATACAAAAAAAAAAAAAAAAAAAAAAAAAAAAAAACGTAAGTAACTCATCACTACCAACCTCTTCAAAAATGACAAGCAGTGTGATCATATTTTAGCTCAAAACGTACCCGTCCGCGTCAGTCTACACGCGATTCACTAAAACAGCAAAGCCAGGAATAATGAAATACAAACCTTGTGTTAAAACTCCAGGAGGTGGAGCAGGATCACAGATAATCTGCTCTGTCACAGTCACTGAAGCATTGAAAATAACTGGGAGCGCTCAGCACCTCATGTCGTGAGATGGGCCCTAAGCTGCTTCAGGCCTACAGTGAGGAAATCAGGATCCTGGCAGAGGTGACCTGTCACATCAGAATATAAACAACAACAACAACAACAACAACAACAACACAGTAAAAACACAGACCTGGGTGCTCTTTCTCAGTACAGAATAGCACAAACACATGATAGAATAAAGTATTCAGCATGAAAGCCTAACCTCTGATGATCATAATGAGAGTGTTAATCATGAAAACAATGCTGGAGGGCCACAGCAGTTCAAACTAGTGTTATACTAATACTGACATTTCATTGTAAACTAAACAAGAAGATGTATTACCGGTAGAGATGATGAAAGCACAGTGATGGTCAGTGTAAAAATGTAGTTTATTAGACCAGTTGTGCCTAAACTCTTCAGCGCTGTGGTTCCCCCATTGGCAAGAGCATTGCCCAAAGCCCCCCAAAATATTTAACTCTCAAATCAAATAATAGAATCTTTGTTTCTCTTTCTCTCTGGTGTAAAAAAAACCTGGCTCACGCCAGATGGATATGTGTTGAACTCCTATCTGAGTTCTCACTATATCCATCTGGGACTTGACTCGCTGAAAGCGTTCGAGAAAAGTGGGGCATTTAGTGAAATACTTCGAGCTGATTGGGTGTGGGGCCTACCTTATGTTGCTTAGCCAATCACAGCAACAACTCGTAATGGTGTATCCAATGTCAGCGTGAGATAGAACAAGTGTCACACATACGGCTCTTCTTTCAAAAAGAAATTACTCCGTATTTCTGCTAAAACCGCATCAAAAGCAGCAAACAACACGTACATCCAGGAGAGTAGCCATCTTGTTTAGCATGAATGAGCTCGGCGTGGCGCTGGGGCGCTAACAGCCCTTAACACTGCCAAAACACCGCTGGTTCGGACTCCCAAACCAATCAGGCGGCTGGAAGGCCAGATGGTTTATCTCGTATTTGTGCTGCAATTGGCTGGCCAGGTTAGGTGTAAAGGCATTTGCAAAAACTTGTCCCCAAACCAAACCCACTTCACAGTCAGTATCCATAAGCATACAGACTGTATTCACGTGCATGTTTGAGTACTGATAACTGTTTAAAGGTGCATCATGTCACTTTTTTGGTGGAGGCTTAAACACCTCTTTGCTTTCATAGAGATAATATTCACAAGCCTAGAATACCCCACATGGCATTGGATATGTTTATCGCTATAGGAACAATTATGGGACACCGGGTTCTGTTTATGGATAAAGATGCCAAGCATTAAATCTGAATAGGATGAATATTTATTAAGTTGATTATGGCATGAGGCATTGATTAAATTCGAGCAATAAATTTGAATGAAACAAATTATTTTTAAATGAAAATGATAGTCCAACAACACCATCCAGGCACAATGAACAGTTTAAAACAACACATGTATGTCATTGAGGACTGGAGACAGACGAAAATATACAACTACTTAGGCATTTCATTGACATCATTCATTCATCGATAAAATTGCAGTAGACTACTTTTCATTCTCTTGATTCTCACACACTGCTTTAAACGTTTAGAATCTAATGAATACATCTCTCACCCTCAATACAGCATCATTGATTGTCCAGTGCTCCGACACAGCGCGATCCACCAGGGCTACAGTCCCAGATGCGTTATTGCAGTGTCCATATGGAACGCACACAAGTCCATGCTACCAACTGCTACTTATTTGTAAATAGCGCCACAGGTGGAGGTAAAATAGAGATAAGACAGCTAAAGGTATAGTTGAATGGGAGGGCATACGAGGGAGACCTGGGCCGATGGAAAGAGGAGAATTTAACCAAAAGAAAACCAAAGGGAAAAGTCAGACACCAATGCGGCACTGAAAAGCTGCTTGGTCGGTGCGCATAGCAGCAAACCAAAAACTGTGGAGCCTAGCATGAAGGCCACATTACAAACAAAAGCACGTAATGGTTGCATGTTGATTTAATTGCTTTCTGAAGCATAAATATTTCTGACAAGAGCGTAATAAGGATACCAAGGGCAGACATTTATCCTTACCCATTCATAAAAAAGGCACTTGACACCACTGATTGTTTCCAAGAAAAAAAATATTTAGAAAAAAGTTAAATAATCTGAAGAACTTGATTAAAACAACAGGTTACCGGAGCCTTTTACATAAGGTCATCAGCACAAGCCAGACATTCTCCAGAACTGAACAGAGTTGTAATATTGCCGCATTATGCGCTCCCAAAGTTAAGAAAACTATCATTTAAATTTGTTTAAATAATTAATCAGTTTTAAGATTATGCAAATTACTTACAACGCTGGTGCAATGATATTTCTCCTTTAAATCAACAGTTTGTGAAGGTTTTGGTGCTTGTGCTTACATGCAGCTCCCAGAAAGTGAGAGCGTCCAAAGAAGGTCCGGTGACTATCAGCAGTCACACAGGGCCTACTACCACACATTCTTTCATCTATAATGACTGCATACAAAATACTATTTCATTTTTACAACTACAGAAACAGAATATAGTACTGACCAGTATTTTTTTTTTTTTTTTTTCTGAAATAAATATAAACTTAGTTTGGTGTGAAGCGCAACAGATCAACTTCTTCCACTTCAAGACTTCAGTTTTTTTTATTCCGACTGTAATTGTTATGTTAATGAACAAAATTCAGACCGAAATGTATTTCCTAGTGTCTTTGAAAGACACTGATAATAGTTACCTTATTCCTTGCAGTTATCGAAGTATAAAGTGATCAAAACTGACACAGTTGCTCTATTTTTCTTGCGAGAGCACCAGCGACAGTTAATCCCGGCTCTTCATGAGAATAACCTGCTGCAGAGCTTGGTTTTATGAGAGATTTCGTTATTAAAGATTACGCCGAATGTGCAACTTTTTCTTCTGCTGCTTCCGCTAAATTGGATTCTCTGTCGCATGTAAGGAGCAGCGGCAGCTTTAGCAGATGAAGTACTACCTTAAGAGCTATAAGACTCTGCTGATAATTAGTTAGACGAAAGTGCAGCTTAAATGTCAACATTTTTAATAAAGAGGTCTGGATTCTGTCTTCTCCTAATCGAAGCATGGCGTGGAATAGAAAGTAAGAAGTGTGAGTACGGCCTTCAGATCTACATTTAGCTATATATGGCTTCAATGGTAATTACGCACAATCACTTACAAATCATATAGTAATTCAAGGACCAATTATTCGACTGAATTCAACCTGTAGTAGCTGCAAATCAGTGAAAGAAGTCTTGCAGTCACTCAACCATGCCAAGTGCCAGATCTGTTGATTTTGGCCCCAGTGGTTTGAAGGGTTTGGGATATTTTGAGAGAAAAGGTTTCCAGGGCAATACAACGAGAAAACTGTGTGGATATTATCACACACAAAAATAATAGTACTTAGTATTTGATGTTTCATTAGGATAGCAACTAAAAACATCTAATTGTAAGAGGTCACTACCAATGTTACTTTTGATTACTTAAAAGGCATAATTAAAAATGCATCACATTTGAGTTTGTTTACAATTTGTTTGCATTTTTTTTTTTTTTTTTTTTTTTTTTTTCTTAGTTTGTTTGTTGATGCTCAATAGCAGGGAGGTAGTAGAACACATTTAAACCAAAGCAATTAAATCTATAAGGAGCCTAATCAGGAACTAATCACATTATGTAAATTCTAATATGAATAATCACTGCTAGTTACAGTGTAATTGCAAACAAGGGCTTTGCATATTAGCAATCCATTTTGATAAAAGTAAGCCGAACCTCGAATTTTGATCAGTCGCTTTGCATATTTATAAAGCAAGGTTCCAACACAAAAGATTTAGACATATCGCAGTACTTAGCATTGCTCTCAGCTAAAACTGAGGCTAACGAGAGACAGCAGCAGGTCATGTTTGACCAGTTCTGACTGCGTGTTCATAATTAGAGCCGTTTCATTTACTGAAGGAGAGTCACCCTGTATTGAGATGAGGTCAATGCTGAGACTAGGCGCAGCTATAACTGTAGAAAGAGTTTGTTTATGCCTCTGCCTCACAGGGATCTAGTGAATGTGCAAATGAGTCATGCACTATTAGGACAAATGAGTGATACAGTAATGTGTGCATTAACATGCACAAAAAAAGTAATTAGTCATTGTTAATTGTAATAAGTATAATGAAAGAAAACTAAACACAATGCAAAAACATGCTTTATGCAGTTTGTTCACATATTTCATCTATATTTAGTGTTTGTACATAAGATGAGCAAGTCTTTCATACATTTTCATACCCTGTCCATGACCCCTAACCCCTAACCCTAACCCCCCCTTAGTATAAGGCTAATTTTTGGTTACAACTGGCCCATCGAGGAAACCCTGATGCCAGTGTGGCCCTTTGTTAAAATGAGTTCAATACCCTTGTCTTAAAGCATGGTCTTGTTTCCTTCTGGTGTTATTTATGTGCAGAAGAAAATAAGCCAATCAAGCAAAATATGAAAACTCAGGTTTCTCAAGTGCTAAATGAAATAAAGTTTTTGTTTGTTTTTTTGCAGCTAAAGTAAATTATCTCTCTCTCTCTCTCTCTCTCTCTCTCTGTCTCTCTCTCTCTCTATGCACTACTCACAAAAAGTTAGGGATATTTGGCTTTCAGGTGAAATTTATTGAAAATGCAACAAGTTAATGCTACAATAATATCATATCATGAAAGTAAGACATTTAAGCAGAAGGATGCACTGGTGATTTACTCATTTCAAAACTTTTATTGAAACAAAAGGTAACAACAACGATAGTTACACCACAACCAAAAATTACATGTCTCAATATCTCGTCATGTGCCTTTGAGCCTCAATTACAACTTGACCACGACGTTCATGCTGTTCACAAGACAACTTATTGTCTGCTGAGGCATGGCATTCCACTCTTTTGAAGGACGGCCCCCAGGTCATTGAGGTTCTGGGGTGCAGAGTTCCGAGCCTCTACAAGGTGCCTCAGCTGATCCCACGGGTTTTTAATGGGACTCAGGTCTGGAGAAAGTGCAGGCCATGCCATTTGAGGTACACCAGTCTCCAACAGCCGTTCCCTGATGATGCGACCTCGTTGAGCAGGAGCATTGTCGTTCATGAAGATGAAGTTAGGCCTGTGTTGTTCATGTAGGGCAATCACTGGAAATAATGATGTTATTCAGGTAGTATGGGCTTGTCACAAAGTGTAGGGCAGTTCTGTACCAACTGGAGACCCTGTCCACACTCTAACTGATGTCTGATGCATAGCGCTCTCCCTGACGTCTCTAACATCGTTTTTGGCCATCATTTCTGCTCAGCGTGACTCGACTTTCATCAGAGAACAGCACTGAGGCCCACTGGTCCCTCGTCCAGCGTAAATGCTCCCTGCCCCATACAAGACGATGATGCCTGTGCCTGTGGTGTGGTCAGGTAAATGTGAACAGCATGATGAGGACGACTGTTTAAACACCAACTCTAATTGAACCAAGACATTTATTGGTCAATTCAAGGATCACAGACCTGATGTGATTTTAGCTGTAAAACTCCTTGTTAGAGAACAACAACTTGTGCAAAATTACTGAAACTTTTTAACAGTTGGATATGTGCATTCAAAAGCTTAGAGAAGGTCACATTAAGTTGACCTGTAGAAGTTTGAATACATTTTAGGCTTGTCGTGAAATTTAACCCAAAAGGTGAATATCCCAAATTTTTTGTGAGTAGTGTATATATATATATATAATATATATATATATATATATATATATATATATATTATATATATATATATATATATATATATATATATATATATACATATATATATATATATATATATATATATATATATATATATATTATATATATATATATATATATATATATATATATATATATATATATATATATATATATATTATATATATTATATATATATATATATATTATATATATTATATTATATATATATATATTATATATATATATATATATATATATATAATATATATATATATATATATATATATATATATATATATATATATATATTATATATATATATATATATATATATATATAATATATATATATATATATATATATATATATTAATATATATATATATATATATATATATATAAACTCAACAAACTCAGCATTTGCATCCCAAACACTGAGCAATTTCACACACACTTTGTGTGTGAATGTTTGATTGTTCGGTAACACTGAAAGCTCACCAATCAAATCAATCAAATAATCAAATATATAGGAGTATATTAAATGCTACTCAATAGCTACTTTTCTAAATTCTAATCATCCATGTACTAAACCAAAATTCATGTCGAGCATCTTCGCCAGGTGCCTGCGAATGAACAATCAGTGTGTAAACAGAGTGTGAAGGCTGGCTGTCGGAGGAGCGCGGCTGAAGCCAAACCGGGGGCTGTGCCGGTGCCAGTGGCCAGTGCCAGTGTTCGCCGCACACTCAGCCCTGTCAGATCAGCTAACAGATGGCTTTCAACAGGCTGCTTCCTGCCACTCTGAGCCTCCATACCCAAACTCAAAGTGAAAGCAAGTTAAACATACAGCGATGGAGGAGATGAGCTGGGAGCTTTGACAGATGATGGTTTGTCAACATTCTATCTGATGATGACAAAAACTTTGATGAAAAGTTTGAGCTTCTAGCTTGCTTCTTCTGTCAGTTTCCATTTCAAGCGTGATGCTGATTGAGGCCCAGATTCTTGAATAGAGCTCAGAGTTGAGTTGATTTGGTGTTAAAGCAATGGAGATTTTCAGATGCTAATAGGGGAAATATATATTTATTCTCTTTTTAATCCAAAATATGAGAAAACAGGTGACCAAACAGGGCTGGATTTGGCACATAGACTGCCAGCCTTTTTTTTTTTTTTTTTACGTAATGAATGATTCAGTTATTTCACCGTTGTTGGCCTTATCTTGCTGTACATGTTTTGGTTTTGGTGCTCTTTCCCAAACTGTATGAATAGTAAATAATGAAAAAAATGATATCTACACTATAAGCAAAAAAAAAAAAAGCAAAAAAAAAAGTCATAGATTTCTTGTCTATATCTCGCCATGTCATCTTTCTTCTGGCATGTTTATTATATGATAATTTTCTTGCTCCACAGACAGGCTGAAGAACTCTTTTGTGCCACATGCCATAAGACTGTACAATGTAGCCATTTCAGGTGGAGGCAGAAGAAAGCTGCCTGAGCTATGACTGTGCCAGGTCCTGTGCCTCTCACTATAAGCACTTTACTAATTTATTAACATAGAGCACTATTTATTGATTATTTATTCATTCCCTTTTCCAATAATTTTAATTATTGTTTTTAACTGTCTGTTTTATGTGTGAATGCAGTACTGAATGGGAACAACAAATGGCAATGTAATTTCCCTCGGGATTAATAAAGTATCTATCTATCTATCTATCTATCTATCTATCTATCTATCTATCTATCTATCTATCTATCTATCTATCTATCTATCTATCTATCTATCTATCTATCTATCTATCTATCTATCTATCTATCTATCTATCATTTAGACAAACTTTTTGGTTGAGGCTGCACAGAAAATTTTATTTTTGGGTTAACGGCTAAATTCAGGTGTGAAGTTACAAAAATGGGTAGATTCAGTTTGAGCCTCGGAGTTGGTTAAGATTAGATAAAAAAAAAAAAAAAAAAACTTAACCTTAACCTGGTCTCAAGGAAATGCATGTCTACTTAGACATGCATTTCCTTGAGACCAGGCTGGTCCTGCTGCAAATTGAATCAGTGGGGTTTACATGGAGGCCTGGAAAACCGGATAGCTAGCCTAGTCTGATTTAAACCAGTTTTCCAAAGCACATGTAAACCGGGCAGACCTGTTGAGGAGCTGTAAACCGGTTTTCGGAAAACCAGTTGGCGCACGTGGTCCCGACCGATTGTAGTCTGATTTCAGACTCATGTAAACAGACAATCGGTTTGCAGCTGGACAAATGCAACTGAGCATGCTCACAACTCCTGCCCACTTCACATTCCAACAATAAATTAAGAATTTAGAACTTTAAAGTGCCTTGCACAAAGTGGCACACACAATCTCACATTTAACTCCATGTTTAACACTGTTCTAAATGTTTAAAACAGTCCTACATGTTCCAGAAAAAAACTGTGTGTCTCTTAACAAACAGTATTACAAAGTTAATAAAAATAAACAACATTAACAATGTTAAAGTATTATAGCCTTAATCCTGCAGTAGTGAATCTGACACAGCAGAACATGTCTCTCCAGGGTAATCAGTTTACTCTCTCGCATGTAAACAAGAGCAAAACTGGTCCAACCGGTTTCAGGGGAAAACCCAGTAGAGTCCGTTTTTTTTAGCCTAGTCTGATTTCCCTGATCATGTAACCGCAGTGTTGTGTGAACTGCAAAAGGCATTACACATGGAATATAGTCAAAGTGATTTCCTGTATTGCAGAAATGCACAACTCCGGATAAATAAAAGTGTTTTCGATGGTTCAGAGGGGATGGAATAAAAGTATTTTTAAGAAGAATGCAGCTTTACAACATGATTAAAACAAACAAACAAAAATATATATTGTGTTGCTTAATACTTGACCTTTATAATCACAGTAGTATAAGGATATCATCAATCAGGACATTTGATTTAAGAATCCTGAAACTTCATAGTTTTAACTTAATTTAAATGATGACTTGTCATCAGGATTCTTTAGACAATGCCAGTTTCAAAACAACATGATACAATAAAGAAAATGAAGCATGTATACAGACAATGTTTACCATTTAAAATAACACATGCAATGCACTGAAAAGGGAACAAAAATAAAACTGTCTTTGACCATGACAAGACTGAGCTGAGTGGAATGAGACAGAGCAGACAAGCTAACACAGGAGGATGACAGTCACAGAGGAGGCCAGAACAGATATGGAGACGACACGCAGCTATGATAGAGGTCATTGTACGCTGAAAAAGAAGTATGATTGACATCAATGTGAATTGTGAGCTTTTGGCAGCATCCAATAATGCACACGTATACAGTTTCAGCCGGCAGGAAATAACATGTCACAAAATGGACACCACAAAGCACAGTCTGAGCATATCCATTAACAAACTTTTTGTTGCATCTTTCAGTTGCCTGGTAACAGTTGGAGAACATTTACAACAGTAAGAAAAAAGAAAGATAATTATGTGAGAATTACATGTGCTGTGCTCTTTGTGGAGCGCTGAGAATGAAAAAAGCAAAACCCTTTCATCATTCACGCTGTTAATCCTCACAGTTTTAAGCACTCAAATGTGGCAGCCTTGATTTAGATTTTTTTATTTTATTTATTTATTTTTTTTTTTTGTGATGTGTGATCAATGCCCGGAAATGAGTAAAATGTTCTTATTCCCATTAGGAGTTGGAAACAATGGGCCTTGGAGGGATAAATGCTTGGAAATGGTTGTTTGGAAAATAACAAGGGTTGTTCTGATATCATGAGCAGACTGTGTTTCGTTAAGAGGGCAAAAATAAGGGCTGGTGCTCTCAATTTCATTTTGAATTTTGGTACTGTACCGATATGTGCTGATTTGAAGTGCTGGGACTTTATCTCGGCCCTCACTGTCCACAGGTATATCTGTATCAGTGAGTCATCAGACCTACACAATCATCCCATACAGCACTATTTTTTTTCTGAATGAAGACACAGAGACATATTTACAGAAATAAAGTGAACCTCTTTTCACATGACTGAATAAGGCTTTTAAACATATCAGTATATAAGTAAATAAATAAATCAGCACACCCATTATCAAGTCACAGTAGTGCTCTTTTTTTTCTAAATATGTGCATGGATGAGACCAGCTAGTTTCACATTTTTTTTTTTTTATTTTTTTTACAGCTAAGTTACAGTATATGATTTATATGGGAACCTTGAGATGCTTACTTCAACCATTGTGACACAATGCAATATCAGACTGATATTGTTGGCACCTACCCTGAGAATAGCATTGATAAATGAAAAAAAATAAAAAAAATCTCAGTTTACTTATAGGTAACTGTGTGCACATGAAAGATCCCATGTTGGCAGAAAGTCAAGTAATTGCCTGAATCTATTCTAACACTTAAACTACTTTGTTGTCAATTCCAATTTATGCATAATCTGTGCAGTTGTGTTTAATTATGTGTTCTTTCAGCGCACATGCAATTGACGTTCATGAAGCAGTAGATCTGTAAAGTCATCCATACAATTATGTATGTGCTGTATTGGTATTATATTTTATGAAGCAAAGAGTGATTATGTCAATCTTACAGTGCTAAACGGACTATAAAAAGGTCTATAAATTCACTCATAAGTAACCCATGAACTGAAATGTACATGGCCATTTTAAAGGTTAATTTGTTGTATCCAAGCAACAGTGACCCCCAACAGTGCATTAAATTCTCACCTGAGCTAACACCAGTGTCCTTACAATGCTAATTAACTTGTGCCTGGAGTATACATCTCCTGCGTCCTTCAGGACCCTGGGATTAAAGAAAGAAAGAAAAAAGTGGATGGATGGTAGGTAGGTAGTAGGTAGGTAGGTAGGTGGGTGGTAGGTAGGTAGGTAGGTAGTAGGTAGGTAGGTAGGTAGGTAGTAGGTAGGTAGGTAGGTAGATAGATAGATAGATAGATAGATAGATAGATAGATAGATAGATAGATAGATAGATAGATAGATTTACAGTGTATATTCAGTTCTTATTTAATTCTGCTTTAGACCTGGTTTAGTCCTAATTAGGTTTTGGTTTAATGCTGGGATACTCCCAGTTCAGATTTGTTATGTGGTTTAACATTGATTTGGACATTTTGTAGATCAATAAAAATGGACTGGAGCATAGTTGGTATCACACAGAAATAATCTAGTCCTGTGAATGTTTGGTGCAGCTTCATGTCAAAAACAGCAAGGCATTGTGCAACTACCCGACCAGAACCCATGGTCCTTGTTGAATAGCCCTGCCTTAGAGACCATCAATCTAATGTTGTTTTGCACTTTTCTAACATGGTGCCTATATTTAGCTTTGTATGCATTTTGGGCTCTATTTTCAGTTGATGGTAATAATTGAAGAGAAAAAAGACAAAACTACCACAGTTACTATGAAACGCCTCTGTAATGTGAAATGAAAGTGGGACAGAGAGCGTGATTCATGTTGTGGAATAAATAGATTTTAATGACTTGCGGAACTGAATCGACCATCAAGCACCTTTTTACGGTGGACCTTTATGTGGAATGTTTTACGACACGCAGAGGTGAGTCAGCCACACATTATCCCAGACATCTTGTGACAATCTGAAAGCAAACAGCTTGTGGAAATTCCAATCCAATCATGACACTTACAGTAATGCTAAGTGATATCTAGATGTCTGTATTTACGGCCCAAACAACACTGGCCGGGATATTTACAGACAGAGAGAGCTGACTGAGTCCACCAGGGCCTATGGCACTTCTCTGCTATTGGAATTGATCTGTTGTCTCTGCACTGAGTATATTTATTGTTAGACACTGTTTTGACTTTCTCATTCATCACTTCAAACTTAAGAAGAGTTTTGATTGCACTAAAAATGTATATTATGCATGATTTGATGCACACTTCTATTTCTCCCATTTTCTTTCAAAACAATTCTAATTATCCTCAACAAAACATAGATGAGGATATGAGAAAATTAGCTAATTTTCACAATAATAAATGTAGGTTTGAACCCGCATAGCAAGAGCATTAACATTAAAATGATACAAGGGTGTTATCTCCAAAGAGTGTATCTTTCTGTAAATGCCCCCACGCACGATCAAGCAGCCCTGAGTCTGCGCCTCTGACAGGGCATAAGAAGAGGGCAAAAGGGGAATGTTTGAGGTGTTACATGCCTTTTAGTGTCCATGCATCAGCAGCTCTATCACTTGATATGAAGGATGTCAGGGCAGCTAACGCTAAAGATAGCTAAATGCAGAGTAGATTCCTGAAAGCCAAGCATTACAGAGCTTGGCAGATGTGTTTACATGTCATACAATATTTAAATGGCTTGTTTGATGGGGCATTGGATAACAATCCCTGAACAAAGTTTTTTTTATTTATTTCAACATGGATTTTTCTTTTGGATTTCTGACTTTTTTTTTTTTTCACCATGACACATCACCATAATAGACCAATATCCTCTACATTCATATGGAGAGTATTAGACCTTCCTATCACACAGTTAAAATGTCAGGTATGTTATGATGTAGTGCAGTGCTTCAGAATGTGACCAATATGGTCATAAATGTGTCTAAAAATGTGAATGATACAACCAAATGAAGAACTTAAAGATATTTGTCCTTGTTAAAATTTGCCGTACGTGTTCATCAGTGTGTATCATCAGACCACTCAAAGTGTCACTTGATTTTGATCTCCAAACCTCACCCCTGCCATGCACTGATTGCGGGACTCGTGCTACTCTTGCAAGATTTAGAAAGTGCACCCTTGTACACAGACCTTGCAGCAGTGCAAAATCCATAGAGAGTCTATATTTGTTCGCAGTGGTCTGATGCCCTAAACAACCATTCTAGCATGAATCTGTGTGATTTTATGCAAACACTGGAGTGGAGCTGGTGTACAAGGAACTTTGCAAGAAACTCGCACGTGTCTCGCACAGAATTCACCTTGCAGTCAGTGTACAGGGGCGCTAGTTCCAATTGCTCTGAATTGTCAAAAAAAGACTACACAAACTCACTTTTGCAGCGGCTTGCTCCACATTTATGTTGTTACTGAACATTTGGAAACCAAGGAAGTGCAAAGTGGTTATGATATGGGCGGATCACTGCCGTGCGTGTAAAAGGGTTTCAGTGTGCACACTAGACCAGTGCACAGTCTGACAGTTTGTTTATGTGAATCAATAATGTAAAAGTGGTGTCTCTGCATTAGACCTACCAGTTTGATCTCTGTGTGGGTCTCTAAGACTTCAAATGTTTTACACTGTCATTTAATAAACAAACAACAAACAAAAACAAACAAACAAAAAAGATGTATTATGCTTGATCTGGAACCCTGCAATATTTACAAAGACCAGGAATCCAAAGCTCTAGCTCATGTAGCGTGGCTAAAAACTGTACACACGTTGGCTTACATTAAACATAGCTCTGTGTGTGCCAATCTTGTGTCACCCATTCCAGAGTCAAGACTGACCCAGTGTTGCATTCACATTCTTTCAGTTCTTCTAATGTCTCTGTCTAAAGAGGACTAAAAGGACACATCCGAGCCTCTTGTCAATCATGTGGAAGGACAGGCATAGTCCCTGAACACAACGTTAAACTCCACAAACAGCCTCAGATGAAGGCTGGAGGTCCTGCCAACAGACTATTATTCCGCCTGTTCCTTGGAGAAGACAATACTACCTGCAAGAAACAAGTGACACTAGTTTGTTTACAAAAGTAAGTCTGCCAAAGAAGTTAATTAATTAAGCTGCACAAGAAAGAAAGTTTTTCACAATAGCTCACAGTCAATAGGAGATAGGTGCAAGGCTTTGCTGTGTGGATTTACAGAGCAGTAAAGATAGTTTACGTGCAATGTATCATTTTTAGAGGCAGGAGCCACTATAGTAATTGTTTACATAAATTACAGTGATTATTATCATGTTTTTTTTTTTAATATGTCTATCTCTCATCGATAAAGTTCACCTCAGTCCTGCTGTACACACAAACCCAGCAAACATTCATATTATACACAACAGTTATTTACTCATCATTGCTGCTTATGCACGTTCATCACACGAGGCATGAATCCACTCCTTTTCTTTCCTCTGGTGGGAACGCAGTTTACCTCTTCAACCCTCATTACCATACTAATAGTGAGTAGACAGCTAAAGCTAGTTTGTCAAAGGTATTTTAATTACCAATTAGAAAGTTGGCTGCATGCACATGAACTACTTCAGTATCCTTTTTCCTTCTCCTCCTGTCTCCTACACATACACACTTACTGTAGGTGTGTGACTGTGGGCACAAGGTCCCCTGGTGCTTTAGCCTTGATAAACAATGTCCTATTCAGCTCCATATGATAATTAAGACTTGAGTGTTGAGGAGAGGGGCACTTGTTTATTCAGAGAGAATAGCTTTGTCGATGGCTGCACAGGAGCACTACAGAGATGCCAGAGGAGCTTATGGCCCGCAGTGACATTATCTAAATGGCACACTTACAAAAGACACACACAGAACTCTGGGTCCACACACTGCGACCCCAGAACACTCATAAATGATGAAGCAAGTGGAATAAATGATGTGGTAAATATGAAATATTGATGCTTGTTTGGACTAGGAGCCAATGTCTTATTAAGAATTTCACTGTGTGGGGAGAGTGGGGAGATTTTTTTTTGCTCACCTATGTTTTTGAAACTGGATGGCTAGGTGAAAGTAGGTCAAGACATGTGATCAATTATTTCTGTTGAACAGGGATCATAAAAAGCTTTAGTGGGGATTGCAGTAATAAAAGCTGAGCTTTGTAGAAACAAGACGTGAACCTGGCGTTTCCATACGCTGTGATGTGAACATCATTTGCATGTGCTCCATTGGCTTTCACACTCCCTTTAATATGTATGAGAATATAGCTTTAGCTCTTTGTTCTTTTTCTTCCTTAAAGCTATCCTTAAAGTTTTTATTGACTATAGTCAATGTTGTCGTGCGGCTTGAGTGAATGAGTGAAAAACTGCAATTTACAGAAAATAAAAATATAGATGACATCAAATAATTTGTGATGCACATTCAGAGTAATTTAATCTGCTTTGAAACAATACAATTAGAAGAATTAAGCTTTGTATACTTGAAATATAAGACCAACTTTAAAGAATTTGAGCCTTCGCAAATCTACAGAGTGAGAAAATTGACAAGAATGAATTGAGACAACACACTTATATCTTGTTTATGCTATAATCTTATTAATGTCTATAGGCAAAGGCAGTGCTGCTGCCTCGCTTGTAGCAATCACTTAGTTAGCAGTTACAGATGCAGAGCTTGAGCCCGAGGGTTACAGCTCACATACCATGAGACTTCAGTGAGAATGATCAAGGAGGTCGCTCTGCATGTGCTCACTACAGCTTAACACTTTTTACACTGTACACTGGGTCCCATCCAGAGAGACCGATTTTCTCAGTGGGGTGATCACTTAGCTGGAACATGTTATTTTATTAGTGTTTGGTGCCAGCAGCTGAAAGGTTGACAGGAGCAGAATAATAAAGACAGATGCTACGGCACAGCAGGCTTTCCTAAGTCACACCCCACAGTCAGGTTAGAGGGCAGCAGCAGCACTCAGAGAGAGACAGTCAAACCACAGGAGGACCCCCGTCAGACATATTCAAATTGCCTGATAGATAGCAGTTCACAGCATTATAAGTAAAAAAAAAAACATAAAAGCTGCAAAACCACAAAAGGCACAACATGAAGCATACGTTGGTATACTGTGAAAATTATGCTTTCAAGCAGTAACTAAAATACACTTGTTTGTTGGTGACAGAACAACAGGAGACTAAACGAAACAAAGTCCCTGGCATCTTCAAACCACTGCTACTAATGTTGTAATAGAGACGGTCAACAAAAGAAAACACAGTCACAAGTAGTGTTTTATATGTTGTATGTTTTAATGTGTATTTTAGAGTTAAGAGTGTTGAACTATGTGTCAGAACATCAGAGCTCTACCTCAGAGTATTTTTTGATAGATCATACACGCTTATTTTGGAATTACAAGTCTCCTTGATTTCAAATATACTTATGCCATAAAAGTCCTGCAAAAACGAAGGACAGAATCTTCTGTTTACGTTCAGCACTTAAAAATGGGTGGGGGGGGGGGGCATTTAGACTTAAAATAGAAATTGACAAATTGACAAACCTCAGGCCAAATTTGACATTTCCTGTCCTTTAATTCAATGAATCTCTTCTCTCTCTGAATTGTTCAGGTTCATTTCATATTTTTAAAAATAAGTTAGATCATATTATTTCTGATTTTGAATTTTTTGTGCTGCGAAGGCTCCTCAAGACTGCAACTAACTGTTGAAAATTATTATCCCAAACACAACTGAACATGATTGCCAAAGGGGAAAAAAATCTCAATTTAATTACAGATTTTGAGACTGGAGGACAGGATTAACATCTTATTGGCAAGTTAAATGTTGTTTTTCTCAATTTCTGAAATGGTCAGTATAAATATTCAAACATAAAACTTTTTGTCATTAAAAATTGAGACATTCCTAAGCAAAGCATTATGCCAGTAAACAAACACAGATTATAGGCTTCTTAACAGAAGATTTGTGACGTTCTGCCATTGTTGGTTTCTGTTATTTTTATCAAACTGCATTTTTGTTCTGCAAATGTGGATTTACAATCTGCTCTCAATTTGTCCAAATACTCAAAGTTCCCATCAAATTTATTTCAACTTTTTGTAACTTGGAAACTAATAGGATTTATTGATTGCATTATTTTAGTTCTTTAAACACGCTCTTGAGTAGATAATGTCAATTCTCAAAAGGTGTGCAGGGTAATTATATTTTAGTGAGTTACAGCTGGATGGACTGCAAAGATAAGCAAGAACTTCAATCCTAGCTCGATCTGCTAAAAGAAAAACAAGTTGTTTGGAGCTCTGCATGTTTGGGGGATATGTGCAGATATGCTGACTATTAGGATATTCGCCTCCCTGTGGCTTGTGACACATCACACACAGGATAAAAAGCAATCAGGGTGAGCCCACACACGTCTCAAGTCCGTATTCTTCATCTCACCGACGCGCTGTAATCGGCCTCATTTGACCTGCACTGCAAAGTCAAGAGGGCGGACACAGATGTTTCCAGATAATGGTGTGTGTGCCAGAGGATAATGCAGGGTGGCCCTATGAGACTACTGTGTTTGTGAGACTTTTTTTTGTTGTTTTTAATGTACTGGGTCACAGAAGCTGCGATAAATTAACATTATAGGAAAGAAGATTTGATTTAATTTGTTTCTTGCTCTGCGAAAAAGGGCAAAAATACGGCATTATTTTAGTTTCTTGTTTTGTTTAGTTTTATTTACTAAACATGTTTCACTGACCAAAACTTTTAATGTTTGCTAATGTTAACTAATAATTAGATTTTGGGCAGCATGAAATGGTTAAGGTTGTCATTTGGAGGGAAAAAATAAATACCAGATCTCATTTATTGAGAATTTCCTCACATGAAAAATATGTTAAAGGGAGTAAAACCCAACACTCATGTATTCATAGACACTAAAAATGCTAAATTTGAGGTAGTGCATATTGGTTTAGTTTAGGGAATGCTGTGAATCTAGTTTATTTATTCTTCAATTTAGTAAACAATTCAAGAAATGACACTAAAGATAGGATTTAAAGTTCAAACTGAAACAGTTTCTAAATAAGAAACAGAGTCCAGGACACAGGCCTTAGCTTCACTCTCTGTGAAGCTAAGGCTTTATCCTTGTAACATTTGACGACTGACTGACTGACTCTAATCATAGTGAGAACAAGCTCTGTCCAGAAGAAAAATAGAGTTTAGTTTCTGCCTAAATGGTGTTTGCTGTTAGTCCCTTACATTAAGCATATTTGTTTTTGACAGTTTCTTTTTAAAGGCTGAAGATGGCACAGCGTCAGTGCTCTGGTCTAACAGTAAGAAGGTCACTCTACTCCAGGCGGTCCGGGGCCTTTCTATGTGGAATTTGCATGTTCTCCTGTGTCTGCGTAGCTTTTTCTCCATGTACTGCGGTTTCTCATACCACTAAAAACATGTCTAGTTGTGCCTCTCTTTCCTCTCCCAGGACTTTAGCAGTAATTAGCTATAAATATGGAATCTGGAACAAGTATCTCTGCCTTTGTGGTAATAAACTTAATTTAATTACAAATGAGTCTATAAGGAACCTGAAATACATTTTAAAAGCTTGGGTGACTAACTGGTTGGACTATGCACTGGCCAACTACCACTAGTGAGGGAAAAACAAGTATTTGTGTTTGATTTTAACTCCCCCTCAACCAAACTTTTACTCAAGTAATTCTTATTAAATATTGAATAAGTAGTGGTTAGAAAAAAAACTTTGAAAAGTAAAAATTCTCAAAATTGTTACTCAAGTAAATGTAAAGTACTCAATCACAATCCTCTCCTTTTGAGAAGTCTTCTAAACCCCTTTTACAATAACCTTTATCACAGCCATATTATTCAAATTCTCATTAATGATTCATGAATGTCTTGAGATGGGTGCTAAGGAAACCAAAGGTCAGTCTTTCTATTGTGTACTTCCCTTCGCTCGTAAATGTTTGTTATGATTATTTTAGCATCTGGGAAAATCCCCCGACAACCTTACATAAATAACAACAAACACTTCAATCATTTTGGCGGTTTGAAAGCGCACGGACCAATTCATCATATCCTGTCTGGGCTGCAGCAGGATGCTCGCCCACGATTGGGACATCGTGGTAGGCTTGTACCTACAGGTAGACTATAGACAATCTGGGTGGTATCGCAGCTGGAGAGACTTTGTATCGCAGGCCTCGTGTCATCTCGGTGATATGGGGCGCGCTTAAAAGCTTAAGGGAGGATCGAGAACATTTCCTCTTGTTATCGTCGCGCGTGGCATCAGGAGAAGAACCAGCTCGCTCCAGCCAATAACTCCTGGGGCTCTAGCACAATTATCGCTCTCGCTCCGGAGTTCTGAATACCTGGCTCCGCATACAGATACGTCCGACAGTTGGCTGTGCTTGCATGACTCAAGACTGCTGTCCACTCGTGGGCCCATCTC